>JACYXH010000216.1:3130000-3140000 GCA_026745465.1 Lota lota | reverse complement strand
AATCCAATACCTACTTGTTCCACCACAGGCCAGTGGCAACATAACAAACGAACACAGAGAGAAGTCATAAGATAACACAACAACTGGGGTTTAGTTGGTTCCAGCAATGACAATTCCATCCATTTAAAACAGGAAAAAGTCCCAATCCACTGACAGCGAGGTGTGAATCATGTAATTGCTGGTTCCAGACGGCTAATTACGAGCGATGCTCCCGCAGTCTGCCTCACGCGTCCCACAGGGCTTTGCATGTTGACAGCTTCTCAGGGCCCGCTCCCTAGCTTAGTCCGCTAACAGGAAGCCCGCTGAAAAGTAGCATGGCATTATGAGTTTTCAGATGCAGTCTCGAAATATATCCTATTAATCACCGACAATCCGAGTGGATGCAGCCACTAATAAGATATCTATTTATAACAGGAGCCTCGGAAAATAAATCCTCGCTGAATATGGACCTGCCAATCAAGCGGCAGTGTAATATCGGGGCAAATGTTGGGGTAATTCGTCCACCGTTTTGACCGGCTGTCATCCATCTTGTCTACACTGGGTTCTTCCGTTGCCCATGAAAAGAGGGACATCTCCCCAATGGTACGTATCTGTCTGACATTGTTACGATCAGCTTGAAATCCATGTAGCAGTCAGGATAAAGCACAAGACGCAAGGTCTCTCCTGAGTTGCTCTTTCTGCTTGTAAACTAAAGACAGCGTTTGCATCAATGTTGGCAAGACTGCATTAAAAACCAAAGAATGAATAAATGAATGAATAGTTTATTTCAATATGACACGATGAAGAACAAAACGTAACAATTGCGTGGATATGCAACTGACAAGACATCATCATAAATGTTTACACCAATCCATTTCACACAATCATGACCGAAAAAGGAATATGCTGAAGCTCAAGACTTATTTTTGCCTATCGTCTACAGTCCATGTAATAACCCAGAATATCGGCAGTACTAAAGTAAGAAGAAGAAGACGTCTACAATTATCGATCCTAGCTGCAATCTTCTGCTCAATGAATTGCAATTGGCAAGCAAAGCAATCAAGTTTTTAGTTTAGATTTTGTGTCCAATTTGACTCCTGCGTACCACTTTTGTTTTATCTCCTTCTAGGAGGTGAAAAATGTGACACTGCAGTACAGGTCTGGCTGAAAGCTTTTTGAGAAAATAGTAGACTATTACAGAGCTCTTAATACATATGCAAACGTCCTATGACAAACAAGCCGACACGAAGCTGTGCCACGGGTGGGAAGATAAACTCAAGTCTGACACATTTGTAATGCAACAAGAAAGAAATGGCAGAACGCTGGCTTCTGAATGAGTTTAAAGTTGTCATGATTCATCTTGAGGGCAGCGATGCCACATCTGTGCTTGGTGATGACAGGATTTATCTATCTGAATGCTGCCCTGTGCCCATAGTTAGGAAACTCCATTTACAAAGCAGAACTTAAGCTGTTGGGACGACTTACCTAGTCTATACACAAAGCCAAGCTAGTTCACCCTGGCTCTGATCTGCGTTGGCATGCTTCTGTACCTTGCATTGTCTTACTCTACATGTTACTAGCCATTTTCTTCTCACGCTTTAATCAGTCTCACGCTTCCTGATTAAATAATAGATCATGAGTTTCAATGACCCAAGGGTCACACAGGGTCACCACATGACAAATGCAAATTCAAGTCGCACACTTACATCCATCCAACTATTTCAAACGGCTAAAGAGCATAGTGACACGGATTATCAAAGTAATATCAAACAACTCAGAATTAGTGTTAAGAGGATCGCTCCTCATACAATAACAACACCCCACCAAACCCTCCACCCACCGCCCCCGCCCCTCCCTTCCCCTCCTCTCTCTACCTGCTCCGGAGGGCCCTGTGACGGAGACGGAGCACGCTTAGGGCCAGACCCCACCTCTTCCTCCGGGCCCGAGTTGAGCCTCTCTCCTCCATACAGCAGCAGGGGACGGGGGTAGACAGATAAGACTGTGGTACGGCTGAGGTACCACGGGCTGGTCTATAGTAGAGTGGCCAGAACGGTGCGGCCCATGCCAGAGAGAGAGGGGGGCATACCAGTGGCGGTCACGTGAGGGCCCCGACACACAGCTGTGAAGGCCCCTGCTAGACACCCATTGGTGGTGTGTGACACACGTAACCATGGGCCCCGAGCTCAGAGCCGGGCAATACACACAGGCCGCTTGAACACCCACCCAGAAATACACACGCACTTAATATCTCACACACACGAATGAGAAAAGTCAAGCCGTATGAAGTGCTTCACACCTGTCTAACACCTATCTTCGTGATCATAAGACAAACATTATGTAGCTGGCGTAGACGTTGCCACCTGCTTAAATAAACAAAGCCTACTAATCCGTTCCCATATCAACGAGTCTAAAAGTCAACAATCATAACCTCATGCAGAAGCTCGATTGACATCCGTATGCATGAGGGTTGATAAGCTCCGCCCACTTAGTAATGGGAATATCCTTCGAATGTGTGCATGATGCTACAACAGCAGTTTTCCAGATAGACAGGGAATTCAAAAAAGGAAAACTATATTAACCACCTGGTGAGAGCATGCAGCTAGGCCAACTGGGAGGGCAGAGCTCGACCTATACCGAGATCGATAAACATTACACACACACACACACACACGCACACACACACACGCCTGCGAGCGCACACACCCAGGCTTGAGGTGAACTAGATTCACCGAATACACTGGACATGCTTCACCTTTTATGACTCTCTTCTTCTTCTTCTTCCTTTCCCTTCTTCATTTAATCTGCACTCCCCCTGAGGCTTCTGTCACTTCTTCCCTTTTTGTCTCTTTCCCTCTTTCTCTCTCTCTCTCTCTCTCTCTCTCGCTTGCTCTCTCCCGCTCACTCTCCCTCATTGCACATTCTGTTCCTTTCCTGTCTGAACGTTTTTCAACATTTCCTTTTCCTTCACTGTCAACCCTTTCCCCTTTTCCCTTTTTCCCAAGCCTTCCCTCTCCAATCTCTCCCTTCTATAGATGCCCTTCAGTAGCGCATAAAACAGCAGCAGACTGATGGTCACATGATACATAAGAACAATAACACTAATATGATTCTGTTATTTTTAGCATCCATGTCCGCACTACTCTCATCCTAATAACGAACAATCCCAAGCTCCAAGTAAAGCTAGCTGCATGTTAGCATGGCTGACGGTGGCTAATGGTTCTTATTGATTTCCGTCTGGGCTAAAAGCTAAAACAGCTCAAATATTAACATTAATGTGAAGAATAAAAAAGCAATAGAGGATATTTTGAGGGAAGCTCATAAAAAAAATATTGACCCTACAAAAAACATTGACCACATTTACAATGAGAATAATTACACAGTAGGCCTAATGTTTAGTTTTTTTTTTCACTTCTTTTTATTTCAGAAACATGCGACGCAGAGTTGTTAAATATCCTATCCATGGTGCTTGGCAATGCTCACAATTTGATTGACAGGCTGCAATTGTACTGGCTTGTCTTACATCTTACAGTTATACCAAAATTGAAAAGTTTCTTTTCCAGACTTTTCCCCCAATTTCGCCATGAGCGCATGGGCAGTCCTGTATGCTAGGTCTGCCAATGACTCCGTTGAAGTCTAGAATTAGACACATTTCTGCATCACTGACCACAGCAAGGCAGCGCACCCACCGCAGCTCACTGTGGGACGTTCAGCTGATGTTATGGCCCCACCGTTCCTGCGTCTAAACCACGAAAGCAAGACTCACAATGTGAACCGTTGAGAGCTTTCAACCGTTGGTCAAGGATCCAATAGAGGCAATATCGGGGGAGCTACGATTCAGACAGACACAGATTAGTCCAAGGAGCTATCGGACCCGAGTGCTCCCAGTGTGTTTGTAAGTGTGGCCGTGTCAACGATCGATCCTAACCCACTTAACAACTAGGGACGAGACGCATAACATAATTAGCTAAAGGCCACTGCGTGAGACAAGCGTTAAACTAGGACACTAGACACCTCTCGCATTGAACCCAAGCACTGCCACGACACCAAGAAAAAACACTGACACACAACATTTATTACGTACAAATGAGTCACGAAAATAAGAGCATGGAGAGGTGAGAAAAACACTCAGGGCCGAAAATAGAGGGAATGAATAGAGTGAAAGGGACAGATGGAGAGAGTGACAGGGATGGATTGAGTGAGAGAGAGAGAGAGAGAGAGAGAGAGAGAGAGAGAGAGAGAGAGAGAGAGAGAGAGAGAGAGAGAGAGAGAGAGAGAGAGAGAGAGAGAGAGAGAGTGAATGAGAGGGACTGACGAAGAAGGCAACAAGACAAATTGGTCGCTGCACAGCACAGGAAATACTGGAATGCTTAACGTGTAAACATACTGAGTCAACTGGGACAATGAGAGCTAACACACACACACACACACACACAAAGATATATACCAGCAACAGGGAAATGAAAACCAAAAACAATTTGGATTTTCTTTACCACAACACAACATTTCTCTTCCCTGGAACCAGGTTAACTTTGGATATATTGTTGGACTAGTTGGACAACTCAAACATCCAATTCAGAATACAGAATCATCCATAAGGAGGTATCCACATATGAAGATCAATTTAATTCTTCCCTCTCACTGCAGAATTTGCACCGTAACCAATTTTGAATGGATTCTACATCCATTACCATGCCACCAGCATGACCTTTGACCCCACTCTAGTCCCTGGATGAAAACTGACCCTGCTGAGTCACCACCTGCAGATCTGGTAACTGGGACTGGATCACATGACCACCAGTCTCCTGGGCGTTTCCATGGCGAATGCCCTAACAGACATCACACATCACACCTCTTGGGGTATCTGGTTCAGTGGGATGGTCATTTGAGTCTACCGATTGCTACCGCTGATTAACCTCAAGAATATTAACTTCAAGAATCTCTCTCTCTCTCTCCTGTCGATTGCAGGAAGATCTAACTATAAAAGGGACACATTTTTGGAACATTTCTACACATGTACACACAAACACACGTATGCACCCACATAGTTTATGCATGCCAAGAAAATGCAGTGAAGATAGATAGATGAATGAATGAGATAGATATGGAGAGAGAGAGAGTGAGAGAGAGTGAGAGAGTGAGAGAGGGAGAGAGGGAGAGAGAAAGAGAGAGAGAGAGTGAGAGGGGGAGATAGAAAGAGAGATGGAGAGAAAGGCTTACATCCATTCCTCTCTGGGTGGATGACAGAGTGGTGTGGATGCGGACGGGGCCAGGCAGAGAGGGAGACGCAGAGGCTAGGTGGGCCGGTCAGGCTGTCTAGTTAGCCTGGCTTGACCCCGCACCTCGCTCCATTAGTTACTGTCATGTTGTAGGACTGTGGCTGCGCCCTAGGCACCGCTCCTTCTGTGAGGGTGGGGACAGGGTAGTGTGATGGTGAGGGTGTTCCAAAAGGTTCTGGATTCGATCCTTACCTATGTCCATTGCCTAACTCCAGGCATCATTGAGCAAGAGGCCTAACTCCTAATGACGTAATGACTATGATGTATCTGAATTCATATCAGATCCATGCCTCTTATTGTGTACTTGCTTCTACCTTCTACGTAGATTACGCATTACTTGTCTTTAGAATTTAATTTAATTGCTTAGCACAACCCTGTATTTTATTCTTGAATCTTGAATCTTGACGCATCTAAATAGCTCAATAAATAGTAAGTAGCCATACAGTGGCGATCTGTATTCCTGTGTTAAATATGCGGCTGGCTTGCGTGAACTTGCCGTTTCTAAGGACTACTGGGTTGTATGCAGTACCTGTGTTACAACTGGTGTCAAGTAGATGGTAGGAGATGGTTTTACATCCTGTTGGGGCCAGGTGTGCATGTGTGCATGTGTGTGTCTGGTGTAGTGTGCAGCCTCTGCAGGGTGAAACTTTGACACCATAAACCCCACATCCTGCTTTCCAAGTAAAATCACGTGTTTCTTTATGTGTATGTTTACATATTCTATCCATGGTATCCCTTTAAGCCATTCAATTTGGATTGCTTCTATCTCAATCCCTCTCTTGTCTCTCTCTCACACACACTGATGCACACACAACCACACACACACACACACGCACACACACACGAATGCAAAAGTACATGCATGCCCCTGACCTCTGGCTGTGTGCTGACTTGACTTTAGTCTAATCCTTAAAGGGATAAGTCTTCAAACAACATAAACTGGCTCCACCACAGCACCAACACTTCTGCCCCAAAAGACACACGACAGAAGGAGGCTTAAGCACTGCACTGCTCACACAGGCTCAGTGTGTTTGCCGAACACACACAGACACACACACGCAGCCCCAGAGGCACACACGTGTTGTATGGTCATAAGTTATAACTCAAGGGGAGTGTGACACAACCGCTGATCCTCGTTCCAATCTCAGTCCTGGGAGAGTGTCTATCTTTCATCACAGTCCATCCATCCATCGATCCATCGATCCATCGATCCATCGATCCATCGATCCATCGATCCATCGATCCATCGATCCATCGATCCATCGATCCCTCCCTCCCTCCCTCCCTCCCTCCATCCATCCATCCGTCCATCCATCCATCCATCCATCTATCCATCTATCCATCCATTTATCCATCCTTCCATCCATCCATCCATCCCTCCCTCCCTCCATCCATCCATCTGTCCGTCCATCCATCCTTCCCTCCATCCATCCATCCGTCCATCCATCCATCTGTCCATCCATCCGTCCGTCCATCCATCCATCCATCCATCTGTCCATCCATCCGTCCATCCATCCATCCGTCCCTCCATCCATCCATCTGTCCGTTCATCCATCCATCCATCCGTCCATCCATCCATCCATCCCTCTGTCCATCCATCTGTCCATCCATCCCTCCATCCATCCATCCCTCTGTCCATCCATCCATCCGTCCATCCATCCATCCATCCATCCATCCGTCCATCCATCCCTCCATCCATCCATCCATCCGTCCATCCATCCATCCGTCCATCCATCCCTCCATCCATCCATCCATCCGTCCATCCATCCATCCATCCATCCATCCGTTCATCCATCCGGCCATCTATCAGGTGTTTAACACTTCATTCTGGGTATGTACATGTGTGTGTGTGTATGTGTGTGTGTGTGTGTGTGTGTGCGCGTGCGTGTGTGTGCCCAGATGGTGCTGTGGATCACACTAATCACAGGCCTGATAATAGACATCAGCTCCACGGCGAATAACAACAACCAAGTTGCCGCCGAAAAACGGAAGAAATAAAACCAAAAACATATCCCACTCGTTTTGTGATGCAGCCGCTTACGTTTCTGTCTGTCTGTCTGTCTGCATGTCTGTGTGCGTGTGCATGTTTGTGTGTGTGTGTGCGTGTGTGTCTCCAACAGCAACCATAAACCCGAAATACCTCACCATGGGACTTGTGAGTTTATCCGTAAGTGTATGTGGGCTGAATATCCTCTTTCTAGGATGATCCCTGCCAATAAACTCTCTCACAGTGTCAGTCTGTACTGCAGGGATGTCCGTAAGGTTCTCCAAGCCAGCATTTCATTCTGAGGTACATCTCTCTTTATGTGTCCCAGTAGCACCTGCACAGCTTCTTCTTCTTGGCGTCCACACCCTGTTTCATGTCCATCAGCAGACGCCAATTAATTCACCCACCCACCCTCTTTTCTGTGTTCAACTGCCCATGTAATGCCCCTAGCGTTGCCAGTGCCCATTTAGTGCTATTTAAGTATGTGCTCACTTGGCCTGTATGTTTAAGTGTGCCAGTCAGTGTTGAGTCTCTGGGGCGCTAAGCTAGGCTAGGAGAGGCTAGGCTATGCAGGACTGGGAGCCTAGGCAGCAGATGTCTAACTATCCATCCCTAGCTTGGCACCGCATCAGTAGGCTACCTGAGTCATCTGGCTTGCCTGTCTGCACCTCACCTCCCGGGGCCAACGTCACGTGCTGGCCCTGCCTCTATTTTTAACATGCTTGAAGTGGGACGGAGTACTGGCTTCTCTTACATGTAGATGGGATGCTAATAGCTAGCTTAATAGTTATTGTAGTAGTCCTTAACTATCTGTGTCGCAAATAGGCATTGGAAATATAGAGCAGCAACCAAGAAGCAAAAACAAAGACAGAATTATGTTTCTATCTTGTTTTTTGGTATATTTGTTAAGATGTAATGAAATATATAAAGAATGCTACAAGCTAAGAAAGCAGTGGTTCATGTTTTCAATCATACTTTCAGATGCAAAAATGATGATGTTGCTCAATGTGTGTGTGCGTGTGTGTGTGTGTGTGTGTGTGTGTGTGTTGTGTTGTGCTTTGCTAATCGCACATTCTTACTGACAACAATTCCACTGAATGTGGTTGCCTTTAACTTTCTACCTAGACATACGGGTCAGGTCTATAGGCATGGTGTGGCCCGAGAGGCCAGTGAATGGCATTGGGTGGTCGCAGTGTTGTCGATGGGTGATGCTGTAAGGTGTGCCATGCAGAATGAGCTGCTGCTGCTGCTGCTGTCTGAGATGCGCCCCTGCTCCCTGTGTTGCTGTAGGCGTGTTGTCACTCTTGCTGTGTAAGCTCTTTATCGCAAAGAGACAGGCTGTGTGTGTGTGTGTGTGTGTGTGCGTGTGTGTGTGTGTGTTGTATGTGTGTATGTTTATAGCTTGTGGGTGTTTTTTTGTATGCCGTGAGTGTTTGAGTCTGTATGTTTGTTAATGCAAGTGTGTATGTGTGTGTGTGTGTGTGTGAGAGCACAGGTATGTATGCATGTGCAGCAGTATAGCTATGTCTGTCCCTGTTTCCTTGAATACAGACATTAGCTTAAAACACTTATGTGTATGTGTGTGTGTGTGTGTGTGTGTGTGTGTGTGTGTGTTTGGGCTGTATGCTGCTGCGTGTGTGTGTGTGTGTGTTACATGCTGCTGCATGTGTGTTTGCGTGTGTTTGTGTGTGTGTGTGTGTGTGTTGATGTTTATGGGTGAGTGTGTGTGTGTGTGTATGTGTGCGTATCTGCGTGTGTGTGTGTCTGTGTCTGTGTGTGTTGCATGCTGCTGCATGTGTGTGTGTAATCTGGGATGTTTCCGAATCAGTGTTCTGCGCCATGCAACAACGCGTCCACTGCGATTTTCCCTGCTGGCGGCAGTGACCCAGACAATAGCAGAATCAGAAAACCAGCAATAGACAGACTGTCAGAAACAGAGGGGGGGGGGGGGGAAGGTAGATAGGGAGAGTGAGACCGAGAAAGAGAGAGCGAGAGAGAGAGGGAGAGAGGAGAAATGGAGACAGACAGAGAGAATGAGAAGACAGAAGGGAAGCAGAGAGAGAGAGAGAGAGAGAGAGAGAGAGATAGAGAGAGAGATTCAGAGTGAGAGAGTGAGAGAGCGACATTGTAATTCAGAGAGAGAGAGCGAAAGATGAGGTGAAGGAATGAAGGAATCAAAATGCATGCTGGGTGTTGCGTTACCTGTCGGGGGACGAGGATTTCTCTGAGTTCACGGACATGAGCGGTGCCTGTTAGCCGCTCGCTGGCCGAGGGTCCACGCGGAGACGAGAGAACGACCAGACACCAACACTGCTTTCCCTCTCTCTCTCTCTCTATCTCTCTCTCTTTCTGTATATCTGTTTATATCTCTCTCTATCCTCCGCTGTGCAGTCTGATGAGCAAAGGGGAGGGGGTGTCAGGAGGGAGGGAGGGGTGTTACTGCCTCTCGTCCTCTGTCTCCTCCTCTGTCTCTCTCTCTCTCTCTCCTTGTCACTCTCTCTCTCTGGTTCTCTTCCTCTCTCGTCCTCCTGCTCAAAGGAGCGGCGAGGATGGAGGACAAGTGGCCACAAAGGAAAGCTGCAGAGCGGCGGCTGGCCGCAGTCCGCCACTAAGAGACGGCTTCGCGCGGGCACGTGCGTGCGTGTGTGTTTGCGCGTGTGCATGGGTGTGCGCCGCGTGCGTTCTGTGCGTGTGCAGGTCGCCGTGTGTATGAGCGTGCATGTGCGTGTCTGAGAGGAGAGCCAAGACAAGTAAAGTC
>JACYXH010000216.1:2807500-3125000 GCA_026745465.1 Lota lota | reverse complement strand
CACACACACACACACACGTATATAAGTAGGAGGGGGTCAGAGTGCGGTGGGATTTTTGCATGTCGGCACTGGTACTCACACGCACCCACCAGAACGCCCACCCACAACACAACAAAGTAGCCGTCTATGCTACAGCACCCTGCGCTACAGCAGATGCGGTCAAACAGGGAGATTCTGCTGCTGCTGAAGCCAGTAGCACAACACGCTTTCTCCTGCTCTCTCACCCACCAGCAGCCTTGGGTTCTTTCTATTTTCCTCAACTCTTTTCACAAGCCAGAGGGACGAGCTACAGTATCCCCTGTTGTTATACAACCGTAGTGCATAAGGGCGGTGGCACACTTTTCAACTTAAATATATATAGACCCTATAGGCCTTTGTATGTCAACGTTGCCGCCATATTGGGGGGGCCCAGACTGGCCTGTAAACAAATACAAGTAAACAGGGAAGCTGCGATTTTTCTGTCTTATAAGCACTACAACGTTTACATTTCTCAACTGATTTCAATAAGTCGTTTTTATTGAAGAATTTACATGGAGTGATTTATATATATATATAATTATATTAAATATATAGTTCCCTTGTTTTGAAGCAGTCAATATGGCGTCTATGTATGTATGTCTATGCCTGTCTATGCATTTCACAGTAGGAAACACAAGTGTAGCTCATAAAATTCATTTTGGGTCCATTTGATTTAGGTATGGCGGTGCACCAGTATAGACATAACTAGTCAAGTAAATATACATTGACCCTGCTGGTGCTACAACAGACATAAATAAAATCAACCTAATGTTAAGATTACAGGATCAGGAAGTTATTTTACCTTACTAGTGACAACGTTTGAAAAGTGTCCATTATAAATCATTGCAGGTAACAGAATAATTGCTCGTTTGAAGAAGGATGTTTTACTACAGTTACAAAAAAAGGTCAAATTATGTAAATATTTGGTTTAGAAACTGTTATGACACCATACATTTAAAAATAATAATGTGTTATGCTGTGCAATTTGGTCTGTTTTGAAAGACAGGTGATGGTTGCAGTGAAACTAACATAGCTACATACAGTACAGGATTATGTGTTAATGGTTAAAACAAATAAACATGCTGTATACATCCAAATCCACATTCAATTCCTTACTAGATCTTTGTGAACTCTAGGTCTATTGCATATGTGGATCTTCACAATTACACCTCTCTATATCTGGCCACCAGGGGGCAACATTGAGAGGTCTCCGCCTTTTTCAGACTGTCCATGGCAGTGTTTCCCAATCATAGCGGTCTCTTGATAGGTATATGGGGTCGCAGAAGATTTATATTATAATAGATATATATTTGTAGATATATATAGATATTTGATGATCCATTTTAGCAAACATATATATATGACGTCCTGTATATACGATCTGACAATGATTCATAGCCACGAGAAAACTACTAGTAATTAATCAGTGTGTAGTTGATAGATGTGATTACATTCACAGGGATATAGATATTACCGGCAAATGTTGATTGGGTAAAAACAATTAGTTTGGGAGCAGATGAACAAAAGCTACATCCCAACATTTTCAGAGCTAGAAATGGGGTCACGGACCAAAAAGGTGGGGAACAACTGGTCTACGGTTTCAATCCTACCAATTTTCAGAAAATGACATAGGCCTTGCCCCTTTACCTTTACCCTGGGTCTAAGGGGGTCTCTGAGACCAGAGAGCTACTGGGGAATTAAATGTGAGACAAAGAATCAGGGAGAGCACAAATCCTATTTGGACCACCCACTCTCTGAACAAACACAAGGCTCCCACAGTCCCCAGTGATTCAAGCACACGTCCGGCTTTCAACCAAATCAATGGAGCACATTGGCTTGGATCTGAACCAAAACACAAAACACACCCTGACTCACTGCAATTATCCCATCGGTATAACAAGCACAACATTTGAACAACGGACAACAATTGACCCCTAACCCAAAATTGGGTATGTTTGAGTCACATTACATTACAAGGAAAGGTATCTATATGTTTGATGTTTGCTTTATAAGTGTTGCCTTGGCATTTAGCCTGGTGGAGTGTGGAATAAGAAATGTGGTTGCGACGGGGCAGCATCTCAAAGTAACGCACCTCGAATTCCCAGACAGCAGTTTGAAATGCGAAGGTGTTTGAAATGCGAAGGGCCTACACTTCAATGCCTTGTAGAGTGGCCTACTTCTAAATTCAATTATTACTCGCCCAGTGAGCTGCCAGAAAACTGGCGCTCTTGTACCACCTGGGAGCAGTGATTCCTTATATATACAAGTATCTTTTTATATTGTGGCAACCCGGCTTGCATAAGTGGCCGTCTCCCCCCAGAGAACACAGGGCAAGGGTCCGTTCAAGCCGTAACGGCGTATTTATTTAACAAAAATCATAAACGTTAGGCCGTGCCTAACAGAAAACAAAGGTACATAGGCTGGCGACAATGTTCTCGGTCGCGTTAGTCTCGTCCTCTCGGGGAACGTTCATGGACGGCCGTCGTAGGGTAGCGTGGACTCTTGGATTCTTCTTGGGGTTAATCCAACTCGCGGATCCTCCGTATGCGGTTGACTGTTCCCCAAGGTAATCATTGTTTGATCTTCCCACATTTGCATCTTCATACAAAGGTCAACTATCGACTATATTCAAGTGTGTGTGTGTGTGTGTGTGTGTCCACGAGTGTGTGTGTGTGTGTGTGTGTGTGTGTGTGTGTGTGTGTGTGTGTGTGTGTGTGTGTGTGTGTGTGTGTGTGTGTGTGTGTGTGTGTGTGTGTGTGCGTGAGTGAGTGTGTGTGTGCACGAGTGTGCATGCATGTGTTTCAGTGGAGAATCAAATGCCCCAAGGCCTTGAATTCATAAACTGACAGACATGAATATCCATACATACATATGTATACACATTGTACAATTACCATATGAACTATACTATACAATGTATTAAACGTTTAAAATGGAAATTGATTCAGGTTTGACTCCATTTTTATAGTGTTACCATAACAAACCTCTTGGCTCGTGTATCGCTACAGACAATGACCTCAGCAGAACAAACAAGTGTCTCCTGCCTCTTGTGTCCTGAGGGTTACCATGGGGTTGCCATTAGAAAACAGCAGAAACTTGCGAGCAACTGAACCAACGGGTTGAGGCGCATTTTGAGTCAAACTGGTGTTTGATGTGATTCCTTTGTTGCCTCAATATCGGTCTTTCTCTCTAAGTCCCACATCTTGCTATTGTCCTCTCTCTGTTTTTCCTGTCATCCATGATCTCAAACTCCCCCTCACCTTTTTGATTTACCTGTCTTGGAGTAGTCTCTATTCTCTCTATTCTCTCTAGTCTCTTTCTCTCTCTCTCTCTCTCTCTCTCTCTCTCTCTCTCTCTCTCTCTCTCTCTCTCTCTCTCTCTGTTTCTCTCTCAATGTCTCTCTCTGTCTCTGTCTCTCTATCTCTCTCTCTCTCTCTGTCTGTTTCTCTCTCTCTCAATGTCTCTCTCTCTGTCTCTCTGTCTCTCTATCTCGCTCTCTCTCGCGCTCTCTCTCCCCCCATGCGTTTGGGGCTCTCTCTACATGTCCTGCATGGTGCAGTCAGCTAGGCTGCAGTATTGATGAGGGAGGCAGCATTCATCCGTTTGCCAGAAGATTGATTATCTCAGCTATACTCCTTGGCTTTTTGTACAAGCATATACACACACGCACACACATACAAACACACACACACACACACACACACACACACACACATGCAAGCTTATGCACACACACAAGGCATAAAAGAGCCCAAGAGGACACACATTCGACACACATTGTGTGTCCAATGTCTCACTGTTCCCCCCTCAAGAGAGATGGAGAGAGAGAGAGAGGGAGAGAGACAGAGAGACAGAGAGAGAGAGAGCATATGTTTACACTGGCATGTGTGCCCTCAGCTATTACAGGAAGGGGTTTGTGTTGTGTTCATTTCTTTACACACATGGATGTTTTGAAGGCATGAGTACACACTGTGCTGTGTGAGGGGGTAAGACAAGTGTTTTCCTCATCTCACCGATGGTCATGTGGTTTGATGATGGTCCCTCTTCCGCTACTTCATGTTGGATGATTCCACGATCTCAGCATCTCCACATATCTTTTCATTTTCTTATCTAGTTTACTGTTACGAATTATGATGTTTATTTAGCCATACATACATAGATGTATATTTAATTAATATCACTTGACAAAGTAACAAAAGAAGACCCATTTCATGCTGTCTTTAATTGCTTGTTTGGGCTTGGCTTGCTTGTGTTCTAAATGCTTCTAGCCAGAATATATACGATGATTGGATAGGGCAATTATACGCTCTGCCAATAAGATTTGCCAATGAAGATTCAAAGATCCTATTCCATTGTCACCCATCCGTACAAGGGCTAAAACATGCGTTTAGGTTGTAGTTCCCGCTAACCAACAAGAGATTAACAAATATAGCGCTTGGGTCCTGCTGAGTCATCTAGTGTACCGCTTCCATCTTTAATCAACAATGGGCTTGAGGAAGTGAAAACCAATTCCCTTTACAGGTGCAATGAGTAGCTTTATGTGAGCACATTGCTTTCAGTGCTATGGTAGACAGAGGATGCAATAATAGCTATAATAAAAGGAAAAAACGAAATCCATAGAAAGGATTGTAGGACAAGAATGCATGCTAATGTAGCAAGGGGCCATATTGTGTGCCTAGTCAAATTCATATTAGGAACAGGAAGTTTGTTTTGTTGCTGTAGATTCTTTATCACTATACTCTGTTTTGATCTCTTAGGATGTACAGAAGGTATGACCAACATATGACATATGACCAAATTATGACCTTTTGCCAGAATGGAGCAAAGTGCAAACAATCTACTTCATTGAGGGATACTTCTGACGCATGTTGGGAATATGAGTATCACATGAAATGAATAATGTACCTCTTTCCGTTTAGTTCATACCAGTTGACCAGGAGGCCAATAGAGAAAACTAAGTGAAGTATATAGTCTCATTGTCCATGCTTGATCTCCGATTCGTAACTGACCAATAATACAATGACTTATTATTGACAATTTAATCTGGAAAGGAAAGTACCCCAGCTTGATACCATGCCATGTATATCTATAGGCCTGCTGCCCTCAACCCCATTATTACTCCTACTCCTATCCCCCCCCCCCCACACACACACACACACACACACACACACACACACACACACACACACACACACACAACCAAACACACGAGTAGATGGATAATAACACTGTGTCTCATGCACTTGGAAAATACATATGCAATATTTCCATACAAACATTTATCTGACAATCACACCTTAACATGAATAATCTGCAACCCATATTGAGGGATAGTCGGTTTGGAATCGGTTATGGTTCGTGAGCAATAGGAAAGTGTCTCGGCTTATTTAAGCTATTGTGTCATTCCAGAGGCAGTGGAAGACTGGGCCGGTCTGCCTTCAGCAGAACGGCAGACGTGTCTCTTAATTGATGCTTTTCGACTGCTGGTGACGTCGCGCCAATAGCATGGTGCCATGAAGCTCCGGCTCTCTCCCATATACTCTCCAGGCCAATTCGCATGCACTTTACAGAGTCACTGCGGCGCGCGAGCACACACGCCGCCAGCCGCTGTATCCGGCAGGGAAATTAATGCTGCTGACGCCGGTTTGTGTGTCAAGCAAAAGGGGAGCGATCTTTTTTTTTTTGTGCTACTTAAAACATGCTACGTGGGAGATATTCACAAATACCGTGGTTGCAACGGTCGAAAGAATCGCTCTCCTAGCCTATTTGTATACAAAGCTGTCATTACTGCAACGAGGCCAAGCTGTCACATCTGGCAAATCTTCTTTCCGACCCCCCATGCAAGTTAAAGTCTCCTTCAATACTGGGTCACCAATCGAATTAAAATGTAGGGATAAACTTGGTACGAATGCCATTATGAGGCGCCTTGTTGATATAAGAGATACGGATTTACCTCTGTGTGTGTGTGTGTGTGTGTGTGTGTGTGTGTGTGTGTGTGTGTGTGTGTGTGTGCGTGCGTGTGTGTGTGTGTTTGTGTGTGTGTGTGTGTGTGTGTGTGTGTGCGCGCGCGCGTATACGTGCATCTGTGTGTGTATCCGTGTGTTTCTCGCCAAACATGAACCCATATCAATGCCAGTTCCCAGCGTCATATGGCCAGACCCGCTGTCACGAGCTGATGCACACACAACACAACAAACCTAAAACATTGGTTGTCGCCCACTCTATTAAGTGCAGTCCCACCCCGCTTACCTCCGATGGTGAGCCGTTTTGTCTTTCTTCCCCTTTGGCCTTCGTTTTCTGGCTTGAATAGCCATCACTTTCGGGTTAGGATGGCATGTATAGTCACAGTGATGATAAACGTCCGGGTACGGATGAGGATTAAGAGAGACAGTGGGGAAAGCATAACACACGGCAAATATCAGTCAGACGGGATTTCCCGTGGGTCCCAGCATCATTAACCAACATCAGAATACAGCGCAACTATATTACTAAAGTATCGCCATTTCCTTCCACATACCTATAACCAACATGGGCAAATATGTTCGTGGGCTGAACGATACGCACCTTTTCTGGAGCTCATGTTTCCTCCTCTTCCCTTCAGTCGGAGCGGGTAGCTCAGCGGAGGTAGTCGGGTTCTCTCTCTCTCTACGCTACTATACACACACGCACTCTCTCTCTCTCACACACACACACACACACACACACACACACACACACACACACACACACACACACACACATGCAGCAGCATGCAACACACACAGACACAGACACACACACACGCAGATACGCACACATACACACACACACACTCACCCATAAACATCAACACACACACACACACACACAAACACACGCAAACACACATGCAGCAGCATGTAACACACACACACACACACACATGCAGCAGCATACAGCCCAAACACACACACACACACACACACACACACACACACACACACACACACACACACACACACACACACACACACACACTCCTATCTCTGCAAGGACGCGCACTCCCTCTATCGCCAGAAGAGAGAAAAACATTCATTCATGGCCGCGCACAGTTTACGCCTCTCGAGAGGAGAAATCTGAACGCCATTCACACAGGTCTATGTATAGATTTGATTAATGTATTGGGTACATTACTAAGCATTTATGTGCAAAAGTAAAATTGTACAAATATCCACAGGCTACTTTTTATGTGTTTTTATTTACGTAAGCTGAAACGATTAATTAGGCCTATCTTCCTTGCATTCAACAACAACCTGCATTTCCAGTCCAAAATGTTCACTAACTGAAATACTTTGGTGTGGCAATGTGGTGTGTTTAGGCCTATATTGTATGCCAAGAAATGCCCAAAAGATCCGCAAATATCATGACTAAAGTCCTAAATGCATATATCAAAGAATGCACGATGCATTTTACATATCGGACTTCTTTGCTATGGTTTGATTCAATTAGTTTCATTATCTGTGGTGAGAAGGGTTGTCGATGACAAAAGGCCCCGCTGGGATTCGAACCCAGGATCTCCTGTTTACTAGACAGGCGCTTTAACCATCTAAGCCACGGCGCCGGTAGAATATAGCCCAACAACAGCCCTACTTGATTCATTAACATGTAGGTTAATGTTTTTGGAAGTGAATTTTTGCTCCAACGGCTGCATCAACAAATCGCAAGTCTATGTGAATTGATCATTTTATAAACCACTGTTTACACGCCACTCTACAATTTTGTTGCAATATCCTACGAAAGATCCTTTACTAGTACTTCATACAGACTACCATGGTCCCAAACGTTGGTAAACCCTGCTACACGCCTCTAGAATTTGATTGGCAGCATTGTAGTGGGCGGGATTTAGGGCGGGATCTGATCTGTTTCCGGAATTACTCGTACACGTGCAAGGGAAATCTGGCTACTTTCCCTGTGCGCACTACTCTATAATCCGCCATAAGTAGGTAGGTGGTATGTTATCAAATACAAATAGCACATGCACATTTTAGATCCACTTACGATTGGCTGTAATTTTCTGCTTGCTTATTGCTAGCAATATTATATTTAGCTTGTTAGCTTGGCGCGGTGCGTTGTTGACACCACACGTTCGACTGCGTGATTGACCATTTGACAACAGCATTAATGTTTTCTATATCCGTTAACTCTTGTTTGCAGTTCCTAGATCAAATTAATCGCAGGATTTGTAACGACGTTTCTGTCTGGAGTTGGCAACCGGGGAAGAAGTGTTTTCCGTCATTCAGAATCCGAGCCTATATTTTCAATTTCTTAAACGGTAAGTGAATGCCAACACTATGGTAGTATTTCAGCCTCACGGTATGCTGTCGTTACAACAATGCAACTTTTACGATCGTTTATGATAATGGTGTCACTGGTTTGTTAAGTGGGGTGACCATGGAAGAAACGGAACCCGTACTGGTCCCTGTCCAAGGGGGTGAAAAGCGCGTCTGTCCCGAGGAGGAGAAGGAGGAGGCTGTGCCGACGAAGAAACCCAGGGTTCATGATAATAATGGAGGCAACTCCAAGCATCCAGTTAAAGAAGAAGAAGAGGATGAGGAGGTGGAAATGCCCAAAGATGAGGAGGAAGATGGAGAGACCTTTGCAGACATGATGAAACATGGGCTGACAGAGTTGGATGTTGGCATTCTCAAGTTCATCAGCGAGCACAAGGGATTTTCTGGTATTCTGAAGGAGAGGTAAGATTTAACCAGCAGTTAAAGGATTTAGTCATGTTAAACCATTCAAATGCCTAACCTAATCTTGCCTTTTTGTGTTTAGATATTCAGACTTTGTTGTTCACGAAATCAACAGAGAAGGCAAGACTGTGCGGTTGGATGACCTATCCATTCCTCCAGAGGAAGAGGTGAGGTATCACATTTTTTAACTTACTAGTGCAGTGCCTGTTCAAAATGTTTGGAACAGGCCGATTGCCTGGTCTCAGATATTGCTGCTTGCAGCTTTTTTGAGAATCACTCATCCAAACAGCTTCCTTTGGTCCTCAGCAATAAACTCGCCAACTGTGAGGTTGACGATCGGAAGAACAGTTGTCGAGAAAATCGAAGGAAGACATACTTACACAGTGACTCCTTCCATTTTAGTTAGATATCAAACTTCAGCAGCAGAATGTATTGCACAGCCAACACTAGTCATATTTATAGTAAATGTCCAACTCCAAACCACCATTGGGACATACAGTTCCATGAAATATATGTATTTTGTTATTATATCTTTGTATTGAATGTACAGTATTTCATTAAAGTAAGTTGCAAGTCATGCACACACTGCCCCTTTAAGATGGATGTATTCCTTGACCACATCTGGATTGAGTGCAGGCCCAGATGAAACGATGCAGGATGCTCATATACGTTATGTTGTAGGAGGCGCCAGAGCCTGAACAGCCACCAGAAGACCCGGACGTCCTGACCGAACAGCAGAAGAAGGAGCTGGGGGAACTGCAGCTGTTTAAGAACAAAGAAGGCAATGTATCCATAGAGGTGGGTGTGCATGGCAACAGGGGGCCCCTTTTTCGCACAGGTTGATGCACCGTTGACATATGTTCTTACATGTTGATGGCAAGAGTTCATGTAGTTCAACAAGACGACCAATTTAGTTTTGCATAAAACAATGACGTTTACTTTTCACACCTTTTTTTAATTTGACGACAATATTTTTTGGTGGAAGAGAATGAGAAGCCCATGTCTCTCCTGTCATCGGTAGGTCGCGGACGACACCAAAGAGAAGCGGACCCAGATCCACAAGGCTATCAAGACCCAGTTCCCCGGTCTGGAGACCAAGACTGAGGAGCGGGACACTCACAAGTTCATTGTGGCCTACCACGCCGCGGGCAAGATGGCCCTGGCAGGTAAAAAAACCAGTCAGGAGCAGGGTATATACGACATGAATGGACATCCACTAGGCCTATGGAAAGGGTAACATGCTATCTGGTGTGAGTTGTATGGATGCAAATGTTGGCATTTCAGATGGCATGTATAGAGAATGAAGGGGAACATTGACGCAGAACTTGCATACAGATGAAAACATTTTTAAATGGTTAAAACTTTATCCGTCAAAGAAGAAGGCTTTAGGGAGCAGTGGGGTAAACCACTCGCTAAATAATTCCAACGTATTATTTTGGGCTATTGGCAGCCGGCCTCTTACCTCTGGATGTCTATGCAGCACCTTGCGATTTAGCTTCGAATGTATACCTTCATGGTTACCAATGAGCTATACAATGGAAAACCTGTCCGAATCAGATTTGATGAATATTTCCTGTCCTTTCCTGGTGTTTTGGTGCATGTTCTTGAACGTGTGGCTTGGCTTTTTCTGCCCGCGTGCATGTTGTCATCATGGGCACTTCTAGCACAAGACCATGCCATGCATGCAGAAGAGGACCATGTCTCATGACATACCTGCATGTTGCAGTTATGTGGATAGATCAAGATTCTCATTGGAAACCTAGATTTAGTATCAAGTCAAACGCTTACATGTCTTGCAGTGGTTCAAATGTCCTCCGCCTTCTACTGTGCAATACCTTTTGAGCTGCAAGTTTGAAGATTTGGGGCCACAGAGAATATACATTAATGGAAAATAATAACAAAACCGTATGCCATGACAGATTTGACATTGCTGTGCACTTAGAAGGGAGTCGAAATTACTTTGAATCACCTCTTCAGTGGTATCCATGGTTTGTTGCAAAATACAAATTGTCAAGTGTTTAACATGGAAAGTAACTACTAGGAAAAATTATTAGTGTCATTGGAACAGAATTATTAATGTAGAGGTTTTATTTATTGACCTGGGTAAAAGTGCTGCACCTCATATGGCTTCATCACCCACCCCAAGTTGTATATTTTGAAACCAAACACCGCTACGCCAGCCCTTGCACGCCCATCTCATTCTCGACGGCCTGTCCCCTCCAAAACAGACAGAAATGTGTAAGCAGCTTTTATTTAGTAACGTGTTTCTGTCATCCTCCTTGCTGTTCCCTGGTGGGGGGCAGAGGTCAAAGCAACAGCAGGTAAGAACTTGATGTCCACTCGGCACAAAGGAAGCAGTTTTCTTTTTAAATAATGACTTTCAAACAATAGGTGAAAATCATATTGGGAGTCAGAATGGACATGGGTTTAAACGCTTTTCATTAAAAGCGTAAGAGTGTGCTTGGGAACGCTGTACTGCTTTTTAACAACAGGGTTAAGAAGTTATTTTGTTGCCAATATTGGGTGTATCCGGGACCATAGCAGCCTAATAGAACTCAAGTCAAGTGGCAGTTCATTTATGTTACTTCTAAAAGGTTCTAAACTCTGACCAATGATAATCTGTTGTTTTGTCTCCATTAAAAGCACCGCGAAAACACTCCTGGCCCAAAAACCGCGGTAGTTTCTGCCACTTCGTCCTCTACAAGGAGAACAAGGACACTATGGATTCTATCAACGTTCTGTCAAAGTTCCTCAGGTGTGGAGCCCCCCCCCCCCCCCCCCCCACACACACACACACACACACACACACACACACACACACACACACACACACACACACACACACACACACACACACACACACACACACACACACACACACACACACACACACACACACACACACACACACACACACACTACACTTGATTAATCCTTTATTAACACAAGACTGCTTAACTCTGAATGAGTATTTACACTCATCACTAACACATCTGAGAAAGAAAACTATTCCTTACAACTCGTGTGTCTCCCAGCATCTATTTAGCAAAACAAGGTTTTATAGTCCTTCGTGCTTGCCATCAGTTTGGCTTCTCTGTAACATGAGTTACACACAGTGTGTACCACAGAGTGACCGAAGGTGGTTTAAGATGATTGGCAATGGGGCTCATGGGAAATGCAGTCTTTTAAAAACACCTTGTAGAGGAGAAAGATAAACATCCATTATTCATTGTATTCTATTAAATTGTCGGAACTGAACATTATCCTCATCGAGTCAGTTTACTAGCGATCCTTCTGCGCTTTTAAAAAGTCCACACAGTCTATATAGATCTGGTTTCTAAGCATGCTTGTCTTTCCAGGCTCAGACCAAATGTCTTCTCCTACATGGGGACCAAGGACAAGAGGGCCATCACTGTACAGGAGATTGCGGTTCTCAAGTGAGTGTCAGGCTTTAGATCTATCTAGAACCGGGACGCTCCCTCCCTCTTTATATGTTATTGATGGTGTGATAATTGGAATGATTTGACTTTACCTTCCACTGCACATGGTAACCATGCATCTCCCCTTAAATCCCCCCACAGGATCACTGCAGAGCGACTGTCTCACCTCAACAAGTGCCTGATGAACTTCAAGCTGGGGAACTTCTGCTATAAGAACCATCCCTTGAAGCTGGGGGAGCTCCAGGGCAATCACTTCACAGGTGGTCCTCAGGTCGGTTCAGACAGACGGGTTGTATCAGGGCTACGACCTTTACCATGGTGTGGGTGACTTCAAATAGATGGTTTATGTCAGGGCTTTTACCATGATGTTGATGACTTGAGATAAACGGGTTAAGGCTGCTACTACCTTTTTGATTATGGTGGAGTGTCATCAACTACAATAGAGGGAGTACGGTTGTTGTCTGAGCATCAAATTTGATATATTTAGGGACGTGCTGTGAATTTAGATGCTGTTTCATAAGGAGCAGGTATTGGTTAGGATGCCTACTGTCAGACTGGAGACATCGGAAATATCAAACCAATAATTCGGATGGCACTGCGAAAAACCCTAGCCAGTAGATTAGACTATCCAGCCTCCATTGTAATGCTCTCCTCGTCTTCCTTGTCACTGTAGTAGATCCGACATCTGTTCAGAACGGATGGAGTATAAAATGTCCATATTGTGTTGTGATGGCAGGAACATCTCAGGAAGCGAAGAGCAAGTGGAGCAGGCCTTGAAGTCCCTGAAGGAGACGGGCTTCATCAACTACTACGGCATGCAGCGCTTCGGCACCACCGCCGTTCCCACCTACCAGGTTGGAAAGTAAGAGCACCCGGTTAAACTGAACCGAGCCAGCGCTTTGTGCTAGGCAGTCCACGGAACATTCGAATGCCGGACCTGCACTTTTAACGTGCCGTTTCTTTCCGTGATTATGCAAGTGTGTTCTGCCCCACAAAGCAAGTGTGCTTGACACACGCTTTGTCCACATTTTTGTGTGCGTTGTTTTCGATTCATGGGTGAAGTGTGTGTGTGTGTGTGACGCACCATTGTAATACATTGTGTAATGCTGTATTGTGGAGGCCAAACACAAGTGTCCTCAGCGAATTGGTATTTAGAACAACGCGGGGGCGGTGGTGTTAAATGGGGACTTGTTTCTCTCTCCAGGGCCATCCTGAGGAATGACTGGACCGAGGTGGTGGACCTGATCCTGAAGCCTCGACCCGGAGGTAACAGTGTGAGGGAGGGATGGAGAGAGGGAGGGAGGGAGGGAGGGAGGGAGGGACGGAGGGACGGAGGGACGTTCCTTCCTTCCTCCCTTGTGCACTAAATGTAAATGTAGTCCTTAACGCTCTTCCTCTCTCCCCACCCCCCAGCGGAGAAGGGCTATCTGGTGCGCTGCCGGGAGGAGTGGGCCAAGTCCCAGGACCCGGAGGCTGCCCTGAAGAAGCTGCCCGTCAAGCGCTGCGTGGAGGGCCAGCTCCTGCGGGGCCTCTGCATGTACGGCAAGAAGAACATCATCACCGCGTTCGGACTGGTGGGTAGTCGCGCACTTCGTTCAGAATCTGGGCCACCTGGCTACTAACTACTGGCAACGACCTCTTAGGGCCAGCTCACCGTAGAACAGGCTGGTCTCTGTTCACTCGCTCTATAAATATAGATAGATGGATATCTATGTGTAAAGGGATGTATTGTGCTACTGGTTGTAGCTACATTTGCGCTGTTTCAGAGAGGCAATGCAAACGTTACTGCACAAGCATACGACTGTTAAAACAGTTTTTTGGGATTAGTTTTGTTCCCTTAACAATCACATATTTCCAGCTCGTTCCAGATTAAACGTTTTTGAAGCGTTGTTCTCCTGCCTTCGCAGTAACTGTTGTTTTTATATTTTTCTCTCCAGATCCCCCGTAACAACCGTCTGATGTACATTCACAGCTACCAGAGCGTGGTGTGGAACACCATGGTGAGCCGCAGGATCGAGGCCTTCGGCCTGAAGGCGGTGGAGGGGGACCTGGTGTTGAAAGGAGGTATGCACCGCATTGATCGGCCTCCTCACCATAGGCCTTATTCACCTAGCGGCCATCTTGGATCTGAACGCTAGCTGGTTGGGAAAACTCAATGCGGACTCCGTCTTCAGTTTCCCCACCCAGCTGGTGTATAGACTAGTGCCGATTGCACAGAAGTGTAACTATGCCCTTATAATACCTTTTTTAAAGGTGTTAATTGAAACACAAATCATAAATACTTGCTACTACTTCTCTTGTGTCCATAGGCACAGCACACATGTTATCTGCAGAGGAAGCGGAGAGCCTCTCTATCCATGACATCGTCATGCCCCTGCCTGGCTATGACGTCATCTACCCCTCCCACCATGGTAAGATCTCTATAGATACTCAGGACATATTGTTTCCGTCAGAAGGAAACTGTGGTATTGTCTGCACTTTAGTAAAAAGAAAGTAGTCTCTAAAATATTGTCCAATCCAAGTTTGGAAACCATTGTTTGCTTACATTTTAACAAAAGGATTTGAGGTTCTTAAAAGGTAGACTATCAACAATATTGGCCAGTTCAGATAAAAATTGAAACATCATATAAAATGTATGTTTTCAAGCAGCAAAGATGTCTTACAAGCATACAAAGTGCATGTTGTGAACGTCATGCACACAAAGGAAAGTGTGTTGCTCAGGCCCTGGTTGTGTGACAGTGGGGAAAGGCTACAGGGAGATGCTGATGGCTGACGGCCTGGACATCGACACCATGAGGCACAAAGTGAAGGACTACTCGCTGGCCGGGGCCTACAGGCGCGTGGTCATCCGGCCCAGTGACGTCAGCTGGTCAGTAAGCCCCGCCCTAGTCTGGCGGTGCATTGTTAAACACACCCACTCTCTATTCACCCACTCTCTATTCTCACAGACTATTACCGTTTGAGTCGTAGAAGAATGAAAATGCTAATCTTGTATTTGTGATTCATATTGCTACTCTGCACTCTCAATGTGCAGCAATATACCGTTTTTTTTGTAGCTACTCCAATTTTGATGGTATGCTTTGATTGTACTCTGACTTTGGATAAAAGCGTCTGCTAAATGACTAATTGTAAATGCAAATTGATAATTAGACGCTTCAAAATCAACTTGCATTGAATTCAGATACAGCTCATTAAGGAGAAGATAGGGGTTATGCATATTGCTCAAAGATGCCCTACAGGAAGGCCAGATAGGTTCTTGTTATGAGTTTACTATGCCACAGCCATTTCGGTTACACCGAACGCTCAACAGTAATAGACGCCACCGTAGTACCTGATCATAGTAGTATTAAACTAAGTAATACTAACCCCTTCTGTTACGCTTATCATCCATACTCTGCTATTGTTTCTCTCCTTGTTCTCTTATCTTCATTTTATTTGTTTCTAACATTCCTGCATTCTTAGTTTTATATTGACAAAGCCGGGTCAGAAGGAAGCACCTGTAAAAAGCATTTCGCTACTGGTTGTATATTCATATCTGTGTGTGAACTGAACTATGTGTTGGCTAGTCACGTTCATAGTCTAGTCAAGTTGATGTCCGTCTAGTTCTATTCCAGTGTAGTGAGTGTATATAAAGTGTGCATGTCTGTTCCTCCTTTCCAGGGAGGTGATCCAATACGATGACCCCAGGGTCTCCCTGGTGCACACAGATGTGGAGAAGCTAGAGGACAAACCGGGCCCAGTGTTCAACACCGGTAGAGTCACTTTGGGTTGTTGTAGTCATTTTGTAGTTTTGTTTTTTTTACAGAAAATAATAGTCACGCTTACATACATGTCCCCTGTTGCTTAACAGCTGTAATACACGTTTAATTTGACCAACAAGATAACATTTAAGTGCATAAGTAAATTCTGTCCAACCTTAAATTTAACGATTCATCAATCCACCCCATTGAATAAGTCCAAGATCACATACTGCACCCTTTGACAACAGCTGAAATTCCCCTATAGATAAACATTATTCACTACATACATTATTTATTCATTCATTCATTATTCCCCCCCCCCCCCCCCCCCCCCCCCCCCCCAACAGAGGGCAAGTACCGAGCCCTGCGAATGGAGTTCTCCCTCCCCCCCTCTACCTACGCTACCATGGCGATCCGAGAGGTGCTCAAGATGGACACCAGCATTAAGAACCAGACCCAGCTCAACACCACGTGGTTCAACTGACATTAAGGACAAGAGGACCTGGACTGCTGTTACAAGCTGTCCTGCAGCCGTGCACTGTGGCGACTTGCGTGGTGTGTGTGTGTGTATGTGTGTGTGTGGGTTCTATGTGAACTTAAAAGTCACTCTTTTTTAAGTGATGTTATGTGATTATATTCAACAAGACAAATAAGCAGCCATTTATTATTCAACTCATTTTTTTTTTTTTTATCCTGCGGTTTTTACTCTTTGCTCTCTTTTTTGGGGGGGGGGGGGGGGGGGGCTACATGCCCTTAGGGATTATTTGATTGACACTTGGTCCTTTTTTGTAAAAGGGCAATTCATTCAAAAATAAATGTCATACTGCACAGGATATCGTGTGCACTACTTGTATAGAAATCTTTTTATGATTGTAAATTGATTTGCCTGGATTGGTCATCCTCTTGAAGAGAGAATTAAATGTTGAATGAGGTACTAAGAGTGAGATTGATATTTCTTTATTAATGGTGATTGCCATGGCATATTTTTTAACAATTTGGTTAATTTCATACAATGTAAATGGTGATTAATTTTTACCACTACGACATAATGTTGGGTGAGCTCCCCCTAGTGTTACTAGATGGTGGCGAACATGTCAACATCCTTACAGATAGGAGGTAATGAAGATTCATCTAACTCAACTGTCTAGGAAGAGTTATATAACTATACTTTACACTTAGGGGGGGGGGGGGGGGGGGGGGGATGATACAATGTGGGTGGGATGATACAATGTAAAACTGTTCAAACTATATTTGGTATGATGGGCTGCCCTGCTACTGTCTGTAAACCATGCCATAAACGGGATGATACCAGTTGTGACGCTGTAGCCAAAGAGCTCTATCATTTACAATTATTATGAAAAATAGTGAACGTCTTGCCAGTTAAACTCTTGATAAACTCCTCCAACTGCTGGACGGACGTCTCCTGAACTTTATTATCAAGCTTTCTGTTGCGCCCCAGAGAGGCGAACGCAGGGAACCTTGAGAACTCGTAGTACGGCGCGTTGCAGTCGTAGTCGTCACAGCAGTACGCCGACCACATGTATTCGGGAACGGCCACCCGGTCGGCATTGTGGCGACGAATGACCTTCCCCGAGGTCAGCGCCCCGGTGACCATGTACGCCGTGCCGAGGCAGTAGTTGTTGAGCCGCTGGCGTGTAACTTTCTCATGCGCCGCCCAGGGACCCACGCTGAACTCTTTGACCTGCATAACCACGTTGGTCAGGGTGTAGGTCGCGGCCTTGTCGTCATATTCGTTCTGGTGCTTGTCTGGGTTCAGCTGGCAGCGCACGACGTCCACGGTGTCCTGGTAGTCTTCGAGCACCGCCTGGGCGTCTTCAGAACTCCGATGGAGATCTCTCTGAAGGAACTGCTGCATGTCCCGTGAACCCATAGCTATGGAAAGCTGAGAGGAGATGCCATTACGTTTGGGACAGTTGACCTATTTTCCAAGCACTTGGTTTACGGATGCCATAATTACATCCTAATAAAGTCCATGATTGTAAAGTAATTGTGTCGGTTGAGGCCATTTTAGAATGAGATTAGTCATGATGGGCAACAGGTTCACTGAATAATCTAACCATTTCACAAAGGTACACAAAAATAATTGGTATATTATTATATATGTATATTAACAGATAGTAATATCATGTATATTTACATTTAAAGGTTCAAGTGATGTTTTCTTTTTTGAGAAGCAAACTACTTAAAGGAAAAATCTCCAAAACACTACCTGTGGCTCATACATCCAAGGAACGTCGACCTTCCTGGAGCCGTCGGAACGCTTGAAGGTGTACGCAGAATAAACAGGGATCCGGTGGAGCGTGTCGTACAGCGTCACAAAGCGGGCCTTTCCATTGTAGTACTGGCAGATAAGTTCTAACGGCGGGCCTTGGAGGCCCTGTGGCAGCGTGCTCATGTACAGAAACTTCCGACAGGCAGGGAATAGCTTTTCCTGAAGATCCGCTTGTGTCATCGCCACCCAGACGAGTAGTACGATAAACATTTGAGCCACAGAGGGCTTTTCCATAACGGTTTATGGTGTATCCCAAACGGTATTAAGAGTTCAACAATATCTCTGGACAGTTTCTTTCTGTGGAACTTAAGCTATGCCACGGGCAGCATATCTGTATGTATGCAAATTATTATATTGTTCGTTGTAACTTTCTGTTATCGCTGTAACTGCCAGGCCATGGTGGATAGCTGTAGAAAGAAAATGGTGAGTTCACATTTGTTTAAGTGCGGCAACAAAGAACCCTTTGTCATTTCCTCGTCTATTAGGCCTACTTCAGAGATCTAAACTAAAACTCTTGTGGACTTACAGCTGAAAGATATAGGAACCGTATTGCAAATAGAAGGCATTGTACGTGTTATTTACTTCCAGACAGAAATATGACCACACAAATGGTCAAAAAATACATAATTGGCTATATATGTACAAAAGTCTATACATTTGAATAATTTATTTTATGTTAAATACATCAGTCAACACATTTGTTTGTGACTATGTACATTAAGGGGCTGGCATTAAAACCCTAATTCCATTGTGAAACCAGATGACCCATCTAGACTCCTGTTTAATTGCATCCCCTCCCAGAGTGTTTCCCATGGCAACCAGTGGGTAGAAACATTGTTTCCCAGGTCTACTTTTTCCTTCTTTCAGACTCCAGTATTGACTTAGCCTTTCACTCTTGTTTGTGTTTACTGCCAATTTCCAGTGTAAGGGAAGACTGTGGAATGTTTTAGAAAAACATCTGTTCCAATAATGTCAGGTTCATCGTGGGGTAACCCCTTGTCCTGCTGGAAACTAGCCACTTCCTGTTGACCAACAGGGCTCATCACATACGAATGTCCTCCGAAAGTGACCTGCATACAAATATCTGTCTTTTTGTGTGTGAATCTATGTGCCTGTCTATTAAGGATATTAAGTGGCTTTATGGGTCATATTCATTACATGATATTAATGTAATGTAATATTGTGTAATGTAATATTGTGTATTCTGTCATTATACTTTATATTCCAGTGATTTAACCTCATTATTGTGACAAAAGCAAGCAATATATCTTATGGGACAGAGCACAGATTTTTAACGATGGTCTTATGTCTGGTCTGAACTGAATACCCCTTTCCTGTTGAGTAAGTGTCCGTTTGTTGTACTGTGGACACATAGAGATCGGATTACAGTCAGTTCAACTTAAGTTGGCTGAAATCGTTGAAGTTTTGTCTTTTAGCTTGCCTAATTTACATGCATACCCCATTTTCTTTTTTGAGTGTTTCTGTCTGAATTACAAAGATGCTTTCTTATGTTTGCTGTGTGTGTGTGTGTGTGTGTGTGTGTGTGTGTGTGTGTGTGTGTGTGTGTGTGTGTGTGCGTGCAAGACAAGGAGCACAAAAACATTGTTTGAGAAGGATTGTTTGGGTCCCGTTTGTTTTAGTGTGTGGTTAACAGCTTTTTGTGACCACTTTTGTGTATCTGTTCTACAAGGAATATGAAGAGAAGAGAGAGTGTGTGTGTGTGTGTGTGTGTGTGTGTGTGTGTGTGTGTGTGTGTGTGTGTGAGTGCGTACACAGAATTTATGTGTATCATGGTTTGGGTGACTGTGTGTGTGTGTGTGTGTGTGTGTGTGTGTGTGTGGGGGGGGGGGGGGGGTATTGTCTGTCTCTAGAGGTGAGTGTTTGTATTGGGGGCACAGCGTATGCAGATCTCGTAAGTTCTGTAGGGGTGGTCTTTGCATGGGAACAAGAGACAGAGAAGTGTGTGTGTGTGTGTGTGTGTGTGTGTGTGTGTGTGTGTGTGTGTGTGTGTGTGTGTGTGTGTGTGTGTGAGTGAGTGAGAGGGAAAGAGGGAAAGAGGGAGGGAGAGAAGCACTGCTATATATATTGAGACTTGGGTTACAGTCATGCCTTCAGTAGTGAAAAGGAAGATGACGCAGAGGTTAGCACCACGCAGAACACTGATGAGGTAGGTGTCGTATAAACATAGTCAATTCCTTGATATTTGTGGCTAGTATTTTTTCAGATGATGACTAAGCACAGCCATTTAAGCGCTAAATTGTGGAATAGGAATTGAAATTTGTTTTAAAAGGTTGTATCTTGTACGCATTTATACATGTGCATGCATGTGTGTATACACTATATATATCATGGGATAGGATGAAGTGTTTCTATGTGAGGAAAATGTAACAGTAATTTAATCCGATTATTTCTCTCTGTTCCCAGATTGTTATAATAGGTGAAAAAATGAAAACAAAAAAATGAAGAAAGAAACTGAATAGAAAGGAGAACGTTTTTTTGCATCTCGGAAGACAGATTTATAAAACAGCCAAACTACTCATCTTTATTCTGGGAATATATCTATTTTGGCATCTAAACTCCAACATTTTCAATGGCAAACCTTCTTCGATAGAAGGCGGATATACCGATGGAGACCAATATGTCCGACCCGGGGTATCCCCCCTCCCCCTCCCCCTCCCCCCCCCCCTCCCCCTCCCCATCAGCACTTCACCAGTGTGACTACACGGACTGGTCCCCGACCTACTCCATCATCCCCTCCGTCTACCTGCTGGCCTTTCTGGTGGGTTGCCTGGGCAACGGCCTGGTGCTCTGGGCCTACCTGAACAGGGCTGAGGGAAGGAAGGCCGGGACGGCCTCCAAAACCGGAACCGGTGCCGCGACCGCCATCAGCAGAGCGCGCAGCTGCAAAATCTTCAGGACCAGTCAATATGACGTCCGCTCCAGTAGGGCTCTCCAGGGAGATCGACCTGATGGGACCTCCAGCCGCTACACAGCCAAGCCCGGCGGCAGAGCCACCCCTTGTTCCCCCTCTGTTCCACCTCCTCCACGTCCCCCTCGTTCGCTGACCGACTCTCTGATTGCTAGCTTAGCGTTAGCTGACCTGTGTTTCCTGGTCACTTTGCCCCTGTGGGCGGTGTACACAGCGCTGGGCTACCACTGGCCTTTCGGACAGCCCCTCTGCCAAGTCAGCAGCTTTCTGACTGCCCTCAACATGTACGCCAGCGTGTTCAGCCTTAGCATGCTGAGCGTGGAGCGCTACTGGGTGCTAATAGGGCGGCGGCACTCCGGCCACCATGCCCAAAATGGCTGCACCAGCAGGGCGCTGTGGGTAGTGGGAGGAGTGTGGGCGCTGGCAGGGGTTCTGGCGCTTCCTGGTTTCCTGCTGCGCTCTGTCAAAGAGGTGGAGCTGGAGGCCGACGCCGACTATGATTGGACGCCGGAGCTCACGCAGCCGGCGGTGTATTCCGGAGACGTCCTGCTCTCCTGCCAGATGGACTACTCCATGCTGATCAGAGACGACCTGCAGGACACGGAGCGGGAGCGGGCCAAGCTGTGGTGGGCGGCGGCCTTGAGTCTGAAGTCTACTCTGATTGGCTTCCTCCTGCCCCTCATCATCCTGCTGGTCTGCTACTGCTCGCTGGCCCACCTCCTGAGCCGGCACTTCGGCCGCGGGCCCCGGCCCGACCGCAGGCGCCAGCAACGGCTCCTGCGGGTCATCGTCAGTCTGGTGCTGGCATTTTTCCTGTGCTGGCTGCCCCTGCACATCAACAAGACGACGGACATGCTGCTGGAGCTGGGGCTGGTCCCGTACTCCTGCTCCCTGGACCAGGCCCTGCTCGCCGCCCAGCCCTACGTCACATGCCTGGCCTATCTCAACAGCTGCCTCAACCCGCTGCTGTACGCCGCATGTGACTCCTCCTTCAGGAGAAGGTGCAGGGAAGCTCTGCTCCTCCAGTGCCCGACACAGAGGACAAGGAAGAGGAGGAGTCAGGGAGGTCAAAGGCAAGCGAGGGCGCGCCGGCAGAGGGAGGAGGAGGAGGAGATGGGGTGGGGGAAGAGGAAAAGAGCTCCGCTTTTCCCACGAGAACCCAGGAGGAGACGGCGGATGGCAGCGAGGGGGGGGGAGGAGGAGGAGGGGAGGGAGGCGAAGAGGATGGATGTCGCGATGCACGCCAAGATGCCGTCATAGAGTTCACCTGTCAACCCTGACTATCACATTCCTGTCGCAGTCCCAGTAACTTTATGTGTTATGTGATGGATTCAGTGGGAATGTACTGGAACCAAGTACTATAGAAGTTCAAAAGCCATATGACGCACCAAAAATACACTAAATCCCATGATATTTAATGTTAAACAAATCTTTTACCCAGAATTTATGGGGAAGAATGTGCATTGGTCTAGGAAATATTTTTTTAAGCCCATGATAGATTAATGAATCCATTATCTTTGTATTTGGTGCTTTTTAATAAGGTTTGATATTTGGATACCATGTCTTTAGTTGGACTGCATCCTAGTCTGACATGGATTGACTACTAAATGTCAGTCTGAGACTGTATCTGGAAATACGAAGCCCTGCATTTCATGTGATCTGTTATTTTGTAAATGTGTTTTTCTTTATGTATTTGTGTTTAATAAAAACTTTTTTAAAGATGCAATTATGAAATGTATTTTCAATGGCAAAGTTATTTATATCACCACTCTATTATAAGTATACAATTGTAATAGAATATACCCTTTTTATTTTTGTATGGTTTTTTATGTGCGCGTGTATTAACAGCTGTGTTATTCTATAGATGACATAATATAATAGATATAATATATATAATATTTCCCTCTCGAAAATGGCACCAAGACCAAAAAGGGGGAAATGCAGCCAAAATGTTTTTTGTGCTAATGCATTTATTTTGTTCTCAAAACTTTTAAAGCATTTTTTGTTTGAAATAACATTATTTCAAACGCATCAAGTTTTGATCTCAATTATATAATACTTGATTGCAAAAAACGATTGGTCTCTTAAAACATTTAACGCTAATTTTTGCTTTCAGAATAATTATTTTTGTTTGCAATGCAAAACGTTTTGCACTCGACATAAAGACACAAATGTACCTCCATATTTATCCAGCTGCAGCTGCAGGCTGAGGCTGATGTGGGATTTTTGAACGTGTCACGTGACACAACAAAGATGTCTCCGGTTAAAGGTTGATCTACATGCGGCTCCACGATACAACTGGAATTTCAGTGTATTTTGCAGGTTATCTTCCATGCAGAACCAATTTCGTCGGATACAAATACCTACATAATACAAATAAATCAGATATAAAGTGGTGCATTAAACAAATCCGATGACGATGGGAACTGCGTTGATCTACGATGAAGAGATGACGAAGTATAAACTTCTCTGGGTTGAGTGAGTAAATGAGTATACGCAATTTAGCAGAGCTCAACTGATCAAACTGGGATCGATCTATGCATTATGTAATCTTTCGCTTTGCTGTTACAGCCCAGCGTGTAAAATCGAGGTACCTGAGCGATTGATAGTAAGTTATGAAGCTTTGGTGAAGAGCGGACTTGCTGATCGGTGCGTCTCCATCCCTGTACGAGAGGCAACGGATGCAGAGATCCTGTTAGCCCACAGGTTAAAGCTGGCAGCCCAAAACACCCTCCTTAAACACACAGAAATACCTCGAAAACACGGTGTCATAGTGTGCATTGTGTACATTTAACAGTGAGGAGTATCTGGAGGCTGTTAAAAAGACCCCATTCATGCACCTGGAAGACCTGATGACCTTTACTCGGAAGTACGGAGACGTCTACTTCCACCCGGTTAGTTAGTAGAAGGATTTGTTTAACACAGTTTTAAAGCCATTTCATTTTGTGGGATTTATAGATTTTCTTCAAAGCCATTTGTAGCCGTACGGAAAGTAGATAATTAAAACTACTTTCAAGGAGAAAGTAGTTGGAAAAACAATCAAATCATATTGCTTGCTCTCAATCAAACATGGATGAAACATTTCCCAAAAGCTTACTACATTAATGAAGCATTCAGTGACATAGTTAGGCATTAGATAGCCTTCCCTTGTACTGACTGCCAACTTATATCTCATTGAAATTACAAATGATCCCTCCAAGGCCACTCACTTAGTCTCAGTTCATGAGTTCAGTCGTGTTGTTATTGTAGTCTATAACATGCAGGCAGCGTACAATTTATAGGGGTGTTTGTAATAGTTTAGGATAGGAGTCATTAATAGTATTTTTTTTTGGGATGTCTATTTGAGAAGTTAATTTTGGGACTCTTCTGTAGGTCTGCTAGTTGTATGTGCCCAATTCAGGACACAGATCTACCACTAGGCGGTGCTCTGACCTTATTTTACCATTGCAGAATATCTACCACTGTGCCAAGCTGGCTGTAGGTGCCACTCTGCAGCTTGTGGACAACGTTATGACGAGGAAGGTCAGGAACGGCATGGCACTGGTCAGGTGAGATTGTGAAGTGATGATTTTTTTACATAAGCCAGTTCTTTTTTATTTTATGTATCCCATTTTTTGACATGTTTTGTACAAACTTTCTAATCTAGACCTCCAGGGCACCACAGTCAGTCCAGTGCCGCCAATGGGTTTTGTGTGTTCAATAATGTGGCCATTGCGGCTCAATACGCCAAAAAACACCATGGGGTAAAAAGGTGAAATAGCATCTAATTTGTTCCTCTATCCAATCCTGTACTTTATCCTGTGTAATGGATAAGAATAGGATCTGTCCGTCTGTCTGTCTGTAGGAATAAACGTTTTATAACTTTGTAGTGTGGTTTTGTTTGGACCAGGGTGTTGATCGTGGACTGGGATGTCCACCATGGACAAGGTGTCCAGTACTGCTTCGAGGATGACCCAAGGTGAGTGTTTTGTTTATATTGTTTTACAAACGGTCACAACCTCATTAAATAGTCAGTTAGAGCCAGACTGATATTAGCGTTAGCATTTAGTCAATTTAGCAGACGCTTTTATCCAAAGCAATATACGTGAATCTATATTAGAGCGTCTAAGTTTGTTTTTCAAGTGCATAATATGCGATGGCATTGCAACAAAGTAAGTAGTCTAACCTCAAGACAAAAATAGTCATCAGAGTATCATCCTGCATTAAGCCCGTTCACCATTCAGATTGTACTTGGACCACATTTCCCAGTGTGCTGTACTTCTCCTGGCACCGCTACGAGCATCAGAGCTTCTGGCCCAACCTGAGGGAGTCAGACTTTGACAGTGTGGGCAGTGGGAAAGGCGCTGGATTCAATGTTAATGTGCCTTGGAATCAGGTGAGCCACATGTAACAAACACACATCTGGTTGAATTTATTAGTCTCCTGTTAGGACTACCTTTGTCTTTTATTGTATTGTTGTGTGGTTGCTGTCCGTTCGTGTTTGTTTTGATGGGACCCTGGCTGCATCTATCTCCCTTTAAGGGCCAATGAAGATAACTTGAGCTTGATAAAGATAACTTGAACTTGTTTACTGTTTAACATTTAGCAAAACAAAGTATCTCTCATCCGCCATATACTTTCATGTCCATAAAAGTATATGTTTAAGATGAATTGTTATTTGTTCAATGTAAAAGTAATAATACATTTAGATTTTGGTGTGTTTGCGTAAAACGTGTTTCATTATTGAACACCCTTTTCTAGGTGGGAATGAAAAACAGTGACTATTTGGCAGTGTTTTTCCACATCCTCCTACCTGTTGCGTATGAGGTGAGAAAATAAACCAATTCTTCACACTTTGCTTGTACACCCTGAAGGCTTTAGCTGAAATGTGTTTGTTTTGTGGTTTGTTTTAGTTCAGCCCAGACTTGGTGTTCATATGCGCTGGCTTTGACTCAGCCATTGGTGACCCTGAGGTGAGATGTTGAAACATAGATGTGTACATCAGTATCGTTGATATGTTTTAATGGTACGATGCAATGATTTATAAGCGAAATTAGTGAAGTCTAACTAGTGAAAGTCTTAACAAGGCAAGGGTCATCTACGGAGTGAACAAAAAACATATGTAGCAGTGATAATGGCAAAAGAAACAAGTATAGTGACAAAATAAAACAAATTCTGTGCATAAAGTGTGCAGGTAATTTATAAAAAATTTAACAAGATGTTGTACAACTATGTAAATCAGTGTGTCTGAGCATTAAATCATAGGACATAAAACGACCATCAGATGTTCTGTCTCTTATTTTTAGGGTCACATGTGTGCGACACCGGACATCTTCGCCCATCTCACGCACCTCCTGATGAACTTAGCCGATGGCAAAGTGTGCGCCGTTCTGGAGGTCAGCGCGCACTCTTCTTCTCTTGCTTATACAAACGTCTCGTCACAGTCACAGTTTCTGTTTCCAACCCTTTGTTTCAAAACCTCATGTTGACTCAAGTTATCCTCTATGCAAGTATCTTTTTGGTTTGATTCTTCTATAGCGTTTATTCGGTTTGATTCATTTCAAGTGTTACTTTAGGTTCTGTTGCTATTATGGTCTCTTTGTTGTATTCTGAAAGAAGATTATTTGATTAGCATTTTTACCCTTCCGATCATTCTCTGCACTCGGTTCCACACTCTCTGCCATTTCCTACAGAACTCTGTCTAGCGCTGCCAGAGCTATCCCAAGAGGATTTGCTGCATTGTACTGCATTATTGACACACATTGTTGCTGTTTTATTGCAGGGAGGGTACAACCTGACCTCTCTGGCTCAGTCGGTGTGTCAGACGGTCCAGACTTTGCTTGGTGATCCCGCGCCTCATCCGGCCGAACTCGGTGGTCCCTGTGAAAGGCATAACCTTTAACCTGTCAGAGATGGCAGTTTTGCATTGCATGAATGAGCATTTTAAACGCTGTAGTTTTTAAAAAGGTTTTACATTTTGATTGTATTTGATGATAACTGTTGTGTATGTCTTTCCTATTTTAGTGCACTTGAGTCCATACATAGTGCCCGATCAATTCATAAGAAGTACTGGTCATGTCTGCAGCATGCAGGTAGGTCTCCTTAACACCCACTTTTCCCCTAGTTCCTTTCCCTGGTAATAGAGATGGATTATACATGTCTAAATGAGAACATTTCCAGATTTGCTTCTAGAGTTCAGTACACTTAACTTACCTTTTCAGGTAATGTAGTTATAGGCCCACTTACTAGCCACGCTTTATTACTGGCTTTTACGGTCTTCTTTTCTAATTTCGTGCTTGTAACCTGGAACTTGGTCAAAGGGTCATTGTTGTTCTCTGTTGTCACTTGCTTCTAACAAACAAACACATTTTTGTCAAGTAAAGCTAATTTGTGAACCCCTTGATCCCAATAAGGGCCCCACATTCAGTTGAATGTTGAATTTTCTAGTTTTAAAATCGAAAACTGTTAACTAGTGCACTTGTTTTCTTGACCCACGCATGAAAACCTTTCCAGTGTACACCCCCCTATAACCCTAAGCCATCTAAATGGACGTCTGCAAACACCCAATGGAGAACAGGACTAAACCAACAAACCTCATCCCATCCCTGACCCTCCACAGCTGCGCCCTTCCCTGAGGAGCCCAGCACCAGGCACTGTAGGCTGGCCCAGCAGGGCGGCTCCCAGGGGCCCCAGGGGAATGTTGGAGAGGACGCCCAGAAGGAGGAGGAGGAGGAGGAGGAGGAGGAGAAGGAGGAGGAGGAGATAGTGTGGCCCGAGCCTCTTCAGCGTGTCGCTCCGTCCCTCCACACCACGCTGCTTCTCCCTGACATCGTGGAGTGCACGGACGGCTGTGCACGTTTCAGCCCTGCTGATGGCCCTGATCCCCTGGCAATAGCTCGACTCAGGTGATTGGGGGGGGGGGGGGGGGGGGCACAGTGTTTATGGTGGTGAAGTGTTTGACTCCCAACCTTGATTCCCAATGTCCACAGCCTAACAACTGAATTCACTGTGAGTCGCTTTAGATAAAAGTGACTGCTAAAATTGACCAAATAGTCAAATGAAATCTTATAATATTTGTATTATTCTTATTCTTAATTTATTAATTTATTTTTGAATTAATGTATTCTTTTGGTTTGCAACAATTTTTTTAAACTTTTTAGTCCTCATGAATAGTTCTCATTTCATTCATTCCCAACTAGGAAAAACTTCCCCAAAGAGTCGGAGGATGAAGCTACCGTGACGTTGCTCTACAATCTCACTGCACTTGTCGGACAAATGGAGAAAAATGAGGTACAGCATTTGTGTGTTATATGCATGAATGCATTATTTTTTATATATATATATTTATTATCTTTGAGTGCTGAAGTGCAATTTACTCATAACGCCCTTTTATTTTGTATCACTTACCGGCGTGGACCCGAATGACCTAATGTCCCATGATCATATACCGTCAGATTCGTAACGGCCTGGCGTTGGTTCCGGATGTTTCCATGGCAGCCACGTTGCTGACCTCAGCATCTCTCTCCAAACGGTACTTTATTGCTATTTTACTAACTTGGTAGACACTTTTAAAGTGACCTGGAGTGAATTCAGGTAGGTCATTGAGGAACAGGCAGAGGTGAGAAAGTAAAGAGAAAGACAGATGCATGTCATTAAGGAGCAGGTTCGGCATCTTGCATCTAGGTTGTGGACATTGGGGATTTAACCCGGAACCTTTTCCATTTGTTCCATTATTTGCTGTGTGTCCGCGGTTCCCACAGGGTATTGCTCGTGTGGATGGGAGAAGGGCTGGTCCCAGCTCAAATCATAGAGGATGAGTAAGTATCTCTGCACACGTTTCTTTTGATAAAGGAAAACATTTACATTCACTTAAATCGGACTGTACTCTATTAATTAAGAATAAATGCATTAATAAACCGCAATGTATAACCCACAAAATATTTCCATGGTAATCAGTAGTAAAAAGGGTTTCTAAGTGATAATTGTTTTCTTCAGGAAAACACTAGTGGTGCACATCAACAGCATGGCGCCACATGAAGCACAGTCCAAATACTACGTTCCCATCCCACTGAAAAAGGTATTTCGCTCATAGATAGATAGATAGATCGATCGATAGATAGATAGATAGATAGATAGATTGGGTAACGCCATACCCTTTCTGGCATGGAAGGGCATAAGGACTAAGCATGAGAGGAGCATTAAAAGAAATTCCTATGTTAGAAGTGTGTGTGCGTCTGCATGGGTGCGATGGTACCATGTAATCCCATTTAAATTCGAGACATGTATCCGCCCACACGTGCCGCAGGACTTCCCATCCACAGCATGTGTTCCTGGTTGTTCTCCTCTTGACGCGCCGTCCTCCTGCTGTCCCTCTCCCCAGGGTTGTGGGGACACAGCGGGCTTCATGCAGGCCGTGCTGGGTCTCCTGCTGCCCCTGGGCTACCAGTACGAGCCAAGCCTGGTGCTGCTGGTCCGGCCACAGGGCTGCCAGGTGAAGGAGGACCTCTGGCAGCAGCTCACCTGCCTGCTACAGGGCCTGGCGCTGGGACACACGCTGGTACTGGTGCAGGTGAGTTGATGGAGGGGGCATGGGGGGATGCTTGGCAGTGACCAACGTTCATATAAGTTACCACGATTACTACTTACGGTCACCAACATTTTCTAACAGTTTTTACTGAAACAGCGAAAACGAATGCTTTCTTGAACGCCTCTCTCATTTAGCTGACTACTTATATCTGGATCAAATGACATTAATTCAGAAAGGAGCATCTTATCCGTACATTCAGCAACAAGATTCAGACTTGTCCACTATGGTCAGCGAGACCAGAGAGTACACTCAGGAATTCATGTCACACCATGTGGATGCCATTCACTCAAGGTCCCTGCCTTAACCCAAGTACACTTGAGCAATCTGCATAATGTGTTTAGTGACAAGCAGCAACCATGACCGCCTACTTGTGAAGCCCTGGATGAAGCGACTAAAGACTGTAGTTCATCTCAAGGCCTATAGGTGGCTCACGGTGGTTGGGTGCATAAAGGCAGTCTATGTCTAGCGCATGGCACGTTTTTGTAGCTTTTGTAGCTGATGTCTTTCTTAACCTTCTTTAGTTTGGCCCCACCTGATGTATCTTGTAAACATACAGTTCATGCCTACCAGATAAACACAGTGTAGCATAACTATTCAGGACATTATTATGGTTAATTTGTCATCTCTTTTTTTATTGTATTTCCTGTGTAGGAAAATGAGATGACTCCAGTTGGCGTAACTGCCTCTAGTCTTCTAGGAAACGCTGCCCCCTCTCTGGGGCCCCTGGATGCCCCTGGTTCAGAGGATGTGGAATCCTTTGAGAGGCTTAGACTCAGATTGCAGACTGACTGGCCCCTACTTCAAACTACCGGTACATTAAGGGATCAAATAAATGTTAATCATGTGATTTCAAAGAAACAGAACATTTGTGATCACAATACAAACCTTAAATTGTGACCATGAGGATATAAAGGAAGCACTCTTTTAAATGTAATGTTTGTTTTTGTTTTCTGAAACAGCACCAGAGAAAAGGAGAAGCAAAATGGATGGCTAAAAAAGTTCTACAATTCTGATTTTGATGTTCTCAATCATGATATTGAAAAGACTGCACATATTTTTTCACAAATTTCCTGTCTGGGATTAATAAAGTACATTTTGTAACTGTGTGTCCTGCCAATAAGCAAATGTAATTAAAATGTCCTTGCTGCTATTCCGCTTGTTTTCTAGGGAGGGGGTAGGTTTGGATTTTCCTCTGAATTGTAGTTTGATTTGTACATTTCCAAAAATACATAATGTCACAACACCAAAAATAATGTATGACACTGTTCAAAGGAGCGTATTAATATAATTGTTATAGTTGCAGTGATTAGGCAGTCTGCTCATCTCAAAGTGTCCCAGGGACGGGACACTTTAGGTGATCCGCTATGTCCCGCATCCAGCCTCTGAGTGGCGCTGTTGAGTGGGTGACGAATAATGCTAACTGTTTTGCCGGCCTACATTGTATGAGTGAGTCATTGTACTATATTTATTGAGCATTCTTGTCCGGTTCTTCTCTATTGTTGCCGTCTCTGGTGCTGTACTGTGCAGTCTTTCAGTGAATCAAATCAAAGGCATTTGAGCACGTATGCTATTTTTCCAGTAGTATTTTAGTAACGGGACGGAGTGACGTTGAAATAGGCTATGTCTGGAACTCCGACTAAATCTGGGAATCCACTGATGGCAAAGATGAAAAAGGACGAATCTTTTCTGGGTAAATTAGGGGGGACGCTGGCACGAAAGAAGAAATCAAAAGAAGGTAGGTTGGTTAGATAACGGTATGGGGTTACAATGGAGCTTATAATGAATGATTCCGATCACTTTTTCCCAGTCGTGTGTGCTACTCCATGGTGCTACAATAACATAATTTACAATCAAAATGTCCAGGCCAGCGAGCAATTGGTCGAAAAGATAAATGCATGCGCTTGGTTGGCCTATATTTTCTGTGTTAAAGAAAACCTGTCCGCGTACGTTGTAGCACCGATAATGGAAAGAGGCACATTGTTCCACATGAGGTAATGGTCATAAATAGAGGGCTGACAGCTGCCTGGCATGGTGGGCTTATAAAGATGAAGCATGCGGGGAATATTTATGCTCAATGTGCTAGGTTTGTTACCCAAATGTTTAACCAGCCTAGTTACTGTGTGTTTTTCACTCTATTTTCCAAGCCCTATAGATAGCTGACAGTACTTTGTAAAAATTGTAGCATATATATTTTCAAACTATTCCACTATACTTGTCTGAGTCTGCTGTGTGTGTGTGTGTGTGTGTGTGTGTGTTTGTGTGTGCGCGCGCGTGCGTGCGCGACATTGTCAACATTTCCCTTAGACGACTGGGTTTATAGGTGGAGAGCCATGTGTTTGCTGTCATCCATGAAAGGAACCACCCCGTGCATGTTAATTACTTAATGGCCCCCAATAGCTAAATTAATTTTGTGGAATGGTGGTCTCTAGCTTTAGGACTGTATGAAGCCTTTAGGTCTTTACAAATCATCAGGGCTTGTGTGTTGGACTTGGAACTGATCAATGCACCATTGTTGGGTTAAATTAAACTTCACGATTTCCTTAAAGTAAACCTTTAGGCTGTTGGTGCTGTCTTTACTATGGGGGGGGGGGGGGGGGGGGGGGGGGGGTTGTGGTTGTGGTTTCAGTCACTCTTGGGTGTGGTGGATATTGGAGAGTATCTTGAGGGTCACACTCAACTGACAATCGAGTTACAGTCGTTAGTGAAATATAATAAAATACAGATCTTTTCTTCATAAGAACAGATTTGGTCAAGTTATTGATGCTTTGTCTTGTCTAATACCACTAAATGTAGCCTACTATTAGCCTCGGTAGTAATTATTATTGCATTATTTTATTTACCTCCAACTGTCACAACAGGGCCTCTACTGAGGCATTATTTGGGCCTCGGTCGCCCCCTGCTTTGTATACTTTGTAGGTGAGGATGACAAGTTTTCACTCAGTTACTTCTCTTCAAGTGTGAAGTCCAGGTCAGTGTTATTCATAGCCGATATCTCTCCATTGGAGGGGTAAGGGTTAGCTTGGCATTGGGGCGGTGACAGTAGTATTGTAGCAACCTGTTACCAAGCCTCAGCCTGGGACTGAGGGGGACTGAGCTATTGTAGGTGTACTGAAGATTGTGTTAATTATAGGGCTTGTACATCAGAATGCATCATGGGATTCTTTTTCATTATTCAGATTCAAAATCAACACTAGTTACATGGCTTTGGCAAGATGGACAAGATTTTTTTTCATTTTTTCATATTCTGTTAGCAGGCTAGTTAGCAGTTAGCAGTCTAATTGACAGTTGATAAGATAAACCGTGGACAGGACCCCCAAATCAAAGGCAAAGCATATAGCTAAATTCAAATGGAAGTAAAACAGTAAAACATATTATCCAAAGACCCAGTTAATAGAGAACACAGTAATGTATTAATATAAAGTCAGCTTTTCTATAAATGTCTCTGGAGCTTTTTGTGTCCACTGATAAGCTGAAAGGAAGTGTGTCTATGTCCTCTAATCAGCCTGAGACAAGACTCCTAAGTTAAGTTGACATGCAAGTCATTTCCCAAGAAGCATTATTAGAAGTCATTTCACTCATCCAGCACATAGAACACACTCAAGGATGGATATTGGACATCGTAAGTTTTATAATTTCTTCTTGGGTTATTATTGCTATTATGTAAATTATTATCTATCATCAATATATATTATTTCACAGAATTGGGTTATTTATATTTCTATCACCAAAATGTATGACACAATATATATAGTATATATATAGTTATTCATAAACTATGCGTGCATTATGCACAACTGATTCTTTATTCGTCTTATAGTGTATATACTTATTTAGCAGACGCTTTCATCCAAAGTGATGTACAGTGTGTGTAGTGTTTGTAGATACTTGTCCTTAAGGAGTAAGTGGTTAGGTCTGTTGCTCAAGGATGTCTGCAGGTAGGCTGCAGACGTTGGGGTTTTACACTCAGAATCTTTTGGCTCGGAGTTTACCGCTAGTCTGCCCCACCCCCGTCACATTTAAACTACAGTGGGTCCTAGCCTTCCTCCCCTGAATTCTTTTGCTGCCCTCCCTGTTAAATGTGTCCTGGGACCCTGCTCCCCACGCGTTCTCCCGGGTGACTCCTGGGTGTAAACACATCATCCACATGTCTGGCTTCATGTCTGATAAAAGCCCTGCTGGGATGTGTCCCCCCGGTCGTTACTCACCACAGGCTGGCTGCGGTATAAATACCCAGCACTATATTTGCCAGACTCCCATCTTCTCCATACTTTCAGCTGTATTTTTACCCCACCCTGTGTTGTGTGTCGCAGTAACCCCCCCCTCCCCCCTAGCTAAAACCAGGATCACTTGATTTTTATCCTTTTATCCGGATGTTGGATGTTTATGGTAAAAACCAGATTAAACTTGTTGTGCTTCTTCCTTGTGCTCTCTATGCGACCATGTGTGTGTTATTGTGTGTGTGTGTGTGTGCTCGTGCACTTGTGTGTGTGTGTGTTCGTTTGTGTGTGTTTGCTTGTGCGCGTGTGTGTGTATGTCTATGTGTGCGTGTGTTTGTGTGCATGTGTGTGTGTGCGTATGTGTGTACACATATGTGAGTGTGTGTGCGCACGTGTGTGTGTTTTGCTAGGCAGCTCATGCGGCAGGCAGTTGTTATTTGACCAAGCTGCTTGGTCTGTTTAATTGCTCTAAGTACTACAGCACACATCTTCACGGATGTCTGCAACGGGGCCTGCCGGCAATTTATGATGGCGACTCTGTTCCACCATCGCTATTGAATTTGTATAATTCTGTTAAAAGCTATTATAAGCATCGCTGTGCGATTGATCGTCCTGTGAAGAACCAATCAGATTAACGGCTCCTGTGCATGTGGTCATTGTAAAAGCATGGTATTATGTTGGGGAATAACCTGACATTGCTGTTATTGCCATGTTTTTAGCAACTCTGAGAGAAGGGTAGATGACCAAGGGGTAATGCAAAATATCAAGTAAATACGTGCTCCATTCTTCATGGTAAAAGACTGTGGTTATAGAGATCGGAAGACTTCTGATATGTCACAAAGAAATGTCTAGCAGGTGTATACCAGTTACACACACACACACACACAAACACACACACACACACACACACACACATATTGTCTGTAGGTCTTGTCTTTGTCTCGCGTCCTGTCCTCAGCTTGTCCAGTAGTCCACATTCACTGTGTGGGTGTGTGGGTGTGTGTGTGTGTGTGTGTGTATTCACTAAATTCTCATCTTGTTTAATGAGAAGGGAGTGAAATGAGACACACACACACACACACACACACACACACACACACACACACAAACACACACACACACACACACACACACACACACACTCCCTTCAGCTTGTAACCGGACCGTAGAGGTGGAGTAGGGGAGGGTGGGTTTGTGACAGAAATACACACGTGACGACGCCCCCATAGCCACCGTTCAGACCCACCGTCTGCAGTCCGCACACACACACACACACACACACACACACACACACACACACACACACACACGCTTTCACAAACTCCTACAAACTCCCACACACACATACACTCACCCTACGGCATAATCTGACTTTTACTGTCGGGAGAGAGTACCAGAGCCGTGGGTGAAGCCTTGATCATGGCGGGTCTACTGTGTGGCACCAAGAGGAAGAAGCAAGGTAGTATTGACGTTTTATTTTGAACGGTTTTTGGATTGTTGTTCGCTTGGAGGAACTTCAGAGAAATGAATGGAGAAGCATCAGTTATGTGCTGTTACCTTATGACTGAGGTGACGGTGTCTCTATTCAAAGGGTTTGGGAACTCGTGTGTTGTTCTGTGTGAGAGAAGGACAGCACGTCTCTCAGGAGCAATGAAATTGGACTTTAAAAGAGCGGTCGTTGAAGGATAAGACATACACGATGTACGATGCAGGAGACATTTATAACATGATGGGAGGTATTGGAACCACAAAATACTTCAGCTCTACATGACTTGTGTTGGGAGTCATTGTTCTACTGCATATTGTGAAATGTATAAGATATTATATTAGTGTTTTATAATACATAGGCCTACACTGTTAACACATAAGATGAGATAAGATCATAGATACATACATTCCAAGGTAGGTCTGGTATAGCACAGTACTGTACAGTACAGCAGCATCAGAGTCACCAGATCTCTCTCCCAGATGGATGTGGCGGAGGAAGAAGAAGGACAATTATGATGAATCAGTTTTTCTCCTGTAATTACAAAGGAAATGCTGATCAGCAGGGAGATGAGAAGGGACTGTACGCTGCCACTGGCCTGGGGAGGGGGGTGTTCCGCTACCCCCCTCTGGGAACACGGAATCAAAACAGAAGTGTGCATGGACAGCATTTCCCCCCAAGGTGTCCCACCGTATCGCGACTGTCTGGTCTTTTAAAGTGCCTAGCCTGGCTTTTATGCTGCAGTGTGCACACTGGTTATCGTGTTATCACTCCCACTGAAAGCAAAACAAATCCGGGTGAAATTGAGGTCGAAAGAAAAATCCCTTAGGCTAAACATATTTTTCTCATATCTGGCCACCAGAGGCTTTCACGTTTTTTCTAGCTATTTTATATCATGAAGAATTTGGGAGCATATGAGCATTTTAATGTTAGTTATTATTTTAGTAGTAATGTTTTTTTGGTCATAGTTAGTAATTTATCATTAAATAATTAGTCATTATAGTGTGTTTGAAACTGCCACAGTGTTTCTCATGCGAGACATGGCAAAACAAAGTTTTAATTAGCCTACGTTATTGTATATTTACGTGTATTTAGTAGTAGACTCCTCTCTCGATATGGCAGAGTATCACCAACAAAGAAATCCCATAATGCATTCTGATGTACAAGCCCTGTACAGACAATGTCATACACACTTTTATTTTTTCCCTGTCTTCTGCCATCATAAAGGATTTCAAACGGAGGTTCTCTCAGATGTTAGACGGACAGAACATTTTCCATAAAACAAGATGGCTACAGGGCCATTAGAGTGCATCCCCAAGCCTGAAGCTTTCTCAAAAACACCCAAACACACACACACACACACACACACACGCCGACACACACAGATACACAAACAAACAAACAGAAAAAATCGAAAGGGAATGATGAGAGGAACAGGACCATTAGAGGAAGAGATGAGAGACAGATAGAGAGAGAGAGAGTGAGAGAGAGAGAGAGAGAGAGAGAGGAGAAAAGGCTCCCTAGAGGATCCAACCTTCCCTCTTCCTCCATGTCCACACCAGGTAAAGAGATTCCCAGAAAACGCCCCATCATGATATGACCGTCCCATGACCACCACCGTTGTCTACCTATGGGCTTTTTATAGCATCGTTGCTATGTGTAGGGCAGTGTTCAAACAGGCGGAAGAGTAAAACATTGGGGCAGGGGAGGTTACTTGGTTTGAGATGTTCGTTGGAATCGTACATTGGTCATTACCAGCATACTCAAAAATCGTAATAATTATTGTGTCATGACATAAATGACTAACGGTCGGTCTTACTTGGTAAACACTGTATGGCCTATAAGGGAATTAAATTACTGTGTTACAGCCCTGTTTTACTATCTTTTAGTTCTTAAATACTGTGTGTGTGTGTGTGTGTGTGTGTGTGTGTGTGTGTGTGTGTGTGTGCTTGTACGTGCGTGTGTGCGTGCTTGTGTATACATGGATGCATGTGTGTGTATGTGTGTGTGTGTGCGTGTGTGCGTGGGTGTGTTTGTCGTCTCTCCAGTGAGTGATCTCCATGAGGAGGGGAAGAATGCCATCAATGCTCCCCTGCTGCCATCCAGCATCGAAATCCACCCTGAAGACACGCTGATGGGTACACACAAGCACACACACACACACACACACACACACACACACACATACAAACACACTCCGGTTTCCTGTAGCAATGTGGACGTGACCTAGGTGGACCCCTGGACGGTACAGAGACAGTGGAGGAACAGGAAGTGAAAGTGGATGGAGAGGACGACGCCCTCTGTCACCATGAGAACCACTAGGGAATACACAGCAGTGTGTGTGTGTGTGTGTGTGTGTGTGTGTGTGTGTGTGTGAGTGATAGATATATACTGTTATTATGTAATGTTAGTGTCTGTGTGAATCACTGTAGATCATGCTGAAATTAAGTTGTAAGTTTACGTGTGTGTGTGTGTGTGTGTGTGTGTGTGTGTGTGTGTGTGTGTGTGTGTGTGTGTGTGTGTAATAACAAAACACAGATATGTCATTTTCTGAAGTATGCTTGTAATTTATTTGAAAAGAGAAGATACTGCAACATTGCATCGTCTTCATATTCATATTGACATCTTAGACAATTGTATATCAGAATCAGAGTTGCTTTTATTACATCTTAATGTACAAGTACGCAAGAGTAAAATTCTTAGGCTTGGATCCTCAACAGTCACATAGCAGCATCAATACAAGATCTTAATAACAAAGTAAGTAATAATAAATAATACTAAGTAGCAACATCAATACAAGTGTTCAAGTGGTAGTGGTGCCAGACACGGTGGTAGTGCAATTATTATTATTTATTTATTTTTAATGCTGTGCAAAATACAGAATATAATGCAGATAATCAAATAATCGGTTGTTGTAGTGTGCGTGGGGTTGGTTTGGGGGTAATTGATTTTTCCAGGAGCCTGGCTGCTTGGGGGAAAAAACTGTTCGTCATCCTCTGGGTTTTGGCCCCGAGGCTTCGGTACCGCTTCCCTGACGGCAGTAGCTCAAACAGTTTCTGATTGGGGTGGCTGGTGTCCCTAATGATTCTGAGGGCCTTCTTGACACACCGGGCCTTGTAGGTGTCCTGGATGGAGAGAAGCTCACATCCGCTGATCTTTTCAGCTGTCTGCACTACCCTTTGCAGTGCTTTGCGGCTTTGGGCAGTGCAGTTCCCGTACCAGGAAGTGATGCATCCCGTCAAGATGCTCTCCGTTGTGCCTCTGAAGAAGGCCCCCAGGATCTTGGGCCCTGTATATCAGAATGCCTTCCGCTCATTACTTTCTTGTTTGAAGTTGCATCTGTTTTTTGAACTGTTAATGTTTCTCGTTGTCTTCATCAGAGGAAAACGCAGAGAGAGTTATGCTCGACCCAACGTCTAGAGAAAACCACAAGTTCAAAGATCTTCTCAAGGTATCTGTTCCTCGACAAAATACTTATTTGAAGTCACAATCTCGAAGATTTTCATGGAATTAAATGTCTGTTAAGTCACTATCGATCACCGAATGAGGTAACATAATGGTGATGGAGCCTATGGCCCACTGATGAAAGCCCTTGCATTTTCAGTATTATGAATGTTACGAACTGGGTGTTGGTGGCAACATTGTTGGGATCTATGGGGCATTTCGTTATTTCAATGGGGAACAGATTCTTTTTGTTAGTATTACTATTATTATTATTATCACAAATTGCTACCCAAAGAAGCTATTTACAAAAACACGTTACTTTTACTTCCCTTATGGAAGTTAATTGTGGTTTCATATAGACAGTATTATATTATAATCTTTGTGTGTGTGTGTTTGTGCGTGTGTGCATGTACGCACCTGTGTATGTGCGTGTGTGTGTGTGCGTGTGTGCGTGTGTGCATGTGGTGTGTTTGCGTGCGTGCGTGTTTGCATGTGTGTGTGTGTGTGTTTGCATGTGCGTACGTGTGTGTGTGTGCGTGCATGTGTGCCCAGGTCCTAATCGACTGGATCAACAGTGAGCTGGAAGAGGATAGGATCATAGTGAAGGATCTGGAGGAGGACTGCTATGATGGACAGGTGCTCCAGAAGCTGTTTGGTGAGCTCCAGACCATCGCCCATGGCTGTCATCCTTTCAGTGGCAAAATAGTTTTTTGTTTCATCCATTGTTTGTTTAAAAAAAAAAGAACGTCTCCTTTGGCCACTGTGTGACAGACTGAATGCATCCATTATTCACACATCCTGATGATGTCAATAACTGAAATGCGGGGGCTCTTCTCATGTTTTTCCTACCCATGGAAACTGACTCACGTCAGTGATTCTCTATTTCTCTCTCCTTATAGCACCGCTTCCTCCCTCTCTTGTTGTTGCTGGTTCTCAGTTTTGACACTTTGTCTTATTTGCTCTGACTCAAACATACATATGTGCAGTTTCTAATTATTTTCTGATTTACTTTAAAAATGTTATAGTGTTCATCGTGGTCAGATCTGGTTGGTTTTTGTTTAAATACATCTCTGTTTCTCTCTCTCACACTGATATAATTGTTTCCTCTATGTCTCGCTCCTTCTCTATCTCATCCTCTGCTCTCTGTCTCTCATTATTTCCTCTCTCGCTCTTCTCTATGTGTCTCAATCACTCCTAATATCATTGTTCCCGGTCTCTCTCTCTCTCTCTCTCTCGCTCTCTCTCTCTCTCTCTCTCTCTCTCTCTCTCTCTCTCTCTCTCTCTCTCTCTCTCTCTCTCTCTCTCTCTCTCTCTCTCTCTCTCTCTCTCTCTCTCTCTAACCCCCTCTCCCCTCCCTCCTCTCTCCCCCACCTCTCTCCTTCCCTCTTTCTCCCCCTTCGTATCCCTCCTTCTCTCTCTCTTTTCCCTCACCCTCCCTCCCTCCCCCCCCCCCCCTCACAGAGAAGCTGTGGGGCAGGAAGCTGAACGTGGCGGAGGTGACCCAGTCGGAGATCGTCCAGAAGCAGAAGCTGCAGACGGTGCTGGAGGCGGTCAACCTGCTTCTGCGGCCCCACGGCTGGCCAATCGAGTGGAGCGTGGACTGTCAGTATTCGGCCTAACCCTAACCCTGGCTGTTACTTCACAGTTTAAAGAGCCGGCACCAGGTCCTTTAAAAACGCTGGACATTATTCAAATATGAAAGAACAACAAATGTTCTGGTATACAACGACGGATGATTCATAAAATATATGAATGTAAATACTGTATATATTTCTTTACTCTAGTGCTCATACACATAGGAAAAAGACATAAAAGTCTTCTAAATCCTGTATAGTTATAGCCTTAACAACCTAGGCAGGGGTTCTATTTTGATTTTACCTGCATTTGTATACTGATGTTTGAATGTATTTTAAAATGTGTGCTGCTTAGAACGTTACACCTGTCTACCCATGGCTGAGTCAATTACAAAAGTGCTGACAATTCCCCCAAATAAGGTCAATGTTTTGCATGTTACACCAAAGTACACAGTAGGTGGCTATGGGTGTGAGTTGTGTTGCGTTGTGGTGGTGATGCATGAGGTGACAGCTCCCCCTTGTGTACCGTTCCCGCAGCGATCCATTCCAAGAACCTGGTGGCCATCGTGTTCCTGCTGGTCTCTCTGGCCATGCACTTCCAGGCCCCCATCAGACTCCCAGAACATGTGTCCGTACAGGTGGTGGTGGTCAAGGTAAGGCCTAACCTCCAACCTAACCTCCAACCTAACCAACCTGGACCTTCACACTCCGCTGTCTTCTAGTATAATTGGTCGAAATCAGACCAATGGAGAATGCAAATCCCGGACCACTGGCTCAACCTTTCAGCGTTTATTTGGCGGAAAATTGATTAATGTTGCTGATTGTTTCACAGTACCCGTATGAAGCATCACTCTTTTATAAAAAAAAATTGCTGAGCATGATGGTTCCCCTTTAATTTGAAACAGTCTGGAGAAATCCATACATGGACGTTTGAATAACAAAAGGGGCAAAATTGGGAGGAGGAGGAGTCATGAATGACTGGTGTGGGATCATTGAGTACAGGCAGAAAGGCTGAGGATAGTGAACAGGGAAAAGGAAGCCTACACAATTTCCCCCAAACTTGGTATTCTGTCCTATGGAAAACTAGAAATAACACCCAGTGTTTTGCTACAAAATCACTATTTTTGGCACCAGGCAGAACTTAGATACATCATCCAAAATCTGCCACCTCGACATCTGGGACAGATTCCATGAGCTGCTTTCTGTGCTGATAAGATGCTACCAAATGTCAAAATGTGATATAGTTTTGTTATTGTATGAGAACCTATTTAAACATTGACACATTGGTTATCAGTTGTCACAGATATAGACCAGAGGTTTTGGTATCTGAAAGGTGCTTTTCCATAGCCAAACGAATGTCTGCCTCAGAATTTCTGAGGTTAAGCAATTCGTTATACAAAACGAATATTCTGTCTTCATTTGATTCCGTCCTCTTTCTTTCTGTTCCATCAATGCTTTTGTGTGTTACTAAATTAACTTCTCCTGTGATTTTCCTCTGAGCAGAAAAGGGACGGACTCTTGCAGACAGGTCATGTCACAAAGGAGCTGACCACCACCACAGAGTAAGTGTATTTCTATGAACGTGTGACAAAATGGAGTTGATCTATTTAGTTTGTTTGTTACTGTTCTCTGAAGTGATGCTTAGAGAGAGTTCAAGTGTTTTATCGCACACCAAAACTTGAAACTTGAATGAATGTATACATTTTGAATGTATGTCACCATCATAACAGTAAGATATGAATCATTAAATTAATCATTAGCCTGTTGTCATGTTGAATGTATATTTAGTGAATGATTTCGCGCACAACAAAACTTTACATTGTAGTGCTTACATTGTACCAAAACAAAATAAATTGAATAATTAGTGGTCTTTTATTCCTTCCTTTTTTTCCAGAATGATGTTGGGTAGATTTGGTGAGTACCCGCCACCCATTCAACGATGTGTGCATTACTGAGTTGAATATCATTGTTCTATTGATTACTTATTCACATATGTGTCAATCGCAGAGAGAGATGCCTTCGACACATTGCTGGATCACGCACCTGATAAGCTCAACGTTGTGAAAACGGTAAAACATATTTTGGTCTTCTGTATCAGGTCTGAACTAAACTGTTTTAATATGGTCGTGGTTATTAAACTTTATTATAATGTATTTTCCCCTTTTGCCACCAGTCTCTCATCACCTTTGTCAACAAACACTTGAACAAGCTGAACCTTGAAGTGACAGAGCTGGAAACACAGGTAGGCCTTTTAATGAAATGTGTACCCAGTGCATCACATTTATTACCTGCAGCATCTCTATTACAATGTGCCGTCATTACATCTGCTATGCAACCATGCTTTCCCCAGTATTCGAATGAACTTAATGGACTCAATACTGTTTAAATATACTGCTGCTGCATATGTGTTTAACTCTCTTTCTCTATGTATGTCTCTCTCTCTCTCTCCATGTCTCTGTCCCTCTCTCTCCTTGTGTCTCTCTGTCTCTCTCTTTCTGTGTGTGTCCCCACCTCCCTCTCTCTGTGTGTCTCTTTCTCCCTTTGTGTATTGTGTATGTGTGTGGGCACATCTCTCTCTCTCTCTCTCTCTCTCTCTCTCTCTCTCTCTCTCTCACCCTGCCTAGTTTGCAGATGGTGTTTACTTGGTTCTGCTGATGGGTCTTCTGGAGGATTACTTTGTGCCTCTCTACAACTTCTTTCTTACCCCTGAGAGCTTTGAACAGAAGGTGAATAATTTGTTTGTTTATGTTTGTTTATGCACATTTAAAAGTGAGTTATGCAAATCATTCTGTGTAATGATGCAGTTATGGAGCTTCGTCTTGCCTCCTGATAGGTGCACAATGTGGCGTTTGCCTTTGAGCTCATGCAGGACGGAGGACTGAAGAAACCAAAGGCCAGACCAGAAGGTATGTGGTGTCCCAATATTTTCATTGTTGTTCATTTTTCACTATGTTTTGTTATAGATAGCATGACATACTCTCAAGAACAATAAAATAAACTTAGCTTGTTAGTGTTATGTAGGATTATTTGATTATAAATCTGTTATCGATAGATTATAAACAGAGGGAGCTAAATTGTGTTATATCCAGTAACGGTAATATTCATACTTGCCAGTAGATGGCGGTGTTGTATCTTCTGTTACTGGGACACGGTGAATCCACAGCCTTGACTTTAGTTGCTCACATTTCTAACTGAAAGAATCGGTGGATTTGACCTAAAGTCAAGGTATTAAGAGACATTAAATGCAAAGGATGGGGTTACCTTTTTTTTTAGCAACAGTAAACTATTTCCCAGTGTGCAGACCTGTGAAGTGAGATTCCCAGACTAGTCATTATCCAAATGTCACCCTTGGCAACAGGTCAATGTGCATAAAGAGCAGTTAACCCCGCTGTCTGCTCTGGATCACCTCATCACGTTAAATGGGGAAGTGTAATCAGCCAATCACATGCTGATGAATATGCACACATAATTGAGCAAGGTCTCTGATGAGATCTTGATTATCTCTGAATCTCCTAGCCAGGATATAACACTTCCGCTAGATTGCTGAGACACTTTTTAATGGAAATCTCATCCACTTCATTTCCATCTTAACCTTTTTCGTGAAAGAGTTGGTTAATCCCTTTTCTTTTCTTTTTTTATCATGGACAAGGTCATGTAATTCGTTTTTTTACACTTTTTGTGAAGAAAGAATATGTGTTTGTATGTGAGCTGCACATGAATAGACTTGTTAGTTTGATGACGAATTACCAAATTATTTGCCATTCGCTGTGCTATGACCTGTTCTACCCATAGTTACAATGCTGCTTCACTACCACTTGTTTAACGTGAAATCGCATTAACTAGTATAATTTCATTTTAATAGTCTAAATAAACCCTCACCCCCAACCAATTTTAGATGTTCATCATTTATTTGATACCAAAAACAAATCTTTACCCATCTTCTAACGTCCAACTTCCTGTCTGTCGCTCCGTCTCGTCACAGATGTGGTGAACCTGAACCTGAAGTCCACGCTCAGAGTCCTGTACAACCTGTTCACCAATTACAAGAACTCAGACTGACACCAGCTGCTCTAGACCCCTCCCTAACGAGCAGGACACTGCCCTGTGCCTGTACCTATTACATCATTTCCTGTCGTCGGAGGGCGGCAAAACAAGAACCGCTGGGACGAAAATAAAACGAGAAAAACAGAAAACGTATCGCTAGTTTGGATTGGAAAACCCCAGGGGAGATGCTGACCTCTCTGAACATCTCTGGTTTACGTTGAAGCTTTTCCAAAATGTCACCATTTATTTATTCCTTCCTGGTAGTCAGTGTATGTCTTCTGTGACATTCAGCCTTGGTCTATAAATATATTGCTATGACAGGAAAAAGTATGAGGCCTGAAAGTTTTGACTAAATAACACTGATTGTATTTTATTAAAAAAAAAGACAAATACTAACCCACACTGCTGTATGTCGAGAAAGTGTAAAGGGCTGCACACTGTCTCACAAATGTAATTTTATATTCTTATTGCCATTACTACTGCCTTATATATATGTATGTATATATATACATATATATATATAATATTACTCTGCTTTAAAATAAATAGATACAAAGTTGAGATTATTTCCAATGCTATCCAGGCCATATTGCTGGATGAAGCTAAACGTGCTATCAGTGTTGTCATGGATTTATTATGAGAGAGCTATACGTTCTCTCCCTGTACTCGCGGAGACACCGCCAGCGCATCTCCTTATTGGTCGGTCCCCTTTCCTTACAAGTCCCAGCGCAGGGCCCTGGCCTCTTTCTGGTCCTCTGAGGCCCTGCCAAGTCAGGAGAGCAGTGACATGACACAGCCTGTACTTTACAGCGAGCTCTGCTTCCTACTGAGGATTAATTATTGAGAGCCAGGAGAGAGACAGAGAATGAACCAATGCCCGTTGGACTTGCTTCAAGTTGCCGGCCTACGCCTGTGCTTATTTATCCGTGTAAAGAAATAAACGTCTGAATTTTACCAAAGTGTGAATTGAATTTCTCTCATTTGTCATTTGCGTGTGAGGTTGAAAGAAGTGGAAGTGTCGTTGGACCATCCGCTTCCTTCCTGTCTGGGCTAAGCCGAAGATATAACGGGTTTATTTCAGACCTCTATTTTCATCCGTTAGTCGAGTTACCATGGTAACCATGGTGACCAAAGTGCCCTTTCGTCTGGATAATGGGAGGTCCTTATCCCCCCCCCCCCCCCCCCCCCCCCCCCCCCCCCCCCCCCCCCACACACACACCCTCACCCCGGCCGTTTTTTTTTTCTTCTTCTTCTGCTGATGAGAAGACCGGCGCATACACGGAACATGGTGTTTTGTTGTGTGTCCTCCCCTCTCCTCCTCCCCCCACACACACTCCTCTGTCCTCCTCTTCGTCTAGCTGAAAATTGGATATCTCTAGGCGGGCCGACAACAGCAAATTGTTGCAGCCAATCTCACACGGAGACGCGAGCGGCGAGGCCTGATTGCTGACGGCTAACTGGTGTCACGTACCCCCGTCTCCATACCCGCCCCCTGCCGAAGTGTGTTTTCCCAAACATCACGTTTGCGCACGACGCTCTCTCTACAAAAAAAGAAAAAAAAAAGAAGAAAAAAAAAAGAAGAAGCGTATATCTGTTCACGCTTTGTGCATTGTATCGAAGTCTCGGCCACTTCAACACGTAGAGAATACACGCACAGGATGTAATGACCGCATATTACCGCTTATTGAGACGCGTGGTGTGTTTTATTTAGTTTCCCCTCACAACACTTGATTGACGTTGGATGTGGATTTTAGAAATACCTGCAACAAACATTTGCATTGCTGAATTCACTCCACAGCACTCCGTTTCGGTAGAAGAAAAGCAACCAAACATAAAAAAAGGAAGTGCTCACTTCCCCATAACCACATCCTTTCATTCGTCCTCCTGTGTGTGTGTGTGTGTGTGTGTGTGTGTGTGTGTGTGTGTGTGTGTGTGTGTGTGTGTGTCACAATTTGACACGTTCCTTTGTGTCAAACTGAGTTTTGAATCGAGCACAGTCAAAGCAGCTTTGTTCCGTTGAGTACAGAACTCCACTCTGTATGTGTGTGTGTGTGTGTGTGTGTGTGTGTGTGTATCTGTGTGTGTGAGGGGGGGAGGGGGAGGGAGTCGTTGTTCTGATGTGATTGGTCCTGAGTGGATATAGAAGCCCAGGTGAAGAGGAATCATCACATTCATTCTGTCCTCAGTTGGGTACTGGAGGTAAGCGTGTTACTAAGTGTGTTGCTCTGTTTGGCAGTTACTACCGTCAATTTAACACAAGCAAAGAAGCACACACACACACACACACACACACACAGAAATCAATATTTGTTGGACTTGCTTAAAGTTGCTGGCTCATGACTGTGCTTATTTATCTGTGTAAAGAAATAAATGTCTGAAATGCACACATACACACGCACAAACACACACAAATCGATCTGGTTAATTTGTTGAATTTGACGTTTGACGTGCTTGGCGTCTCTCAACGTTTAAGTGTTTATGTGTTTTGGCGTGATCCAAGTTCAGACTCCTGGGCTGAATTCAGACTGCAGCTGTGGGGTCATAACTCATCATCAAAGACAAATACAAAACAAAAGAGGAAGTTACTAAACTGATGCACTTCCTTTGATGATATAAGTCATCGTGGCCATTGCTGGGGACTTGTTGAAGCCCTAGACGCCAACATCTACACAACAATACCATGGAAGAATAAGACACCTGTGAAGACTACTTTAAACAACACCTTTCTCTTTCCCCCGGCACAGTCATTTTCATTCTTTAAAAAAATAAAAGCCAGCATTATTTTTGTCCCGAGGTGTTGGCGCCCCCACAGACTACACAGAACAGACATCACCAGTGCAGCGAATCGATCGGATATCTCACCGATATCCCGGCTGACCGCGGAGCTATGGCCACGGATGTCTTCAATAACCCCACGGAGGAGGAGCCTCTGGACATCGCCTTGTTCCAGGGTAGTTATACTCCTGCTAGCTTAGGCTATTATCTATACTAATACAACAGCGTAATATCATAGTATATATGTGGTTCTGTCTAGTCAAGATAAGGACGTCATTCCCAACTGCGGGGCCCAGGCTGAGAATGTAAACACTCAGGGTATTGTAACCATGAGTTTTGGATAAAGATATATCAAAATATATAAATACATATATCGTTTTAATTATATTATTCAGATACTGGTCACACCTCTGTGTTAATAACAGTTCTATCATCTTAAAAATGTTTTCTCTTCAAAGCGACAAAAAAAGGTGGAATAGATTAAAGAAAAGGCTGGGTGACCAACTCTCGAACAAAGGGAATAGAAGAAAACAAATGGGTGTCATGTTTATGTTCACACACAGGAGAGAGGAGGAAGATTATTCAGCCCACGTCTCTACAAGACCCTAAAGTTGAAAAGCTGAAGGATGTAAGCTGAGGCGCTGCTCTTCGTCAAGGTCGTCTCGTTTCCACAGAAAGAGGATCCTGGTTTTGAACCTCTGCCTACACTTTGCTATAAAGACAGACCTACGTTACGGAATACACATGAATACACAAACACAAACATCCCTAAGCATTTTTCTGCAAGGGGCATGATGTTATTCGCTGGGCAGAAAACACATTCCAGCACCTTTATTTATGAAGGAGAGAATAACACATTCCATTGCATTACATTTTATGTGATGCAAGGAGAGATAGTGCGAGGATGGTTTAAAATATGAATGCACCTCTGTATTAGAGGTGATGGCTGACCGATCATAGAGAGTACAGATTACAGCCATATTATAGGCTACGCAGCTGTAGTGTTGGAAAATGCTTTTGCTGTGGATAAAGATATACAAGATCATTTAATCTATATTTTCCTATTGATTGGATTCATTTACATTTAATACATATTTTGTTGGCAAATACGCATGAAAGATCAGTAGGAGTGTGAGGTATATTGTTACAATTTACTTTTTCATCATTTAGCATATGATTTTATTCAAAGTCAACCAATATACTCTATTTATTATTATTATATGTTATGGCATAATAAGTATGCAGTCTGAGTACCATTTTCCTGGTGGCCTTGTCAGGTGTTGGTGAGCTGGATCAACGAAACCCTTAAACTTGACCACATCGTGGTACAGAGTCTGGACGAGGACCTGTTTGATGGCCTGGTCCTGCATCACCTGCTGGGTGAGACGCACGCACGCACGCACGCACGCACGCACAAACGTTTATGAGTTGTTTTCCAATCCCATGTTATTGTTCTGATATGTATATCTTACTGTATGGTTACACACATCTACGGCAATCTTATTTGATCTTTTCTTATTTGAAACATAACAGTATAGGCCTCAAGAAAATCTTAGCAATACATGAACATAGCCCTCAAATGGTCTCGTTACTCACAACCCTAAGAGGTTTGAAAAGGGTTGATGTTTATGTTGGGGAAATTATCTTCAAACATTCTAAAGATGATTTGTTTGTGTTACACCGGTGTATATACACACACCCATGCACTACTTAAATACTAAATACTAAATGTTTTAGTCCTCCGGTATTTCACAGCCTTTAGCGCCATCATGTTGATGTTGTTCTTACTGTGTAGCCAGGCTAGCTGGTGTGAGTGTATCCGTGGAGGAGATAGCAGTAACAGCTGCAGCTCAGATACACAAGCTGGGGGTGGTCTTGGAGGAAGTGAACAAAAGACTTGGGATAAGAGACGACGCACTGGCCAAGTGGGATGTCACACGTGAGTCACGCCCACTTTTTGTTAAATATGTTATCTTTGTTATAAATAATCAGAAATCTGCATTTTTTTGATTATTTTCAGCACTTCTTTTTTTAGCAAAATGAGTGCAAAACTGCCGGACTTCAAATGTACAATGCTAGCAACACAGTACTCCTTATTATGTACTCCATACATATTAAGCTCAACACAACACCCATAGTCAGGGTGTTATTATTTTTACCAAAGAATATATACAAAAAACAAAAAAGTAATAAAAAAAGAGTTATCCCAAAAAGTAATCTGTACATTTCAAACTAAGAAGCATTTTTACTAGCATTAGCTTTTAAAAAAAATTAAAAAAATTGGTAGATGCTTTTTTAGTGTCATGAAGACTGAACCACCTTGGCAGTGTCAAGGTTTGCACTACCAGTTGAGCTAGACGGGATCATTTAACAAATATAAGGAATACACACATAATCAGTGTTGTTTTTTTTATTATCAAAGAATATAATTGAAAAAGTAGGTAAAGAAATAATCCCAAAAAGTTCCTGCACAAAGATCCTGGCATAGGTGATGAGGGAGATGCTTAGTTCTAAACATTTGCAATTATAAACAACGCATTGTTCAATGTTTTGTAAAAATATGCAATTTTAAATAACACATTGCCGATTTTTTTAGGGGGTTAAAATACATATACAGATAACATTTAACCATTTGTCGGTGGGTATTAGTATACATAATTTTTCTGCCATCCATAACACATAAAGGCTTCTCACACTAGAGCCTGCTTCTTGTTGTTTAAACACCAGTCATCCACAACAAAGACCTCCTGGCCACTCTTCATCTGCTGGTTACCATGGTGAGGTGCTTCCAGCCTGATGTGGTTTTGCCTCCAAACGTAAAAGTGGAGGTGGTTCTGGTGGAGGTGAGTTTGCTTGTGTATATGCCAGTCCTGTCTCTGCCAGTCCTGTCTCTGATCATGGGTAAATAAATCACAGTGGGTGAAATATTTGGCTGATATTGGATATTGGTATTGGATCATCTTCCTGTGTGTGTGTGTGTGTGTGTGTGTGTGTGTGTGTGTGTGTGTGTGTGTGTGTGTGTGTGTGTGTGTGTGTGTGTGTGTGTGTGCAGGTCAATAAGACTGGAATCAAATCTGACATACATAGCGAGTATCTAACAGAGGAAAGGTCAGTAAAAACAAAACAAAATCTCGATATACGCAGACTATTCTCCACTAAATCGATTACTTGTATTTTGCCATTGTCATCACTCCAACAGCCATCCAAGCACGGATTCCCTCAACAGTTCAAGCGGTGAGCAATTAACAGCCTTCACGCTAACGATTTTTGCCTGCAATTAGCTAACAATTGGGTCAAACGTACATGTCATGCGGTGTCTGACGCCCTATTGGATGTCTGTTCATAAAGGGGAGGATCCTATAGAGAAACTGCTGACACTCGACGCCCACAGGATCCTCACAGCTAAGACGGTAATGAAGACCGAGAGAGAGAGGGAGAGAGCGAGAGAGAGAGAGAGAGAGAGAGAGTTAGAGATTGTAGTGTCAATAATCTCTCACTTCTTCTCTCCCTCTTTCCAGGCCATCCTAAACTTTGTCAATCAGAACGTGTCAAATATGGGCCTGCAGGTGGCAGACTTAGACACACAGGTAAACAACAACGACAACCACAGTTACATGTTTATAAGAAACAAATAACGTGTTTCTCCCCAGGATACATGGGTTCCACTCCCAGCACTAAGGTTCAGTGTTAGCTTGAGCAAAATGACCTCCCTGCTCGTAAACCAGCAGTATCTGCATTCAATGTTGCTTTGGAGGAAATCGTCTCCTTGATGACTCAATCAATAATAACAGAATAAATCATCTGTGTGGATTTCATTGCTTCACTTTGCATCACTTGCTCTGAATACAATACAATCACATCAAGTCTCGAGTCTCGTGTTTTGTGTGTGTGTTCCTCGCTAGTTTTCAGATGGGGTGATTCTGCTGCTGTTGATTGGTCAGTTGGAAGGCTTCTTTGTCCCGCTCTGTGACTTCCACCTGACCCCTGCCAATCACTCTGAGATGGTATGCACTGAGACACAGACACAAATGGAACATGAAATATAGGTCATATGTGACATAGTGATGGGAGTGGTCTTGGAGCAGAATACAGCTTGTCTCTACTGAGGTGTTGTCATTGTCCCTGAAGGATGGAGTACAAAGATGTGGTTAATACTATAGTCATTCATGTGTTAATATTTCATGAAGGTTTGGGTTTAATTAGTTTAAATCCTTAATTGTTCCTGGTGGGGAATATGCACATGTTTGCAATAAGTGACAGCTGATGTCCTGATCAGATGCTTTGATTGATTCTCATGAAAGATCAGTAATTGATTGAGGTACCTTATTGATCACAGACAAATCCAAGCATATTTGTTTGAATGTGCGTGTACTTTTCTAGAATGTTTAATTCTGACCTCTTGTATTGTATCTCTTTATTTTACCATCTAGCTAGTGGCTTACCAATATCTAAACTCTCTAACATACTGTAAATAAATGAACTAAATCTCTTTTGACTGAATGTAGGTTCATAATGTGACCCTGGCCTGTGACTTTCTCTTGGACATTGGCCTAAATGTCCCCAATATTGACCCAGAAGGTGAGTGCTGCAGTATCGTTGCACAGAACAGTTTATTGTATCTTATTTTTGGAAAATATACGCCTCAAAACCATTTTGACTCAACTTGTGGGGCACGGATGACTAAACTAGTGGAAAAGATCCCCCTTTTTCCCCCTCTTTAGAGTATTTACCTGTGTGGGTTAAGGAGATGTGCCAGAGTCATGTTCAGAAGGTGGAGGGGAGGAAAGGGGTGGGGAGGACTGACATCTCATCTCCTGTGCTGGGAGAGGATGAGGAGGATCTGGGGGCGTTTGGTAGGGGGGGAGGAAGGGGATTGCAGTGGGTGGAATAAGAATGAGGCAGGGGGAACGTGTGATTGGCCGGGTCTGGGGGTCACCCTCATTCATTAGACGGTACCCGGCTGTCATGCACGAAAACACACACCGGGATTTAACCTTACCATTATTGCTATTGCTGGGTGTCTGTGTGTTGTCCACATATGGTAATGTGTAAGTGTGTGTTCAATCTAGTGTGTGTCATGTGTGGCATGTGTGGCATGTGTGGCATGTGTGTCTGTCAGAGAACAGCCTTGAGGATCACTTATACACATATATTATATGTATCCTGCACTCTGTAGTGATCTTGAGTACGAGTCTTCGTCTTATTCTTGTAGTGATGTGGACATAAATAAGTTATTTATTCCAAGGTGAGGAAAGACTAAGATCAGAAGAGTGCGAGAGAATGAATGAGTCAGTGAGCAAGAGTGTAAGTCAGTCTGCAAATAAACAAACTTGACATTGCAGGTGAATACGTTATTCACAAAGAGTGCACAAACCAGGGCACACAACTAAACACTCCAATATCCATTAATCTGCCTGTACATACTTCAGCTTTATGTTTAGGTTAAGTGATTAGAAACAAAGGAAAAAGTAGCTGCTCTTCAACTCCAATCTGTAATTGAAGAATAAAGCTTTAACATGATAACTGTTAATTCAACCCCCGGCACACTTAATTTAGGAACGAGCCAGGAGCTAATTAAATGTTTTTAGTGTCTTTTTAATTACCAGCGTAATCTCTTCTATGGAATGAGGAATTCCCAGAATGCAAGGCTTGATGCGCGCACACTCTGCACATTAATTAGGTTAACTTGGTGCGCGAGTCCATCTTGATGTCACCTTTATTTAATTATATATTATATATATATTATATGGTGAGGAAAAAAATACAAATGAGTCATTTGGACAACGACATGTTGATTAGATTGGCCGCTATTATTATCATTGTCCCTTGATCTATGACCTCTTTTATATAATCTGTATGTTAGTCACCCTTCGGTAGAAGCACCGCGGCAGTGTCCTGTCGCTGTGAGAGAGAGAGAGAGAGAGAGAGAGAGAGAGAGAGAGAGAGAGAGAGAGAGAGAGAGAGAGAGAGAGAGAGAGAGAGAGAGAGAGAGCGAGAGAGAGAGCGAGAGAGAGAGAGAGAGAGAGAGAGAGAGAGAGAGAGAGAGAGAGAGAGAGAGCAAGTGATTTAATTTAATTGTACAAGGTAGCTATATCCTAAAATAATCACTAAATGGCTTCTGTGGCTCTTGTGACAGATATCATCTCGAGGGATGTTAGTGCCACCTTGAAGGTCCTGTACGCCCTGTTCAGGAGACACAAAGGGAAACGAGAACCAGTGGCGAGCACTCAGGACTGAAGGGATAAAGACGTGGTATGTTCCTGTCGGTCATGATCACTGGTCGCACATATTCCTCCATTTATCGGATCTTGAAGTGAATTGATAGCGATTCTTCCAACTTCTCTTTAATGCCCATTTTCTTTCTTTTTTCTCAGAAACTCTGGACAGAAATGTAAAACAAAGTAAATGCATGCCATGGCAACTTACATGAAAATACTGCTAATGTTTTGATTCAGGAATAAATATCTCAATATATATATGTTTCTGTTGAATTTCTCCATTGGTATCTGTAAATTATTACAATGAAGTGCCTAATGTATTACATGATAGATTTCCAGTGTCTTATAACAATGGACCAAAATTTAGGGAGAGAGAGAGAGAGAAATAGATAAACGACAGCTTGACAGACATTTGGAAAATAAACGTTTTTGGCTAGAAGTATACTCTTGTTCATCATGGGAATGTATTCTCTCAAAAAGTACAAAGATCGCTATTCTCCATGTTTAAAGTTGGCCTTCCAATTTACGTTGAACAGGAAATCTTTTCAAATGGTTATCAAGCCCCCAATTTCCAATCTTGAATGTAAGATTTCTTTTACAGTGCTGTACCTAGCTAGTATCCCAATTAATATTAGTCATATAGAACTAGACTTGGTCTTTTGATCGAGAACGCTAAGCCACTTATATTTCTGCCTTTGTGTTTATGATGATTCGTTTCGTTTTTTAAAAAAGAAAAACAGAATAACCTTGATGTAAAATCTTGAATATAAAAACGTTATATAATGACATAATAACAGCTAGCCTGCAGGAATGAAACACTATTTGGGCCCGAACCATGGTACTGCGTCAGAACCCATGGTTACAACAGAAACAGCTTCTTCCCAATGCTACTACATTTTTAACGGACGTTGATATTGAGTCTTATGGAACTTGGCACTCGGTAATACTAAGTCAAGGATAAACCCTACACTGGACACTTAGTCAAAGCAAGCGATGACCTCACTACCCAAGGACTTCACCCAATAAAAGCTCGCTTCTCTACCTTCTGTCTCCACATGGTGAGTGGTTTAGATGAATGCAGCGTTATAGATATAAAACCTTTTAAGTGCCTTTCCCAGTACACACATGAATTTGAGTTGGTGCACAAGCTAAATGTCCATCATATAAATACAAATCAAAACAAATGTGTAGGTGATAATGCGACCGAAGGCTCCATGATGTTACCTTCAATGGAGTGTGTGTCTTGTGTGTGTCTGTGTGTGTGTGTGTGGGGGGGGGGGGAAAACACCCGCAAGTTCACGTTTGCCTTTTGTTCCAGTGTAACAAAGGCATTGCCATTGTCAAGCTCAGTGTTGCTGTGTATTGTATGTTCGGGTCTGTAGTCAAGAAGGAATACAAAGATGAAGGAAACCAGGGGAGACCGGTGATGCTGTGGATATAATCTTGGCTCCAGCCGTCCTACCGTGTTGTAGCAGAACTTCAGACACCAAGCCTGGGCCGGAAACCAAATATCTCAGAAGGGGATTTCTACAGTGGCCAGTCTACATGGTGTTGATGTGAAACCTTGACGGATACTTTTTTACAGTTTACTAGCTGGCTGAGTTTGTACACACACACACACACACACACACACACACACACACACACACACACACACACACACACACACACACACACACACACACACACACACACACACACACACACACACACACACACACACACACACACACACACACACACACACACACACACACACACACACACACACACATCCTTGTCCAGAAACAGGAATTAAATAAAAGGTTGATCTCAGGATGAATTGCTCCATCATAAAAGCTTATTTTTGTCACCACGATCTTGAGTCACTCAACAAAGTGTTACACAGGCTATATTGAAAATACCATTCTGTGTGATGTTGCTCAATCCCATTTGCAATGTACTGATGCAATGTTTGCCACAGTGCTGTGTGTGTGTGTGTGTGTGTGTGTGTGTGTGTGTGTGTGTGTGTGTGTGTGTGTGTGTGTGTGCGTGCGTGCGTGCGTGTGTGTGTGTATGGAAGCCTCTAGCGGTGCAGCCGTGGGGGTTCAGTGCTAACCGTACTTCAGTGTTTATGCTACTGGAACAGCCACATAGACGCTCACTAGTGCCTTGCTGTTTTGGCATTTCCTCTGCTGCTGATGCTGCCGAGTCCTTTGATGCAGCTGAACTGTGGCAGGTGTGGGATTCACTGTGATAGCGTGTTCTGCTCTGAGCATTGAAACACTTTTAAGGTTTTAGGATTTTCTTTGTACTATAAGCTATAAGTAACTTACTTAAGAAGGCCAACAATATATTTAATGTATGAGCTTTTTAATGACCAACAAGCTATTTAAGGTGATAAAATGTATGGACTGTAAAATAAAACAAATAAATAATAAAATGTATTATTTAAAATTTATAAAATATATGTTAGTGTATGCAAATTACAACAAATGCACAAAGGCTGTATGTACACATATTAAATAGGATACAGACAAACATTTTACTTAGAATTTCTTTGAAGTGCAGTCCATCCATCAATTACAAGTGAAGTGAACAGCAGCTACTCCTGAATGGACTTGATCTCACAGGAACATTAAGAGCCACTAAAGGGACATGGTGTCCAGCATTAGCTGATCTAATGTGGACTAGTGGTCTAATAGCATATAAATGGCTGAATGTTTGTCAGGACGCCACTCCTGCTGACTCTTGAATAACAAGCAGATATGGAAATCAGGACAAATGAGCTCTAGCTTTCAGTCTCAGAAATGGCAATGTGGGATTTGCGATTATGGGATAAATCGCTAAATGAAAGAAATATGTGGGCAGAAGGGGTGGTTGTTAAAGGACTATACCAGTCTGGGTGATCAAACAATCGTAGCTGTCTCTCTTGGCTTCGCTAAAATATCAGTTAATTTGGCAAAATTAACAACAAATTCTGCTGAAGAGCATTTAATATGAACGCGCCTGCCAAACATGTAATCAATAGCAATATAGCGTCCAACGTGCGTTGGTCAGTTAGTTTGTGGACAAAATAACAGTGAATTGCAATGCATGTACTTTGCAAAATGTCTCGACACAAAGACCAGTGCTATTGTTTACATTTGTCGTAGGCCCATTCACACTAAATGCTATTAGGCAGAACCGGCAAAATAAAGTCATTTTAGCAAATTAACAAATGTTTTAGTGAAGCCAGAAAAGACGGTTATGATAGTTTGGTCACCCTGTCCTTTAAGTGAAAGCTAGCCAGTGAGTTGAAGGTACACCTTACCGCTAGGTGCAAAGTGAAAGCTAGAAAGTGATTTAAGGGGACAATGCTATACAAATTGCATGCTAGCTAATTTGAGGCGACATGTCATCACTAGATGCTAAGTGAAAGCTAGCTAATGATTTGAAGGGACACGTCATCGCTAATTGCTATTTGAAAGCTAGCTCGTGATTTGAGGGGACCCGTTATCCCTAGCTCTGAGGTGAAGCTACCTATTGATTTGAGAGGGTAGCCTGCACACAATTAGTTCTTGAACAAAGTAAATAGGTCAGAGGTGTTTTGTGTAGGGGTTGGGTGTAAAATTGGAACGAAACTTCTAAGCAAAACCTCACAGGTGCCTTGACAACTTTGGAAACAAACGTTGGCATCTCCTCAGACGCAGTGGCCTTTGACACGTTCGGGGTGTAGCAGGTGTGTATGATTTGGAATGAGGTGTTGTTGGCAGCTGTACCTGCCATCTTGTGCCTGGTCCTGTCTGAGACCTTGTGTAGAGCTGTCGTCTCCCGTGTCTTAATGATCAGTCAGGTGAAGGGCCACCACCGAATAGGACTGATCAGTGCGTCACTCCGTGTTTGACGTTTTATTGATAAGAAAAACAAAACATAAAACAAACAGATGCCTAGAGATGTGGGATTAAAGGCGTTCAAATTACAATCTTTTTACACACAAAAAAAACCACCCCCAAACCGCAGTTTAGTTTAAACACAATGGAAAAGATAAAACTCCTTTTATTTCTTCCTGTCGGAATGATACAAAGTCAACAAGTGCAACAAACAATTTGAACTGAATACGGCACTGAACTGCACATTCTATCTAGCGGTAATACACATAGACAGAACGTGTCTCACACAATCGTCACTGCCACACCCAACGTGAGGTATCAACCACTACAAAGCTTCAGCGTACAGGTGAGGAGTCAAACTGTAAGGCAACTGTTACCATAACAACCTGGCGAGAATTAAACAGAATACGGGGAGGGGGTGGGTGTAGGCAATCCCCCCTCCCCTGTTTCCCAGAGCCACACCAAAAGACCCATCACATCACATTTAGGCCATTAAACTAAACGGTAAAACATCGCTAGTTAAAGTCACTAGTTGCTAATATGTTTTCCGAACTTGGGGAGTTTCTACGAGTGTATACAGATTTTTCTTCTTTTTTTGGGTGGGCGGGGGGGGGGGGGGGGATAGGTGTGTAGGGATGTCAGCTTACTCTGTGTGTACTGTAAAGTGTTTCACTTCGTTTTGGGATTATTGGAGGCCAGATAAGGGCTTTCCTTTACAGGCCAGTGATACACAGCGCGATAAAAAGGGCTCTCTTTGGCCTTATTATCGGCCAGAACACAGCTTTCCCCGCAACGCTGCGCCTGATCCCGTATCTGATCTATGCCACCACACGCGGCTTTGAAGAACCAATTACATAGAGATTCGGTAGTCAAAAGCACTCTTCACCAATTATTTCACTTGGGGCACATTCTATTTAATATGGAGAATGTGACGGCACTAGCCTACTGGGGGGAGCACGCAATTAAAACTTAGCCGTTGAAATTGAAATTGGCTTGCTCCATCAACTCTGCAAATTTGAATATTATTGATGATAACCAAGGCCCATCTGCAGTGTTTGACCAGAGTTTTGTTGGACGGCCCTTTTCGGCACTTTAGAAGAAAAGAAAGATGCAATTGGCCAATGCGTCCATTGTTAAAGTACGCTCAGTAGCAGAACTAATAATGGTGTGTGCCCCTTTAACTAGTCACCCTTCCCCGTTTATTTTTGCACTGGGACTTTTTTGCCATGTACGCACGTGCCAGGAATTCTGTGCATGTACTCATAACTTGGCTGCTGTCCCAGTGCAGGCTTCCCTGGTGGGACGAGGGACCCCCCTTACTGTACTGGGACCTCCGTATCTAAACACCTGGTACCCCCAACCCAATTAATCCATCAACTGCTCTCTGCCTTTTCCGCTACATATACACTGGCCAAAAACCCATAACCATCCAAAAAAAAATGTATGGTTAAAAAAAAACATTTTTTTTTATAAACTACTCATTTTTGTTTTGGTTCTATAAATCAGCTGAGAATTGAGGTGCTACTCGCCGTGGCGTGTTGACTTACATAATGATTGTTTTCGCTTACGTTCCCCCTTGCACTCGTCTTACACTGAATATGGATGCATTATGTTGATTAACCTCTGTGGACTCACAATGAGGTTGTGACCCAATCAACGGCTCCTATGTTAAAACCCAGAGGCTTTATGTTCTGTAAGTGAAGTGTGCTTATTTGGCCTGCCAATCTTTCTTTTCTTTTCCTTGCACCCACTCAGTTTTTATCTGAATACACAACTGTACATTATTGCTGATGTTGGAGGTTGTTTTTGCTTATTATGGCGAGTGCCGTGTAATTATTGTGGGAAATATTTCTTTATGAATGATCCAAATCAATATTGATGTTTGTTGTATTGCTCATCGAACCGTTGTACAGGTGGGAGGAGGGATAACAGAGCATTGTATCACCACAAATACCACATATTAAAACACACCTTCTCTTTACTAAATAAAAAATGGACTCAACTACAGCAGATCTCTGCTTGTAGCCCAAATTAGCTGAACGTTAGCATGAGCGCTTGGTTGAGGTGGTGTCCCTGATCATTCGTGTAATTGTGGAGGAGGAAACGTATCTATGGTCTTCACCAGCCCTTATTGCAACTTTACCATGCTACTGAGGGGTTTTATCTTGCGTAAGACATTCTGATACAGCAACTCTGCTGTATAGCGTTTGTACCCGTTGACTATTACATTATAGATAAATCAGTTTCTCTCCGTTGGTGCCGTTTTGTCTGTTGTTTGAAACAAGTTAGACAATTTAAGTGAGATGCTCTGCATCAACCTGGGCTAAAATCAGTTTAGAACGCTAACCACTCGTACTCTTACATAAACAAATCACCAACTAGATAACACACAACTGTGTCTAATTGCTACTCAACACAAACTGACACAGCAGTGTAAGAGACACCATATATCTAAGAAAGATATATATATATATATATACGTTTTGTATTTTTTTGTATGTGTTGTTAAAAGCTGGCGAGCCCACTTCCGCCACTTTTCAAACTACAGTTCGTCCAGTGGAGCGCTGGGCACACGTGGAACACACAAAGCCGTGTTGTGTCATTTCATTTCACGGGGAGGGGGATCAGCTAAATGGCTACGAGCAGCTGAATGTGTCTGGTGCTCCTTCGTTTTTTCTTTTTTTTTCTTCTCTTTTTACTGCAGTGGCCTGATAGCAGCAGTCAGATCCTCCCTTCTTCTCAGATTCTCCCGCAGCATTTCGTTGCTGTGCAGACTCAGTGTGACGGGCCCGGCTGGCTTTCCTTCTTCAATAGGTCCATTGGCAGGTTGTTGTTGTTGTTGTTGTACTCGTTAGAGATGCCAGGCTGGGGGTCAGGGTGAGGGAGTTGGCAAGGGGCGGGGGACTAGTCACTGTTGGCTGCTCCAGTATTGTCCCCCACCGTCCCCCCAGGTGGGGGTGTCATAATGGTGGAGGTGTCTGTGGGGATCGGGAGCGGTCCTCTGCAGCCACGAGAGCATTGATCTGAGGGTGGAGGGGAGAATAAAGAGAGTTGGAGGTCAGCGCCACGCTTGAACTTTAAACTTTATCCTGACAGACTTGGCGGTAGGGTCGACGTTTCAGAGTAGCTAACGACCTATGGCTCACATTAGCTGTTAAATAACACATTTGAATATGCATAAAGGCTCATCAGTGAGACAATAAATGGCTACCGTGCTTCTATAACATTTATTCGAAAGTATGCACGTATATTACAAATGTCAAATATATAAATGTCGAATATATACGTCCGATTTGGTGTCGACAATTAGAAAACCAGAGGCAGGACTGTCTATTTTTTTTTTTTTACATTCCCCAGATGTGATGGTTTGTCATTCTCAACCCTGCACATCAATCACAGTCAAATGTAGCAGAGTTGACATTGCTAACCATTAGCCATTATCTATTTTTGGGGAGCTTAACCGTCGGGACAAATAAAGGTTATTCCACAGGATTTATCCTCTGCAAATATCAGCCACACTCCCAACCCTCCTTTAAGCTCAGAGCAAAGAGCCTGGTGGTCAACAGATTCCATTAAGTTGCGGCTGCCACTGCTTGTGAAAAGCTCCTCGATCCTGTCGGGCAACATGGGGATAGTCTGGTCTCCCGGGAATGCGCCCAGAATAGAGACTGAATCCCCCTCTGTGTACTCAGGCAGGCTTTAACGGTTCGCAGGACTGACGTCCGTGTGCATGGGAGCGAACGTAGACGTTCACTATCTGTCCAAATGAAGGATGATGAAAACAAAAGAGAAAGAGCGGTCCACATGAATATTTAAAATGGAAAGATGTTTTCTGGAGTCATTCATGATTCATGATTGTGAGCCGTTACTTTTTGTTAGGAAACGCTAGAAATTCCCCAACGTGGGTCTTTAATTTGGATGAAAAAAACAAGACCCCACTCTATTCGGTCTGCTTTTTAAAAGACCATTTGTTCATTGCCTAAAATGCAGTTTGAACGGTCTAGATTGAGAGAGATATTTACGATTTACAGTGCCCCGCTAACATCCAAGTGAAACTAGCTTTTAGCATACTGTAGCATACCATATGCCTGCATATTGTATGCCGATACGCAAAGCATAACAGCATTAATAATGATACCTTACCTAGTATATTTTAGGGGTGAGTAGGTAACCTAACAAAAAGTATACTCTCTGGTTTGACTCCACGGTCAGCCTACAAGTTAAACTGTGGAAACTCAAATGCTGTGTACCAAATAGAAACAGACCACTAGACAAAGTATCCCAGCGTTTCTTTGAATGCCTAACGTGGGACTATATCATGTAACACATCAACAAATAGCAGCATACTGCATACAATTGCAAAAACGAATTGTATTTGTAAGATACAAATTGAAAGGACAATAACCGACTTGTTCTTTGTTGAACTATGTATGAGACATTCATTAACTCGCTCAACAGATGGAACATATTGCTCTAATTGGACCGTGTTCTCTATGCTGTTCAAATGGACAGCCAGGCTTTGCAGATCATTCAAGTTTGTAGATGTATTCTTCTTTACCAGTTCAGCAAGAAGGGCTTCGAATGCAATTATGTGGAATAAAGACTCCCTATAGACTGTTTCTGTTCACACGCGATGACAAAAGACATGCAAATCCTGTCCAATTCAGCAGAACAGAGCGTGCCCTTACCCTGACCCTTTTAAGCCGGGAACAAACCAGAAGATTTAAAGCCTGATTTTAAACCTGATGTGCCCCTTACGACCGCTAGTCAAGACTTTTCAGAGTCTGCCCTAGTCTGGACCGTCTGCACAAACCAGCGTTCTTGTCCGAAAGTGAAACCATGCCATTAAATGTGTGGGGTGCCCAGACTTTGAGCAGTGGGTTAGGTTGGTAAAAGTCTTCCAGTGTGTCCCACGCTTAATAGGTCGAGCCATGACCGGGGAAATGAAACAAGACAGGGACTAAATAGAGTGATGGGCACTCTTTACTGTGGACCAGCAGACCCGTGACAAGATCGATCGAGTCACAGAAGCTTGCGCTGCTAAAGGGAGCGGCTGGTGAGTCAGCGACTGAGAGCTGAAAGTGGAAGCAACGTCCGCTGACATGCTCCCCATGCCTCAGCTCCGCTGGCCCAGAAACTCATCTACTCTGGGTGGGAGAAAGTTGGCAGCAAAGCTACAGCGCTGCAAGCTGCACTGCACTTAAGACGAGGCACTTTATAAGAGTCTGAGCCAACTTTCTGCAATAGGCAGATACGGCATTAACTTCTTTCTTTGAAGCCCCACCGTTCTCAAAGCAACATGACCATAGCCTTTATCATATGTTTAAATGTCATGTCTTCTCGTTCTTGTTGCAGTGACACAAAGGCATAGGTTAACCTTTCAAAGCCTCTCCTCCTTCCCTCTGACAGAGTGTATGCGGTGTTTGTTGTTTGCTTGTTTATTAAGGCATTGCACTGTTGGAGAGATTTTCGATTATACTGATGTCCATGTTATGAATAACATCACAAAATGTTATGATAGTCCTGCCATGGACATTCCAACTGGATGTGGGGAGGGGAATACAGAAAACCTTTCAAACTTTCAATCCAGTTCAGTAACAAAATCATACTTGGCGGAGTCAAACTCCTACATTGATCATACACGGTTTGGAAACCATTATTAAAGTTGTTATTGTATTTCTTAAAGATAAACAGGAAACCTGTGTAGCAGACTTTTTAATAAAGAGGTATCCATAAAGAAAATAACAACGGATTCCCAGGTCGCCCACACTTAACCTAGCAGTTCAGAAGAGAGAGACACACACACACACACACACACACACACACACACACACACGCACACAAACACGTCATCTCATATAGAATCATGGTACCACCTGGTGTTCCTAGGTGGCCAACAATGCACTTGGAAAATAACTATACAATAAAATAGAAATCCATGCTGTGAGAGGTCTTGGCGTAGCTGCGAGGGTGGTATGCTGGTATTATCCATCTTTCATTCATTGCTGGTTTGCCGCAGGTGTGCAATGTTTCTTGTCTGCGTTTTAGAGAGCTGCCTCTGTGGGACATTTCGGCTTCAGCCCCCATTGTTTGTTTACAGTTGTTCAACAGATGTTGAACCAGGTGGAGGCATACACACGTCAACCCTTTGCTTGTCCACAAGGCATAGGTTGTCTTAGCAGGGACAGGAATTACTGTAGTATATAGTGTATATTGTTTGGCCATAGGGCAGCAAATCTTCCACATCCAACCACAGGTGTACGTATTTATCTGCATGATAAAAACACTAAACGTCTTACTGTGTGAAATTCGCGAGTCGGAGAGTTAGAGTTCACTTCAATTTGTTCGAAAGTTTCCCTGATCCAAGTCACTGAATTTCCTCCCACGCATCTGTAATTTACATATCCTCAGCCTCCCTGTCGCTTCAGATAAAAGTGTGTCTGACTGAATAGTAAATAGAAAATAGTTTGTTTAAAAGAGGGCATACTCTTCACAGTTCTGTTGTAAGCCTGTGAAAATGTTTAATTGAAGTTATGAATATAATTGTTGTAATTGTCAAACACGTTGGGAATAATCTGTGTTTGGTTATCCATACTAACCTAAAACCGTTTTGTTATCAGCACTACCTTAAAAATTTTTCTTCTGAGTAAAACCGTAAACAGTAACAAAGAAAAAAAAAACAGTGTTCTCATCCCAGTACATCCTAGCGCTCCTCTCATTAACACATCACCTATCGATGTGCGGCAAGCTGGCTCTGCCACTCACAAAAGCTCAGCATGTCCCTGGGTCTCCAGTTTCATTACCTCCTCATCGGCTCCCACTGAGGCTGCAGGTCAGCCCGGCGCGCACAAGATGGATGAGTCCTTCCAATAGGAGCAGACTTCATGTCTAATAAGGAGCCTCAGTGGACGCGTCCACTTTTAGCAAAGTAACTCTTCACCAGCAGAACAGCCCACGGATCCCCCCCCCCCCTTTCTCTCTCCCACTCTCCCCCTCACTCGCTCTCTCTCTAGCATCCTAGCCTCTCCATCAGCATCGAGGATTTGGGTTTGCTGGCAAAGTCCATTTGTCATATCATTCCCAGCCCTCATTAAATTATCATAGCTGGGATGGAGAGTCTTCGTCTGACGGCAGAGGAGGGAGGGAGGCGAGGAGTTTAACCCGTGGTCGGCTGGTGAGGGGTGGCGGAGGACTGAGTGATGAATTGACAGAACGGGACCCGAATTGGGTTTTTATCTGGATCGGTTGCGCAGGTGTTGGTATGGGATGCACTGTGAATGATGGGTGATGCAGAAAGAGTGAATAATGCTTTCCGCAGTGCAAGGTGTTTTGTTATTGGACGGGATGTGATGTTTACTCTGCCGGCCTTGTCTGCTTTGAGTGACTATGACAGCCCGTTGATTCTAAGTCTTGACCACTCAAAGTAAATTCAACAGATAGCAAAAAAAACAACAAAAAGACAAAACAACAAACTCACTACCTCACTTTTTTTGTTGTTGTTGTGATTCTCATAAAACTAAAATTTAAATATAGGATCACAAAATGTCTTCGTATTGATTCCTAAGACAACCACATACAGTGCTAATATCAGTTTAATGAAGGACCTCCTGGCTGGTGCCCGGCCTGTGCTTCCTCTCTGATGACAGCTCTGTAATGAGCTCCTCCTGGAAGATGTAAAAATAATGATCTCTTAAACAGCCGGTTTAACCAGGCTATTTTCGGTTGAGTGACAAAGACATCACGTGATCTTGGCAGGCGAGATGACCTCATAACAGATGGCATTTTTATTATAATATTCACATCAAACCCATCTCTGTCTGAATATTCAGCGTGCTGAATGTTTGGCCATGCGTGTGTGTATGCAAGAGAATGGAAGGCACAATATTGTTGTTGAAAGAGGTTAGGGTGCTGAGTGTTCGATCCCCGATGTCCACAGGCAGTGTTTGCGGGTTGATCAGAATCCACAAAAGTAAAACACGGTCTAAGCACACACCAATGTGCTCATTTATTTAGACTTAATACAACTTAATTATATTAGTACCATACAGAAGAATATAAATGAAATGTATCTGATTTACACAAGATAACAAAGCGGGCTAATGAGCCTCAAACTCATCAAGTCTCATGGTTATGGCAACATTGAGAAGGTGTATGTCATGTGATTGTTAGAGTCTAGACAAAGTGCAAAACGGAGTGAAAGGAGATGGCAATCGTCAATGACGTTTTAATATGGATGCAACATATTGAACGCTGCCTGATTACCGTCAGTTATTACGAGCCTAGCCATACATCACTCTCCACTACCCTGCCGCCAGCCCCTCGCTGAGACAGTACACAGCAAGACACATAATGAATGGCATCCTTGAAGAGAAGTTGAGTTTAATAATAAAGAAGTGCCTGGGACGTCAAAGTGCATCTGGAATGAGGTTCCTTATAGCGAGCTTCTGCATTCTACAAAGCCAGCCCGGTCCCTCGTCACTCTCCCTCTCTGCCCTTCACTGCCACCTGCCACCAAAGTTATGGAAATTGCTGCTGCACAGCAATAAAGCTCACATTTATTTTCCTATCAGAACAATTCAGCAACTCGCTGTGGTAATGCGGCAGGATTAAGGGGTGGCCGTTTTTGTCAAACCCGACAGCAGTCGACTGGATGATGGTGATCGCTGGAGAGCAGGAGACGCACCGGTGTTGCCGTGACTCGGAGAGAGAGAGAGAGAGAGAGAGAGAGAGAGAGAGAGAGAGAGAGAGACTCACCAGGCGGTGGAGGTGTTGTAGGGCAGCAGCGTAGGGCTGCGGCTCTCCCCTCGCAGGCTTTGTCTGGGCTGGTAGTGGCCCGGCATCATGGGCTGGGCCTGGGCCTCGCTCTCCACCGGCATGGACTGGTGCCACTGGCTCCGGGCCTTCTTCAGCCAGCGGCCCCCCAGGCCCCACTTCTCCAGGTAGACTCGGCACAGCTCGTAGTTGATGGCCGAGTAGTACAGGAAGTCCAGGGCCAGCAGCACCATGACGAAGAATCCGTAGATCCACACGCCCACCAGGGCCGTGTAGTTACTGCAGGAGGAGGTGGGAGGGAGGAGGGTACCGGTGGGAGAAAATCACATGATTACCCCACCGGCTCTAATCAAGACAGAGGGTCCTCGCTGGTCTCCCCCATTCGCTTTCCTTTTAAAAACTGTGACTTTCATTCACGCAAGGGTCTTGTTAATCTGTCTCCCTTGGCCCTTTTCTATCTATAGCATCTCCTATATCTTCTCACCCACTTCCCCACCACCGTCAACTAATTTCCACCATTCATTACCTGCTTCCCAAGGATTTATGTGGAGCGCATTAAGCATCGCCCTGAGTTTGCCCATGCTCATAAATTTAAACAAGGTAAATTCACACAAAGCAGGTTCCTATTACTAGACTTGAGGGAGCAGCGAATGTGCAGCCAGAGGTAGTAAATGTCTTGGGGGGCCCAAGTGCTTTGGTCCTAGTGAAACATATTACTTTGCTCCAATGACAGATGACATAAGATTGTATCTTCAAAATGATTTAATCACATGGAACATCTGTCTTCTGTGGCAGAGTGTATATAAAGTAAAAGTACAGTCCAAATCACTCCTTTAGTTCAATATTTTAATTGGAACTAATTTTGATACAAACAAATGTGGCCTGAGAATACGTATCTGATTAAATCCCGCACATTTCAAACATTGCCGTTGCTCAAACACAAAATCACACTCAAAAACCCAATTTGCATATTTTCTTGCAATGTGAGCGACAGTGGTCCTTGTATCTGCTCATGTGGGGGAAGCCTATCTTATGTGCACAGGGATAAATGTGCAGTGCTATTTCAGCCAACGACACCATAAGGCGGGACAGAATGATTTATCCTCACCACTCACCCCGGCTTAAACAAACGTTACGTAACGGTAAACATGACGACTTCCAGGGAGGAAAAGCAGGGCTGGTGTGACACATCAGCTCCGGAATTACCTTGCCTTTCATGGTGCTTCTTAATTTCATGAGAGGCAAAACAACACCGCTCTGTTTGAATGGAGATCTGACGGCTTAATGCTTTTATCGGCCTTGGCTTTGACACTTTAACAAGGTAACAAGGATTCAGTGGATAAAGCGAGTGGAAGTGAGAGAGCAGAGGTTGGGCATGGGGGTGATGCAAGAGGTTCTTTGTACTTGAGGCTGGGCCAGCGGTAAATATCAAGCACACCAGCACATCTCCAACTCGTCGTCTAGTGAGCGGCACTGAAAATGGCCGCGCCGACGGGTCGTGCTCCACTGAAATGACCCCTGGTGACCTGGCGTTAGAGGAGTACGCCCTCGTCCTGTACCCCAGCTAACAACCACCCACCACCACAGCTGCCTGGCGCCATTCCAACACTGGTCCAATCTCTCTCTATGATTTTGTGTGTACATTGTGTTGATGCAGCGTAGGCCAATGCCATGTCTTAGGCTCATCACACGGTATTACCGAAGGCATGGGAATGCGCTAGAGTTGTTTAGATTAGAAGCGGCCATGTGCTATGGTTTCAGTCTGGGCATGGTGGCTCTGTAGCCGCACTGTGAGAGTGCGAGAGTGTAAGAGTGTAACGCCTGCCCAGTCCCCGTCGACCACGTCTCATTCTCACAGCAGAGGACAATATGCTACAGGGGAAGTGTCTCTACTTTGCAGTGTTTTGAATCCCACTGTGGCTGCACGTCACTACGAAAGTCCTCCTGTTGAACAGAAGTCCAACCCTGTTGATTCAGAGCGGAGCCTGCGGTCTGTCAGTGTGTGTACATCCGCTTCTCTTCATGTAACGCCATCCAAGTTGCCGGAGGGAGGCAAATATGTGCAACGTGCTCTCAACGTGCAACGCATCCATAATTCATATTTGGATTGGATTTGGGCAGAATTGGACATTGTCAATGAAAGCAAGGAGTTTATACAAAAATAATACAAAGAATAAAATATAAATATAATGACCTCAACCTACATTTGACTTGAATTTCGCTTTTGAACAGTAAACTTTATTAACTGAAAGGTTTCTGACTCTGATCGATCGATCGTACCTCTGGGATAGTCTCCACATTATTATTATTATTATTCCCATGATATTATGATTGAAGCTTATGGTGAATGTTGCTTACTTGTGCGCGTAGCCATCAGTGGTGGAGGTGAGGTTGATCTGCATGACGGTCTGGAACTCAGTCTCGTTGCAGCAGTACTTGAAGGCTGTGTTGTTGTGGTGGCAGCAGAACATGTAGGTCTTGTTGTCCGAGAGGCGCGGACAGTGGAAGCCAAAGTGGTAGCGCCCCTTGTGGTCGGAGTAGGGTTCACACACGCGGTAGTGAGCCGAGAGAGCTGTGGCAACAGGGGAGAGAGAGAGAGAGAGAGAGAGAGAGAGAGAGAGAGAGAGAGAGAGAGAGAGAGAGAGAGAGAGAGAGAGAGAGAGAGAGAGAGAGAGAGAGAGAGAGAGAGAGAGAGAGAGAGATATGTCAAGAGGTATCTTTGTGAAATGTATATAAAGTAAAAACATAGAGAGATAAAACGTACGAAAAAGATATTCAAAGTCTCTTGAATCTTGGTATAAATATAAGTAAAGGCCAAGGTTCCACTCCACTTGCCGCTTTAATTAAACTTTTATTTCCCTATCGTGCGGTGACTCAATCTGGACAGCAAGCTGGGCTGTGTTTACCGGGTATGTAATTAAAACTCCTACACCATCTACTCCAACTACAACTTACACACCAATCTCCCGGTATGCATAAGTGTGCATGGTATATGCATAGGGTTCTGCAGTGAGAAATGAAAATAAAATGAATTACATGGGTTATACATGAGAGCACTCGCCTCCGCAACAGGGTTGGGTTCGTATTCAATATTTATTTGATCCATGACATTCTGCGTCCAACGCCAGATTATGTCATGAATTTTGCATGTTGAACTAACTAAACCTAGGCCACCTCCACTCACTGCCACCTCCCCCACATCTGAATGTCTGTTGCAAGGGAAGGTCTGTCAAACTCCTACATAGAGGTTTTTTATTTTTTAAACAGCACCAGCACCATTTTACTCATATTTTAAATATTTAGTATAGCATAACACACATCCGGACACGCACAGAACTCCCATTCAAAGGTCAGGTCTGGATGCCAGATCTGGCGCATCAGCTCATGAAATGTGCATCGAAATTACAAGGGAAGCCAAGGCCGACTTCCACAAATGTCCGCCTCAGACCTCCAGATGAGGACAAAGAGTGAATATGGATTGTTGGCAACCATAAGCTTTCCTTTAACCCTGGGATTAAATACACAGAAACCTGCTGTGGCAGCTGAGACTCCAGCAGATAATCACCAATTACACATCTGTCAGAGATGCGGACGAGAGATGGGGAGTGAGAGATTGAATCAACAGTAAGGTGGGATGGGGGTGGGGGAAGGTTATACATATGGCCCAACTGACTGACACCTTCAAAGCCAATCAGCACGAAGATGTTTGGCGTCTCCTCACCTGGCATTCCCATTAATAAAGCATGGATGAGAATTGCTATACCTGGCAGCTGCCTGCTTGTTAGAACCTGCTAGAAGCTCCATGGAAAACAAGACTCTGACCCTGTTGCATCAACATGTCTTAATACACACGCACACACACACACACACACACACACACACACACACGTAGAGGCACATTTAATCTGACACTACACATATACACACACACACACACACACACACAAAGACACACAATCACTTATGCATGCGCGCACACACACAATCACCTATGCATGCACGCACAAACACACACATACAATCCTGCTGATCTGTAATTAAAGGCTGGGTTAAGATTTGTTGATTGCGCTCATTAGAGTAGTATTTTTCAGCGCAGCTTTCAAAAGCTCACTTCAGAAAAGCAGATTTCATCACTGAGTGTTTCATGCCAGCAACCCACAGAGAGGTGAGTGTTGTTGTATTATTTCCTCAATAATGTCAGGCCGGAGCAGATTGGCTTTTTTAAACAGACGGAGTTCAGCTCTGTGATAATGAGTTTTTTTCGTTGACACGTATAACACACTAGCTCTTCCATTTCCTGAGACAAATCTAATCGACAGCCTGTTCCTGCAGAACAGGAAGTACGAAATAAGAGGAGGAGGAGGAAGACACAAGGATGAAGCACGCAAGCGAATAAGAAGTAAAAGGACGGTAAGAGAGAGAGAATGTTGACTGTATCAGTGTTAAGTGTTAAGACTTTGGATCACTCATCACATGTGGAAATAAACCTAGAGGAAGACACATATTTGGATCACTTTTGGTACTCCTTTTTTCAGCCTTTAGAATTTAATCGTTTGTTCTATAATGACCATTTAAGAGATATTTTGATGCTTTTCACATGAATAACCATGAAACAATTGAAACATAAAAAAAAGTGTAGGGCATAGAGAGCCTTAGTCCCGCCCCTTCCGGTGGACCACCATGGGGACTTGTATGGTAGTCAACAGTGGTAATGGTAGTCAACGGCGAGAGTTTGATTTGTACCATTAATCGGCCGATAAGAAAGCAAGGCACCTGACTATCTGCAGTGGAAGGCTTTGGATCATATAAGACTTAGAGGACTCTCCAATCAATAAAAGGGAAGAAGACAAGAAAAAGATGTCAGGCTTAAAAAAAACTAAAACTAAAAAAATAACAGCTGTTTTTGGTCAAGGCCATGCCGTAAACAAAGCCATCTTGTTCATTAAATGAAAAGCACTGACATGAGGATACAGTTGTAAACATTAGACACATCAAATGTTTACAATCCGGAATAAAACCAAGGAAGCTTGTGGAAGGATTCCCCGATATGGCGTGAATAACAGTCAGCTGGTGATTCCACTGGTGTCATGTCCACCACGTCCAAATTTGTATTGATTTGACGCAACTTTATTTAACCAGGAAGTTGCATAAGGACATAAATAGGAGAATTGCTAATCAAAACTCCGAATGACAAAACAAGAAATAAAAGGGATAAAGAGCTAAAACACGCACAAGAGCAAAATAAACACAGTAACGTTATACACACACAAAAAAACGAAACAAGATTAAAAGACAAAAATGAGTGAACATTAAATTAGCAAAGGTTTAATTGGGAAAGTAAAATTTGCAAAAACTAACTTTGCAAAGTGAAGGCCAAAAGTGATCTTGTGTACTTCGAAGGACTGACGGATGGAAATACCCATGAGACACATTTAACAGACGGAAGACGACAGCAGACAGACCTGCGCTGGACAGCAGGAGGAAGACCACCGTCAGGACATTGAAGGACTGTCTGCTGGTGATAGTCATCTTCTCAACCTCATTCAGGGGAGGGAGGGAGGGAGAGGGGGGGAGGATGAGGGAGGGCGAGGGCAGGAGAGGAAGGGGGACGCCGCTCTGCTCTTAGTCGGACGTGGCCATTGGTCTGCTCGCCTGCCGCTCCTCTCTCACATGGCTGCCACTCGGTGTCTCTCCACCTAGAGACGGAGAGATACAGAGAGAGGCAGAGAGATACAGAGAGAGGCAGAGAGAGAGAGGCAGAGAGAGAGAGAGAGTCAGAGAGAGACACTAGATGACAGAGCAGGTTTCATCACACTCTCGGCTGCTCGACCCACATGCTGGCTTATATATATATACTTATATTGCTTATGGTAGTATTTATATTATATTTTGTAGTGGCATCGCCTACACACCATCTCAACTACTGTGTGACCTTGCAGGCTGTTATAACAAAGCAGGAGACTTGCCGAAAAAAGATAGTATGGATCTGTTTCCTTATGAAATATGGAGTGTTGAGTGTATGACAAGGCAACCGATATACTGAGGCACTGTTTTACATCTGTCTGTTCCCTGGAGCTTCATGAAATGAATAAAATAATATTTTAAAACTGAAAATGATTACAGAAAATGTAAGAGCTAATTGTTTGGTCAAAACAGTGTCAAGTCCCAGTAAAAGTATTTAGTAGATTGTCTTATTAAAAGATTTTCAGTACAGTGTTAAGAACAATAGAACATTTCTGTAAATCTGTTTGCTTTTGAAGGACACTTTTGACCAGTTCCAGTTTTCTCCAATTTGTTTTGAGTTCAGAATATTGTAAAAAGCAAATAAAATATGTTTCCCTCTAAATTGCTGCAAGCAACCCATTTAGCAGAGGATTGGGAAGCTTCATGTGGAAAAGCCCTGAGCTAGAGGGACCAGGTATTTCAGGAGGGATGGGGGTACATATCTGGCTTGTAATGGCCCCGCTGGGTTAGATAAGGTTGCCTAAAATGGACTGCACAGATAATCTATCAACATCTAGACATTACACACGTGAAAATGTCTCTGCTTCACAAAGCAGCCGAATTCTCACATCTCACATTTAGTATGCAATACTACTTCTCTTACAAACGTACATTATTTTATTATTGTGGGATTTCATAAAAAGTGTGGGATGCGTAAGTGATGCAATGTGAATTTTATCCAAGTGCAACACTGACAACATAGCACTTGTTGGCAACATTCTGAACGCTCTGACCATTTATTTAACAGGGGTTGTGATAAAAAGTTGAATGAGCAGCACACTTTACACAAATTTGACAGCAGCTCTGAATTATTGAATGCATATTGTAATTCTGAGCCAGCTGGAAAAATCAGTATAATAGTATTTTTATTCCACCGGACTCCATTCAGCAGGCTCTGAATAGAGTTTTAATTTTGCTCAGTCTGTCAGATCGAATCTCTTCAGTCATGCCGTTTAGAGGCCAGTTGACAACATAGTCAATAAAATCAGAATAAAAAAAACAACGTAAAAATGCACACCTGCTTCAGATAAATACATTTTCACGAAAATTGCTCCTACCTGTCTACGTCCCTATTCATCTGCCATGTTTGTTTGTTTAGTTGTTCTTCGTTTGGTGGTTGCGCCTAACCTCAAAGATGCGCAAAATCCCTTTCAGTGTGCCGGGAGTACAGAGCACCATGTGTACCAAGCAGAGCCGCTTTCATCCACTGTGTTCCTCAAGATGTTCTCCACGTGTGCCGGGCGGTTTCCTCTTCAGAGAACCAGGCACAGTAGGGTCCCCAGAGACTTGTTATAGTGCTGCTCCTAACTACCCCAGCCCCCTCCTCCCCGTCTTCTTCTTCTGCTGCTTTTGGTTAAAGCTTTAACGCTCTGTCACATGGCAAATCTATGACCAGGGAGCCCCACCACCACCCACACATGCTAACTAACAAACACAGCCATGTTTCCACGCACAAAACGGCTTTTGTCTAGGCTGTATGTTTCCCTCTGCTCTATGAAACGCCACAGTTCGATTCCAAGCGGTGAAGTGGTTGTTTGTATTGAACGCGAGGGGCTTGTTCGCGATGAGCATGGAACTCAAGTGGAACGTGTACAAAAGCAAGACAAAAGAGCAGCCACGCCTTCCCATGCACGGACATAGATTTGCACTTAAGACTTTTATTTATATATGGTGCACATGGTTCCTTACATGTACACCAACACACACACACACACACACACACACACACACACACACAAACAAATATGCATGAACACATACACATTTTTGATAACATTTTGCTGTGCAGCTCTTAAAATAGAATGTGCTGCCACTGAGCAGGCATGCAACACAGTTGGAGGCTGCTAAGCCGTCTACTGTTTACGTCTAATACCTCGCTGAGATGAAAAGACCAATGCAAAGGTAGTCCCGCCCGCATGACCATAGCGCAGTACAGCACAAGATCGATTTCAAAGGGGAGCCTCTATTGTAAAAGACCACTTTTCTTTCTAATTTTTTGGTTTGTATCAACTTTGCTCACGCATAACGCCAGAAATTGCAGTAATTACATTCGGCTGCTGTTTATAAGAGCAGTGGGAGGGGAGGGAGGGGTGAGGACAATAGATCACAGCAGAACTGGAGGCCTAGATCTGTCAAAGGAATAACACACACGCACATGCACACACGCACACACACACCCACACACACACACACACACCAAAGTGTGGTAAAGGGCTATTGATAGCCCGGGCTGACACTAGAAAATAAAGGTGGCTGCTGCATTCCCCCTTCCCTGCGACAGATGACAGGCTTTTATGATTCATTGGGGACCGTTGTGGCCTTTATGTGTGAAGGCTTCAAGGTTGTCAGGAGACCCACCCAGGCAGACTTGTGGTCTCACATGCATCCCAGTAGTGTCTTTGTATGAAAGAGCGGCGGTTCTAATTCTGAAATGCCCCCGAGGGGTAGTCCGCGTGACCTTCTGATCTGAGGTTTTCCTCCACTTTTCCCACAGAGGATCATGTGGTTGCTTTATTATGATCCCCGCTCACACGCTTACGACATTCTTCACGGGTTCTGGGTATGTGTGTGTGTGTGTGTGTGTGTGTTGAGCTTGGAGCGCATACAAAAATGTATCTTAAAGAATCTTGCTCACTCTTGTTGCTAGGACCAGCTCCTAATCCAAAATGATGTAAAGCATCAGTGATCAGTGACTGTTAAATACAGTAGCGAGTGGGCATGAGGGGATCAGGAAGGCTTACAGTCCAAAGTGGAGAGACTCCCACTCCATATGAATAAGTTGACGACTGGCAAAATGATTTCATATCAGGGCTCTAATGATGGGCTTGCATCCAAATATGGTGCCCATTATGACTCCCTGTGCGTGATGGCCACACCCTCTGACTGTTATGAAAATAAATCGAGGTTTATACCGTTTTGATGGCATTACAGCGTCCCTGGGACACGCCGCAGAGCTCCATTAGAATCCCAGCCCATGTTGTGAGGTTCAGAGCTGTAATCGAATGACTGTCATTGGCTGGAGGAGCGGGCTGTGCCATCGTGAGCCAATAAGGTATTAGTGGCAGCATTGGGCGTTGTATTGGAGGTTATTGGTCGTATGTGTATGTATTTATGAGTGTGTGTGTGTGTGTGTGTGTGTGTGTGTGCATGTGTGTGTGTGTGTGTGTGTCTGTGTGTGCATGTGTGTGCGTGTGTTTGTGTGTGCATTTCTGTCATGGATAAGACACCATCACACAGCCTTTCCCAAATACAAATCTGGGGCAATGACAAAAAGAAAGTGTGCAATTTTGTTAGAATTTAGTTAAACTGTCATTAGTCTGACAACGTTGAATCATGATAAAGGAGATAAGAGACTGTTGTTTCTTTCCCTGAGTGACAAGAAAAATGTTTAGTATCCTAATGAGCTACGGTCGGGTAGCTTGTTCAATCATGTGCAAAGAACTGGGACAACCAATGAGTGACAGCACAGCAAAGCACGTGCCACAACCATGGCTGTGTTGAAGAAACCATGATTGAGTATCCATAACCTTGGAGTGAAGAGACAGTGGAGTGAAAGATGGATATGTAGAGTTTGGCCACAGGTCGGAACCGAACTAGGGTCACGACAAGAAATGATTGCCTCCATTAGTGGTACCAGCCACGGCTCTGCACGATAAACTTAGTACTGATTAGTACAGACATAGTATACGAGTTAAGTACTGTATGCATTTTTCTTTTTCATATGACAATAAACCGGTGGCTCGCACCAAATTCAACATTTTGATTGTAGAAAATGTCCCCAAAGCCTCCTTTTTAGTGAAGTCTCTCTAGTTCTCATGTTTGAAAAATAATGTGGGTGATGTGTGAAAAGGCTTTTCGTAACCAGATTGCCTTTACCGAGCAAATATTTGCAGGGCTGTAATTTGTCCAATCCCCCTGTGTTTATGACAACTGAAATAGCAGAAATGCAAGAGTGGTCATTAAACTGTCATGCTTGTTATGAACAATGCACACTAATGCATGCGTCACACAAAACACACGCATCACAGCACACATACATGTCTTAGCTTAATTTATTATTCTGTACTCTCTGCCACGCAGCCATCTTTCAATTACAAAATATACCTTACTTTGACTGTTTACCCGTTTGCACTGTATCACTTCCCTCTCCAAGCACTCCCAGTAAAGAAATCGGAGAGAAGAAAGCCGGTCTGCTTTGGGGGGGATTTGATTAGCCATCACCTCAATACATTTGCCCAATCAAAAATCCCAAATGAAGCAGTAACCCCCCGTTGTGTTCACGTTGTCTTGGAGAAACTACGCTTACACACAAAAGACATGGAGTAGAAGGCAGACATCCTATAATTATCATCCTCACTGTAACAACAAAAGGGTCATGTTATAGCACGGTTGCCATAGCGCTGTTTACTGCTGAGTTGGGCCCATACCCTAGAGAGCAATGGGCTGTGTTGTTGCACAAACCCACCACTTTTCTCTCCATGCCTAGACTGGGTGTTTTTCCTTGGACAGGACTGTCTAAGGCCTTGCTTAAATCGACACAATCCAAGAACCGCGGGAGTGCTCCAATGTAAACGTGTTGAATGTTAAATCCACTACCGACCTGCTGTGAAGTAAAGTGTGAAGATCTTAAGGGCGTAGAAGCCAGGTAACAGGCCTCTTTCCTCGCTATCCTACATCCCTCGTTTTCTATCTATTCGAAGCCAAAACGCAGATAAAAAGGAGTTGTGTGGGTGTGTTTGTTTGGCGATGCCCCAGGGTCTTGGTAGGATAATAATTAAATCTGATGTGTTTTCTTTTGTTCCATCAAAGGTTGAATAATGTATTTCAGACCTGACAGTGCAGCGCCCGTATCGTTGTCAACAAACCCAAACAAAGGCCATTAGCTGATAATTCTCATAGCAGTCTCTAAAGCAGCATCCGTATCAGTGGATGTTAACTTGGTCCATAACGTGGGTTTGGTTTCAACCAAGCGGAAGCCATGTCCGCCTGTTTGTGAAGCCCTGGCAGGAGCCACTAACATGAAGTTCCTCTAACCTCAATACATTTTCAGAGGTGGCTCCTGGTTGTTTGAGGCTAAAAGACCCGCCACCATTCTAAGTCGTTCGGCTCGATCTCGGTGGCTAGTTCATCTCCATTTTGAGAGGTCCCGTTGGACAGTTTTGTTCAATTAAAAAGTTACTAAGATTAGTATATGAATGAGTTTTGGCCGTAGACTACCATTCCCGCCCTCAATGCGCCAAATATGAATCGTTTCCACTGTTGGTTGCAAAAACCTCAAGCAATGGTGGCACCCGTAACGCCAAAACTACAGCTTCATAACGGCCATGTGTTAACCAATGGGTAACGTCACGGATGTCCATATTTTCTTACAGTCTATTGTCTCAACTCACTGTGCCACACCTGCTTCTTCTCAGCTCAGATAACAACACCATACAAAACAGCCATGGGCACGGGCTCATAACGATTTTGCCATATTCAGAGCCTCTGAGTATGAACTTCTTAAATGCTCCTACAGTAATTATAGGCCTGTTAACTAACAGCTGCAAATTATTTTTACACTTAAATAACCTTCAAAGCAGCCAGAATTCAAATGAGATACTTTAGTATAATCAGATGAATGCAATAGGAAATCAAGGCCCCTGCTGGGAATAATTTTTTGTTTTTGTGTAAATTATTTCCTAGCAGAAAACTTCTGAGATGATTGAGGGGGACCCATTCCTCTTAAACCGTGAATTCCATTTGGAGACAGATGGAAAGGTTTGACTCTCTGTAGTACTTCAAAAGATGAAAACAGAAAAATAGAGAACACGAGAATAGAGAATGTCTTTCTGATGCTGGCCTTTACTGTTACTGACTTTTTGTTGTGTTTGTTGTGGCAGTGTTTCTGTAAGAACACTGAAATTGTGGTTTTCCACTCCGAGAGGCAGAGCAAGCCTTCTTGGATCTGAGTAATAGCAAGGTTTCTGTCACCCTGAGGCCAAACTGAGGTTACATCTGCCAACTCATTGCATTGGCATCATAAAATGGGTTTGTTTGGTGGTTTTTCCTTCTACTGGTGGCTGTGTGATACATTTGGAATAGTTGGCCTACGTTTAGCACCAGGGGGTTGGGATACACATACAAAAATATAAATGTGTGCACTAACTAAATCTAATCCAAACCGTTACCCTTCTATTTATATCTATAGCCACACATTATGTGTGATGCCACAGCAGTATCTCCAAAAAACAGCATTCCTTTTTTTGGTAGAATCCTTTTTTTCTTTGGGTTTTTTGGTTTTTTCCATCTCACAAACCCCTTCTGACCCTGGTTCTAAAACAACCTTAGCTCCCTCTTGGAATCTCAGCGATGATAGTGAAATCATATGAGGCGGGACAGTGGTTGGCCGACCTTTGCTCGCCTGCCCTGCGGCCTAAAACACATTCTGGATTCAGACCAGAAGCAGCAGGGGTTTGGGGGAAGGGACTGAGGGGGAATGGAAAGGAATACGGGTGACATAATGCAGTGCTCAGTCCATCAGGACTTCATGTCAACAAGAAAAGATACAACAAGCCTTTAAACACTGGAACTTTGGATCACCAAACCTTGGGCTTGGTGTCTATTCAAAACACCAGCGTGCCAAAACACTCCTGCTTGGAAAATGTGTACAAGTAATCCATTCTACTAATCTGAGGTGGGCGTTCAAAAGGGTATCTCACTGTGCCAAACCAGAATGTACCACACTCCTCTGGGTGTGAGCTCTGATAACGCCGCTGAATCACTGTCTGCTTTGAGAGAATGAAGGTATAGGGTGGAAGCACAATCTTGACAAAATCCAGGAATAGGTATGGATAAGGAAAGATAAGGCAGATGATTTGAACCAAGGGTGGCTTTCACACACATGGGGGGGGGGGGGGGGCAATGTACTCAGACACCCCTCATATATGTAGCAGCCCTCAAAGTAGTACAGTGACACTAGACCCAAGATCCAAAAGTGAATGGGTTTTTGTGGAATGGTTAATATGAACCTGTTATAAAAGCGGAAGGAAGTATGTAATGCAATGTGAGTGAGGAGCCCTTCCAGAACTTTGCAAAGATCATTAAGGGAAGTCTTCGGTGACTGGCCATACCAGGGGAATATACCTCTGCTAAGGCTGGCCTGCCCTTACCTTCCCAAGGGACTGAACTAAGCTTAAAACTTGCATACGTTTAAATGAACTTTTATGGGTAGTCACTTCATATTGGATTGAGTTCTGCCATACATGTTTAAAATATAACTCGTGTTTTGCACTGCATGCTAAAAAAATGTAAAGTGGCAAAAAGTTCCATTTATTTTTCCATTTCAGGGTTTGCTGCGTATTACATTTTGTTACAATTTATGAATCTCCTCATCAATGCAATATGCAAATATGTGATACCAAAGATTAACACCATTATTAATAACCAATAATAAAAAATGATCATTAATGCTAAATGTCTGACCCGGATTTCTCTTTATTTATCATAACCTGCCAAGTAATTTCAAGTGGTAACCTTGGCTGGCTAACTCCACATAATGAAGACATTTATTGCAAGTTAAATTCTGAGTACTCACCTTGAAAACAGCTTGGGGGTGTAACACTAAAACCAACATGCTCATTCTGCTACTAAATTAGACACTGTCATATATTAAGGCCCTATTTAAAGCTTTCAGAATAGTTACTCCTTTGCATTGCCTTGAGTGAATTTGACATTTTCGGCCATTTCTATTCATTACGCAGTGCAGTGGAATGCATTGGCTACCCGTAGTATGCAGTGACGTTAATGTAGGAGCATGACTCGCTGTTATTTACCATTCAAACACAAGCTATTACGGTAATGACTTATTTTAGGGATTATAGTGGGCCATTATTTCTTGCATTATTCCCGTGAACACCATCAATATAGAGCTTTCTGGAAGCCATCAGTGCGTGTGCGTGCGTGTGTGTGTGTGTGTGTGTGTGTGTGTGAGCAGACACACAAGGCCTGTATTTAGCTCAGTGGTAGCTGGAATTAAGACAGAATGCCCCGTTCTTCCACAGGCACAAGAGGCTTTCATCTTAGCTCAAGTCATGCTTGAATATGGCTGGAGGCCCCCCATCACTGAGGATTCCCCTTTTTTGACAACTTGCCCTCACCTCAAAGCAGCAGCGCACACAGAGAAAATATTGTTTTAGAATCTTGATATTTAATGAAATAGGGCTCAAGTATTCCCTATTAGGTAATGCACCAAAATGATAATTCAAGCATTCAAGAATTCAGCTTTGTGGCCTTGAACACTTTGTAGGTACAATTGTTCATCCCACCATCCCAAAACGCCCAAAATGGAGATCTACCAAGTACAGTATATCTCTTCCAAACATTAATATACGAGCAGTTTTCAGACTGTTTCAAATACACCAACAGTTCTAAGCCAAGCAGTAACTTGGTCCTTGTCTCTATGTGTTTTCCCTAGCAACTTTAAAAAATGTATGTACATTCACTACATACATTTTTGTATGTATTGTATTTTGATCATTTTAAATGGCTATTTACATATGCAGCCAACAAACACATACATTAGTAGAAAACCATCAAGAATAAACAAAACAAAAAACATTAAGCTAATTTCCATTGTGATCCTTGGAAGGAGGAGAAAAAGGCAAAAAGCAACTCAGAACCTAAACCTCCACAAATATCTGTTCCACATACCTTTCCACATCATCACTCATCACTTCTGGTTGAGATACTAGTGATATCAAATCCTTGCTAAAATGAGGCCCAGTAATCTGAACCATACTGCGGTCTCTACTTCTCTTGCTATCAGGCTGAGGCCAAAGCAGTACAGGCTCTGAGGCACCTCTGGTCCAGGAAGCACTAGCCAGTATCAGACAGTGATGATGTTACACTTTAAAGGCTAGCGCTCACCTCAACCACCCTCCCACTCTGGCCACAACCGTCTGGAGAAGGGCCAGCCGTCAGCACAGCCAAGTGACGATGTCTTCATGTCTGGTCTGTGGAACAAACTACACCACCCACTGCCACCTATTCGAGTTATTTCATTATTTCTATTTAGTTATTCATATTTCATCAGTGGTGGCGACACAGAGGAGAAGGTTAGACGCTTTCGAAGATGAGATCCAAAGCCAGCAGAGACACAGGGATGGTACCGCAGTAGAAATCCTGGATGAGGATATACTGTATATATATTTCACAAAAGTGACGATATTACGTTCATAGGATCCCCATGTATGGTCATTTTAAGGACTCCATCAAATGTAATCCCATTCGGGATGCTGTATTTATATGGTCATTGCTCCAAGGCCTGCATACATATGTACGATACATACACATGGAGTGACGGAATTCAGAGACAGCATACCGCGAGTCATTTCAGTTCCACATAATTCCACGTATTTGAGCAGCACACATTCTCTTTGGGCTCCATATTATCCTGCCAACGTTTTTATCTTGTACCCGGTGAATAATAATGTGAGCGATTAACCTGCATTCTGGACAACTAGTGCCAACTAGTGCAAATGGTGAAGCAAAACCGCGAGTACCGATAAAGATTTATTGAACAGTCTGGCTTCTAAAATAGATGGCAACATTCATTCCACTGATGAATGAAGCTGAGCGGTGACGTGGGTCAATGAAAGGTTAAACACAGCTCAAAATGATGGGCGCGTGTGTGTGTGTGTGTGTGTGTGTGTGTGTGAGGGGAGGGAGAGCGAGATCAGGTACACCATAGTCACAGCGCCGTAAACCCAATATTAGCCAAAAGCTTTGCAGGTACAAGGATGACAGGCCACACCACTTCAAACTAAGATACATTCTCTCTTCCTCTATATTTTTTTCTTCAATCAATTAATTCTAGTTGAGAGACCGAACGTTGTTAGAGATTGAAAACTAAAATGTAATGTGTAAAGAGAGAGATGTATGGCTTGTACATCGCAACGCACATCGCAGTAACCACCTCCATTTTGGGAGAATGGGAGCATTGGAATTATAGTTTTTATGACATTGTTTTGTTTGAAACTGCCACAGTGTTTCTCATCCGAGACACAAAACAAAGTATTTGTTAACCTAGGTTTTGGTATATTTGCGTTGATTTTGGAGTTTACGGTACCATAACTCTCTTGACTATATAATATATAGCGGAGTATGGCCAACAAAAAATCCCATAATGCATTCTGATGTACAAGCCCTATACAAACAAAGTTGGCTCTGTTTTCGTCAATATTTACCCAGCCTTTGATTTCTGAATAATTTACCATCAGGGATTTGATGGAATTGAATGCTGCATTCATTTGGAATTGAACCACTTAATGTGGGTCAATATAACTTAAGCCTCAAAGGATTTCCTGAATCAATGTTGTATTCTTACCTTTTTCTATTCAAGACACACACACCTCATGAAAGCAATAGTTTCATTAACATTCATAAGAGCCTGAGGATAAAAGTCTAAACTTTCAGCAGCTCGTTATTTTGTTTATTTATTTTTATGTCGTTATTCCTCTAGCGTCAGATTTTTCAGTAGCTGCACAAATGGAAAAATGCATTTCCCTCTAATGCAAAATAACCGTAAACACCCTCAAACAACCGATGGCCACAAATCCCAGAGGAGAGAGCGATACTCCACGCAACCTTCCACATTACTGGAAATGGAATCGGCCAGAGTACATAAAAACATGCAGGCCAGCATAGTGGTTAAATGAAAAGGTTTAACAGGCCGTTTTATCCACTACAAACTAGACTAGAGCAGAGTGCAGGAGACCCAGTTGGGATTTGTGTTTTGGATCAATGCCTCTGAGCAGTATAGGAAGCAGAAGCCAGTAACGATACGCAGAGGATCAGGTCAGGATGCGTTCTGCTTCGCCCCATTGAAGCCAGATGCAGGCATTACCCATGATGACTTAGCAGAGGCACAGAGTGCCCACAGGATCTGACTCCGAGTCACTGGTGTCTGACATTCAACAACATTCACATCCCCTAGGCTGAGAATTGCAACCATTGGAGGAATAATCAATTCGGGCTATATTGTACAATAAAAAATGATTGAAGAATATTTTGTATGTTTTTCATCTCTCGCATGCTGCGGCAATGCTCCTATCCACTAATCTGTTTGATCTTAACTGCATAGAGAAAAAATAAATGGGCCTGGTTCACAAGGACTTTTGATCACCACGGTTACAGATCAACACAACTATCTCAGATGGCCTAGGCATTTGTTGAAGGTACGTTACGAGGGAAGTGCACTAGGCTGCACAAAGCAAGAGGATAGGGGTGATCGAGAGGATAACAGGAAGTGAGGGAGACACAAGGAAAAGAGGAAAAGTGTTGGAGTGACAGATGGAGATTGCCAGAGAGAGCGAGAGAGTGAGAGTGAGAGTGAGAGTGAGAGTGAGAGAGAGAGAGAGAGAGAGAGAGAGAGAGAGAGAGAGAGGGAAGTGTGTTTGACAAAGAAAGAGACAGGCAGGGGGGGAGGCTGTATGACAATTAGACGCAGCAGTATGCAGTGTATTCTTCCTGCAGACTTCCAGTAGATTGTCATTTGTTCGGTGAGGTCTAATCTAGAACGGGGCCTGGCATCAAAGGCGCAGGCTTCTCACCTCATCAAGAACCCTCTGGCTCCTGATCAGCATGTAGCCATGGACCAGCCGGCACCGGCCAGTCTTTCTGTCTCTCTCTCAGTCGGTCTGCATCTCTCTTTATCACTTTCGTCCTCCTCTCTCTCTCTCTGACTCGTGATGTCGCTATGCTTTCTATTCACATGAACAGAAACACTGCACGCTCACAGCAAACACAAAAGGGCACACCCACTCACACTGAGCCAAGCCCTGAGCCTGGGAAACACCCCAGAGACAAGAGGAAGGGGGAGGAGAGGGAGAGCGAGAGAGTGAGAGAGAGAGAGAGAGCAACTGATTGAGGAAGGGAGAGAGCAACAGAGTGAGAGTGAGGGAGATGAGAGACAGAGGGAGGGAGAGAGACAAAGAGAAAGGAAAGGGTGAGAGATGGACTGAAAGAAAGAGAGACAAAGAGAGATAGACATATACAGAGCGAGGGAGACATGTCAAAATAAGCATGGCCTTTTCTTCACCCAGTAGCTTGGAAAACAAGACAGTGGTTTCTGTGTGTCGGCCATGCTGAGCGACTACATGTTGTTTCTGTTTCTTTGCGATTTGAGCTGAATGTAATTTATGCTCTGCAGGCAGCCATTTGTTTTGGACAGTCCTGATGAAGCTGTTTGTGTTGTCAAGCAAGTTACTGTCTGCTACAACAATCATCTTCCCTCATCAATCCATTGTGGAATTATGTGAGACATCCATCTTATCTCGGGAATAGCATTAACGGCGTCAGAACAGACACAGTGCAGAGTAATTGAGTAATACCTAACAAAAAGAAAAAGATGGGCGTGGTTCACGATAACTTTTGATCACAGCGGTTACAGATCATCACACTAATTAAGACGGCCTTGACATTTGTTAAAGGTGCATTATGAGGGAAAACAGTGCACTCTTCCCTCTTCAATCCACTACGCAATTATGTGAGCCATCCATCTATGCTCGATTGGTTTACTGACATGAGGATTATTGGTTTGGGATGATTTGGATTGTTAATTACATTAGTTGTTTTAGGACTAAGGATTGGAAATTATTGTTCTTCATATCCAACTAATGCACACACTTGGTTTGTGTAAATAAAAGTTGCGTTATACCCTATCGTTGATTACCACATAACAAAATGTGATATAACTCTGGGGTAGATCCATACAGATATTGTGGAACATAGAATAATAGGGTTAGTTAGAGCACCAACCGCTTATGCACTTGAAAGTACATCTTTTTGCAAATGACCAACAGTCAGGAAGTGCTTGAGCATTGATTCAGACCGCATATCCTCCTCGAAAACCTTCTCTAAGTGCAGTCATTTGATATCTAGAAACGGGTATGCTCTGCAGTGCTCAGAAGTCCTCATTATGGTGGCTAAACAAACAGCAGTAGTTTGATATCTCGTCTCCGACAGTACGCTTTGGAAGATGATCACCATCCTACCAGCCGATCCCTGATGCCCCTACTTGTGATTCAGCTACGGATTTCACCCACGATAATGCTTTCTATCCACACATCTGCTGCTGCCGGCGATTCTGCATTGTGGACACCGTGTTGATCATCTGGTCTGAATTTGAAGTGGTCCCACACTACCTTCCTTGTTTTCACCTTGAGACATTTTGCCAAGGCACTGGTCACGACGCCTCGCCCTGCCTTTCCACCCCTGTGTGTGTGTGTGTGTGTGTTTATATGTGTGTTTGCATGTGTATGTGTATGTTGTTTGAATACCCTATGTGTGGGGGTGTGTGAGTGCACGTCTGCGCACACGTGTTTGCATGCACACGTTTGTGTGTGTATGTGTATGTGTCGGTTTTTGTGTGGGTGTGTGTCTGCGTGTGACCTCGGCTAGTATGAACACATGGTCATGGTCGGGCAGTCTTTCGGGTTTGGCAAAGGTCAACAATCCCCTGATGGAGTCCCCGTATACATTCCTGGATGTATTCATCATCATCTGATGATCTGACACAGGCCAAAGTCTTCACGTCCTATGAGAAGCCGATGATCTAGGCTTGAGCCCAACCAGCCACACATCAAACATGACTTTGATTGTAAGCGCAACTATATTTGGATTTCACTCCAAGCTTAGACTAAACTAAACGCAGGTGAGGCGGCGGTCCATCCACCGATCCGTAATTATAACAATTCTGTTTAATATGGAAAGGCTTTGGAGTGATAGTCTCCAAACATATGGTGCGGCATGATGTTGGGCTTCACTTTAATGGTCAGTGGGAAATGAATGGGCCGTTAGTCTTAGGCTTATGCAATACATTTCCCCTTTTAAATACCAGACGCTGTGTGGCTCCAGGAATAGCCTTAACGGTGTCAGAACAGACACAATGCAGAGTAATTGGCCCGTGTGTCTCTGCTTGTGTTTACACAGAGAAAACAATGTGTTTCCAGCTGAGCTCTGTCTGTCACGTTTTAATACATTCTTAATCAACTCCCCCCCCCCCCCCCCCCCCCCCCCCCACACACACACACACCACCAAACCCTGGAGTGAATCACAGGAAATTGAATTAAAAAATCCCATTCTTCATCCTGCCACTGTGGCATGTTCTAGGACTTTGTCGCCGAGGACAAAAAACCCAAGCATAAATACAATATTACACAAAAAAACATTCCTTATGAAACAATATACTAACGGAATATTGCACAGGAACACCCAAGCCATCACTGTTACTGTTCACTATGTTTGTTGAACAAGCTAAGCTAGCCTGGGCCGCTGCATTACATTACACTACTTGGAACAACATTTAAAAAAAATATATAGATATATTTAGCTAACAATGCAGGGTGCTCTCTAAGTGAATCAAGCCATGAATATTTTCTTTGTTCATTAAAAACCTTTAGTCACCCTATTATTCTTAGTTACCATTAACACTAAACACACTCATTACACACACACACACACAAAACCACACACACGCACGCACACACTAAGAGACAGGTGTGTTCATGCGATTATAAACCCCCTTCTCCCTTATGTCCTCTCAAGTAGACACACTCACAAAAACACACACACACGCTCGTGCTCTCTCTCTCTCTCTCTCTCTCTCTCTCTCTCTCTCTCTCTCTCTCTCTCTCTCTCTCTCTCTCTCTCTCTCTCTCTCTCTCATACAACACACACAAACCCTCTGGCAATATTTAGTCATGCATTAAGAGCACCTAAATCTTTCCCAGTCCACACGCCAGTATAGTCTCTCAAACAAGTGGGCGATACCTCCTGATTATCTGCCAAGCAAGCAGGCGCTTCAGTCAACGAACAAAGGGAATCTCCTTCTCTGGCTAAACCCCTTCCTTTCTCAGGTGCCACCTCAAATCACACGCACACACACACACACACACACACACACACACACACACACATATATGCGCCTGCTTCCAAGTTACCAACGGCAACGGCTGGCTGTCAATCTGCTGTAATTGTGCTCCCTGTGAAAGACCAAGCTAAACGAAGCACAGCGCGCGAGAGGGAGCAGGCCCCGCTTCAGCTCTCATGACGCCCGCCAGAGAGTGAGTGAATAACTGGAGGAGACACTATACCAGTGGACGCACCAACAACAGTCCTCCTGACCCGGGGTGAAACTTTGGGTCCCCCCCCCACCACCAACAACACCACCACCACCACCACCACCACCACCCCCACACCCCCAGCCGCAGAGCTCCACCACTCCCTGTCCTACTGAGTGGAAACGGGATCAATCCTTTGAAATCCATTGAGGGTCTTTTGAACTTTTGAAAAGAGAAACGCATGTGTACATATGTAAAGCGACGATGCCTTGCTGATAAGTGATATACTATTGTGCTTCAGATAGGAAGTGGCTTGAATAAGCACAGCTTTGTCCCAAATCCCAAAGAGATTAAGAAGACAATAAAAATAGCAACGGTGTAAATGTTAGTTTGAGAAATATAACGTATAACCGCCGGCATTTTCCCACTTACCAAAGTCGCTTTAATCCCAGGCAAGACCAAAAAGACAAGGTGGTCTCTCTTCTCTCCCGTTCGGTCAATTAGCCCCCTGTTGCCGCGTGCTTACTGGTCCTGACCCCGTGGCGTGTCCACTCAAAACGGAGGACCCCCCGTCTCTGGTCCCTGGAGCATGAACTCAGATCAGACCAGCCGCTTAGACCGGGGGGGAGGGGGGGAGCGGGCAGCGAGCTCGCCAGAGGGGATCAGAAGAATCACAAAAAGGTGTCTAGAAAGAGTTAAAGAGAGACAAAAGAGAAGATTATAATATAGGAAAGAAACTCTCTCTCTCTCTCTCCATCTCTGCACTGCTACAAGCCCGTGTTCTGTATGCAAGCTGTCGGAGAGCGGCAACTGGGAGAGTGACTGAGGGAGTGAGCCGAAGCGCTGGTCTGTAAGTAGGCGAGCGTGTGTGAGAGAGAGAGAGAGGAAGAGAGAGAGAGAGAGAGAGGGAGAGGAAGGAAGGGAGGGAGGTAAAGAGAGTGGGGAGGGGTCTGTGTGAATAAATTGGAGGAAGATTTCGAGGATGATTTTCTGTGAATGTATGTTTTTTATGGTTCCCCCTCTGTGTGTGTGTGTGTGTGTGTGTGTGTGTGTGTGTGTGTGTGTGTGTGTGTGTGACACGTCAGAGAGAACTCTGAATACCATCAAACCACAATGCACACACCCACACACACATACAGTACATATATGTACACATATTAAGTTAAATTGCATAATCTGCCTGCTTAAATAATTTATGAATATAAAAATAATAATTAATCATTATTCTACACTCACCCTTACATCCCCAACCATGCACTGCCGTTTAATTTTAATGAAACCTGCTTCATCCTAATGACAGAGATAGAGGTAATGGATTTATCAGGCTCAATCATCCGTAGGCTTGAATATTGTTTCGTAATTAAATTTTCCACATTATTTATTTTGGTTAATGTAACCATCACAATGCCTGGTGATGCAACCTGCTATTAGATTCAGAATCTATTCCAAAATATTATCCCCTTAGTGATACATTTTCATAAAAATAAAAAATTAACTGTATTAAACAAACAAATGTAACCCAGGTAATATATTGGCTGTATCTTCCAAGGCATGTGCATGTCTCTGCTGCCCATTATGTTTTGTGTTACCATGTAAACTCGGAGCGCATTATCAGTGTGTATGGCTTGCGGGCACGGAGTCTTGACTAGGTTGTAAGCCTAAGTGGGAAGCTGCCTCTTAGCGATGTCTACGGAGCTGATTGAGTGTCAAACGCGTCAATGGCAAATAACAACAGACAAGGCAACAGAATACCAACCCCCCCCCCCCCCCCCACCCACCCCTCCCCCTCTCAGAATAGTACAACTAAAACAATGGCTTCTCTAATTGCACCATTGTTTTTTCGTCTGTCCTTTTAAATCACTACCTGACCTTGTTATTCATGTTGTTTTCCTCCCCCAAGTGCTCTGCTCCCCTGAGTCTTGTATCTTGTATCTTTATCTTGGCCATTTAAAATCAACACCACTCCTCGTGTTGCTATTCATTTAAATGCTCAGCCCATTGCACTGGATCGCCTATATGTGCAGTATACACATATAAATAAAGTTTGATCGAACAGCGCCACACCAGTGGCACAAGCTGGTCTGGGGCCTTCTCTTGGGTGATGTAATTAAGAGTGATATGGCGCGAGTGTGTGGCAGGGCCCTCATGACAAACAAGTCTTGACGGAGCACTGACCCCCCCCGCGGAGAGACGGCCCTCGCGTGGCCCTGCTGGCTGGCCGCCTGGTCGCCGGTCACATGGTTCTCTGCGGCGTGCCTTCTCGGGATCGGGGTGGTTAATGCTCCGGCACACATGGACATGAGCCGCGCAAGAGAGAGAGAGGGGAGGGGAGCGCGAGAGAGCCTGGCCAGTGGCTGTTACACATGGACTGTAGAGGAGGGGGGCGTGGCCCTTGGGAAGCCCTTGGTTGGTTGGGGGGGGGGGTAGAGTGGGGAGCAGTCTGTGTGATGATCAGCCAGGTTTAAGGATGCTGGGGAGAGATTGGGCATGCCATGTCTGGGGCTCTGAGTGCCCTTTTAGCATCTCCATCCCCAGTCGGACTTTTCTGTCTTCACAGACTCACTGGGTTTTTATCTTTGCCCATGTGGGTGTGTGACCATTACCCAGCACATTAATCATAAAATGTATGCGCCACATGGCGTTGTACTATAATTGTCCTGGAAGCATATCCCTCTCTCGGACGCAAACATCAAAATCAACCGCTGCTCTGCCGGAGCTTCACACACCCACACACAACGTGCTGTTATACTATAAGCACCTGTTTCTTAGGACATTAATAATATCCTAAGTTAATATTAATATGAACTATTATTAACATTATTAGGCAATATTAATATTAGCAATCTCTATCCCAAAATCGAAGCATCAGTTGTCCCAGATTTTTTTTTTTTACTATATTCTCTAGACTGTAGTGTACTTAGGGAGTATGGTTTCCACTTCCCCTCACAAGTCATATACAAACAAACACATTCAAAGGTAATAAGAAAACTTAACAAGGTCATGATGAATAATGCAGCACCTTGAAGCGCAATGGATTCTTCACTCGGGAGCTTGAGACAACGGCTTTGATCAACTCAATGACATTTGCAAAGATCCTGGATCCCAATCCCAAGTATTGAGTGTGAAGGGGTTATTCTGCACCCACATGAATCATAAACTGACCTAACTCACTCCCTCCTCCACCTCCTCCACCTCCTCCTCCTCCCATGTTGTAGGGCTCACTCATAATACAGAAGGCTGCATGGAACCAAACATACATGTTTTCACAAACATAACACTCCAGACTTTTCGCAGAACGAGAACAAAAGCCAAAGCACATTTTGTTCCTGCATCCGTTTCTATTTGATGGAGACCTGCAGCCGAGACGTTTTCATCGCACAAGGATTTATTTTGAGTTTGGCATTCTTTCTCTCCCTCTCGCTTTGTATCTTTTTAGCCGGGTCCATGAAGGTAATGAATAGCCTCACTCTGTGTAGCATTGAAACCGACAGGGTATTCAATACAGATGGGACATTCAATATTCCCCCCACTTCTGAGATCGATTTCACCTTAGCTGTCATCATTGTTATTGTAAAAGTGGAAGAAAACTTATTTTTCTCTCTTGGAAAACATATATTCCAGGGATTCAGCATGGTGGTGTGATCCAATTCCTTTTTTATAAAAGTAAATTCTAAAAGTCCATAAAAGTTCAGATCCTCTTGCCACAGTAACCCATGCTTTGAATCCCAGGCCTGTGAGCAGCCACTGTGAATAGGAAACAGAGTGAGTCTTTCTGTTGGTGCATACTCTCAGTGGCTTTGGTACCGCAGGTCAGAAGGACTCAAAACATTAGCCCATGTTCTCGGGACTACCTCTTCCAGCATGGCTACCTTCCCCCCCCCCCCCCCCCCCCCCCCCCCCCCGGTCAGCTGGTCAAAACAAGCATTCCTACGAGGTTCGATTTGCTATGAATGCATGCTCGAGCAGCATTGTAGAACACCTTGGATAGAAGCGTCCACCGAGTGGCATATATGAACATATTGTCACTTTAAAGGAATGATTAGTATGTGTATGAAGGCCGTGCTGGAGGTCCATTGCTGCAGGTTGTTAAAGAGTACCGATATCAACTGAATTGATGACACACAGGTACTAACCCATCCAGCCACACACACCACCACAACCCCACCCCCGTACCCCAATCAGAAGCAGGCCCCTTGATGACTCGGCGGCTCTCTCCTTACACACGGGAAGCGGATCCTCGAAGACATCATTTCTTGTTAGGAAGCAGTAAACCCCCCCACCTTGAACGCAATGGGGTGTCACTTAACATTAGCAGTTACAAGCTCCAATCATAACCTCCTCAGCCATCTGAAAATTATTAGGATAAGCATTTCTGCTCCCCTGCCCGACCGCAGCAGACCCCCACCCACCGCCGCTCCCCCACCCGAAAACAAAACAAACACACACTCTGTGAAAGAACAAATATGAGATGCTGAACCGGCGCGTGTTTTTACGACCTTCTTGATATCCGGAGTCAAATAGCTGCATTCATGGGAGTCCTAACCTTGTAAAGAACGCTATGTAGTGAGAGAGTTGAGAGAAGAGAGGAAATGGTGGACACTGTTTGCAGGCAAAATTGTGAAATGGCCTTTTTAAGGACAATAACTTGACAATCACTAGACTTTTTCTTGTTGAATATAGGTTGTGGAAATCATGCGCTTTCGATTCGAGTTGGTAGGAATCAAAAGTGAAGAAGTGCCATATTAGTTGGTTTTAAGCTGGGCCCTTTTTAGCTTTAAAAACATTAACAGAAAGAGTGCTGTTTTCATTTTGTAGTTTGCTGGGAATAAGCAGTTTGTCCAATCTATAACATCCTCTATCCAGAGATGTGGTGGCAGACTAAAATAACTACTCTCAAATCCTCTTATTGTTAAGATTCTGATCTCCACCCCCTAGTCCTAGCCCGGTTATTAAGCCTGAGGTCAGGACTGTCTACACACTTTCCCCATTAGATCATCCATTTAATTGAGTGCTATGCCATATCAAATTTGTGAATGGAGCATCAAAAGCAATACTTAAAGAGACCTCAGATTGTGACCTGTCTACTAGACTTTATAGGCCAATGAATTGTGGTATTGAATAGCACAAACAAAGTCATTTTTCTAAATGTTCCTTTTTGAAAGCTGTAATTCTCACACAAGCAAAATGGCAACGCTCCATAGGTTAAGTGCAATGAAGATACTTTGGTTCCTCCATAACTATTCAATTAACATTTAATGGTTATGTACCTTAAAATGTGCAGACATTTCACCATGTAAAAGTAACTTGGCACTCAAATTGTAAAATGTGCCACAAGGGCAAAACACAGGGCTGTTTTGTTCTCCTTTGGTACGCAAAGAGAAAGGCAGTCCATGTTACAACAAAGGACAGATCTAGAAAATATTAACCAGGGCAGTCGTTTGAACATCACTGCCATTCATCCTTGCCTGTGTGTAAACAAAGTCCAAAGTACACAGCACCCTGTCATTTGAATACTATGGAAGCTCAGTGGGCGCAAAAGCTGTCAATCAAACAGACAGGACACGGCAATGCTGGGTGTTTACATTTTTTTGTTTTCTGAAGGTTGTTTTTGTCCAGGCATTGAAAAATACATGTTGTTCCCATCTGTGAAAGGGATGATTATGAGAAAGATATCTTTGATCAAACAAATTAATAAATGAAAACAAACATTGCTCAAGGGCAAGGCCACTCACACTCGAGACAACCACATTAATATTGTCCACTTTTTTTCTTTGTATGACTAAATGAGTGTATGTTAATTGCAACAGTTTATTCTGGGATATTAATATTAATGAATATATAATTGTATTTCATATGATGTAAGATTAATAGCTTTTCCTCTCAAGAGCAACTGTGTCTTACTTACTGTTTAAAGTCATCACTATTGACTTGGCCCAGAATAACTAACTGAGAAAAAAAAAGCAGAGTTTCTCTTTGCTACAATCAATTTCACTCCAGAGCCACTGGCTAATATAGATCTTCTTTGTCTTCTTCTTCCTCTTCCTCTTATTCTTCAGCACTGAAAAAAATGACATTGTGCATCGGGTAAGGAAGGGATCAGCAATGAATGAGGCCTAACCAATGAGCAACTGTAAATAAGAGGATGCATTGCGTTGCGTCACGGAGTGTTACCTTGATTATTCGAGTTCTACAGCGGAACAGAACGCAACAACCCCCTAAGCAAAGAGGAGAGATTTAAGAAGGTGTGACTTGCTTAAGCAAACATTTTAACAGATGTTGTTAGATTGTTCTTAAAAAACTACATTTGTAAAGGTAAGACCTTGACAAAAGTAATTGTTAAGATAGCTGCTGGATAGATACTTGGAAACCAAAATAGCAATAGCCAAAGAGGAAATTACTACACAACAAAGGCTTCCCAGAAGATCCACATAGCTCTGGCTGTAATACATTTGTAGGCATATATGGGTTTTCTATCACTGATGAATTCATCTCAATTCGATTTTTGGCATGGATGAGGGCTAACACAACTTGAACGTCAAGCTGATCGATCCTCCTAGTTTGCAGAGTCACATGAAAGTTCACTGCCACAGACGCTCTTCATCAGGGGTTTCCACTAATGAAACATGACTGAATTTGTACTCCATTGTGTAGACCTACTACGTGCTGTTACACGTTATTTTTGAATAGTTGGATAGCTTTCAGGTGTCCTTTCTTGTTAAAAACCTATTGATTGATTACTACCACATTTTCCTCTTCACCCTGCTGAAGACATGAAGCTAAATGTTGGGAATAAACCCATAACATACGGAACTGTTCCTCTGAGGTTCATGGGAGAACCAGAAACATACACTCAATTCGCTCCTGACGTTAATTTCCCTGCGTTTCCAAGACAACGAGCACAGACCTGCTTTTTAAAGTGCCAATCCTGAAGTTCATGCATCATTGTGTTCTCTGAAGCCCAACTTCATCCAAAGAGGAAATAGCCCGGAGTGTACCAGTTTAACATAAGCACCTTGTGGCATTTTGGACTAATCCTATTCACACAGGAATCATTTCCAGGTAATACAATGATAAAGTAAGTACTATCAAAGGAAATGTATGTTTTACAACCAATTCTCCCTAGAAAATAGAGGTGATCATGTCTATTTAGGCACTGTCAAGATAAAAAGCCCATATCAGACAAAAAGCAAAATATTCTTAAGAGGAAGTCAAATATATATTTTGAGGCATCTAACTAGCTGTAGGCTAGTGTACTAGGCTAAAGAGGCCTCAAACCATGACCCCATGACAAGTAGTCCTTAGCAGGCTGGATTCCTTTCACCCACACCATCCAAATGAGAGACATCACTGCTAGACATCTTCCCCGGATGTACCCAAAAGCCAAGTTGGTTTTATGGTTTAATGTGATGATTTCTCCCCATCTGTCTGTTGTTCTGCTGTCCTGATGAGTTAGCCAGAAGGCAGAAAGGGCCATTATTGTCAGCTAATGTGGTTCACCTTGGAAAAGAATATTTCAGATCTTGTTCGTTAGTTTCTCTCTTCTGTTTTCCAGGATTCCGCTAGCCAGTCTCACTGTTAGCTGGTCTTTCCACACTGACACACTGTACACTCCGCTCACCAACACATTCCTTCATTACTGACAGCCTTCCCTGTGTTTCGTTCGGCGGTTTAGAAAAGGAAAAACACGTAACTTTTCACTTTTGTCTTCTGTTCGTGCTGCCCTATTTTGTCACTTTCATTAGCTGGGTTTGTGACAATCACAAACTGCTTTTGGCAGGTGCACAGCAGATGTTTAATAGAAACATTACAATGAAAATCTTCCGGGGCAAGGGAAGGGCTCTTGTGATGAGTCAAACGTAACACACCTGGACATCTGGCCCGTGGTTCTCCTGGTGATTCACAGCCCACCAACCCAATGTGCCGCTTGAACGGAGCCATAGATCTTCTACTTGAAGATATGACCTTCTAAATCTGCTGCTGATCGGAGCACAGAGCCCACCGCACCCACCACAAATAGGAAACGCAACAGAGGATGAATCAGCCTGTGTCTGACTGACATTATTCATTCCAGCATGCACTTTCACTAGATATATTAATTGGTTGCCAAATAGGTGTATCAATGGTGTCAGGCAAAAACGGGTTTTCTATGATAATGTCAAAATGACATCTTCCTATTTACATATGTAATATTACTTTTAAATAGGTACATTGCATTAGATGATGGCAGTTAAATGTCTCTTTATTACAATAAAGCATTTGCAGCACTACAATTTGAAGACAGATTTCAGATTTTTGTATATGTTATATGGGCTTTTTATGCCTTTATGGACAGGAGAGTGGAGAGAGCCAGGAAAGTAGGAATGAGATGCCGCATGGGACCGCAGGTCGGAAACAAACCTGTGACGCTACGAGTCGTACCACCCCTGTTGTCAGCGAGTTAGCAGGTTGAGCTGCACCAGTGAGGGAGGCAGTGGGTGGAGATGGTGACATCTCTCCAGGAGGTGAAGTGGTTCTGCAGACAGGCTATCCATTACATTCCAGATGAGATGCCGTGTCACTTCTTTTTTTTGTTATTATTGACAATTTGAGGAACAGCAATTCAACGTGATTATGATTAGTGGTTAAGCAGCCTCTCCGCCACATTGAGGAGACCAAATTATATCAACCGGATGGGGGTTGGTGGGTCTGTGTGTTTCTGCGTGTGCGTGTGTGTGTGTGTGTGTGTGTGTGTGTGGAGTCATTGATGAACCAAATAAGGAAGAGGACCCATAAGGGGCTCTTGGGAGGACATGGGAGCTAGAGACTGATGAGCTGGCCTTTGATCTCAGCGTTGTGAGTGTCAGGACATGATAGGTCAGACTTTTTGTGTGGGGGCTCTCTACTTGCGCCTCAGCCTGATCTATATTCACCACTGAGGGCTGTGTATTGATACTTCTTCACCGCGGCTGAGGAGCTCATCCGTCAGAACGATAACGTGGTTAACCGAGTGCCCGACGTTTACAGAGATGGAATAGTAATGTTATAGGGATTTTTTATTATCAATTATATGTGCCACTGTTCACTAACGTGAATCTAGCACAGCTGGGTTTCTTACAGATAGCCCTAGCATTCCTGAAATAGACAAGCACAAACCTGGGACCATGATATTAACTGATAAATGATTGCTATTGAGCATTCAATTAGGTACTCCTGTTTACTTACAGTGAATTCAGATACATGTCATTAAGGAGCAGGTAGTGGTTGGAAAGTAAACACAGACACATGTCATTGATGAGCAGGTAGTGTTTAGAAAGGTAACAGATACATGTAATTAAGAAGCAGGTAGTGGTTAGAAAATAAACACAGAGACATGTTATTGATGAGCAGGTAGTGATTAGAAAGGTAACGCAGACACATGTCATTAAGAAGAAGGTAGTGATAAGAAAGGTAACACAGATACATGTCATTAAGAAGCAGGTAGTGGTTGGAAAGTGAACACAGACACTTATGTCATTAAGGAACATTCAAGTGGCAATCACAAAGATGTCTGTTTCGTTCTCTTTGGCGGAACCTATTGGAAAGAAACTGTACGCGGATACACACACGAGTCGAAGAGCGAGTCTGTTGCGGTAGCTCCTGCTGGGCGATGGCAAACGCGTCACTTACTGTGTTGCTTGTGATTTGAATGTATGACGGGAAAATCACCACCGACACCCAGTTCGTAGCATTCATAATACCTCAAACGAAAGGGCTTTCATATGTTGGTCATAGGCTCAATTCCCCTTGTGTTATCTCATTCGGTGATAGATAGTGACTAATCAGACATTTATTTAAATTAAACTCTTTGGAGATCACCACTTTAAGGTCCAGGTTAGGCATTGTGCTCTACAGGTAGGCTGTGGACAGGCTGGGAGCTCAACAGCCTAAGCACTACACCATCCTACCCCACTCTTTATTTAGAATAAAACAAATCCCCGCTCATACAAACCCATAGACAAAATGTCCCTACACAATAGTATATGCCCTTCTTACTAATACAGTAATACAGAACCACCCCCAGTAGGAGGAACACAACCCTGCATTTAGCAGCACTCATAAAGCTAAGCGATTGAGAAAGGGAGTCAATGCGTAGGCGAACATCCAGACATTGAACTACACGGCATCTTCTAGCCTTTCTGACCACTACATATGTCTACTTGCTAGAAGCGATAATGCAATAGTGCTTCGGTCCAGCAAATGAACACATTTCACAGAATTCAGGATAAGCCTTTGTGGAAAATGTATTAGAATGAACCAAGCTAGACAGTGTGTTTATGAACTGCCAACTGTTATCGCTCTTCTCCTGGTTGAGGTTTTATGATTTCTATGGTAACCATGGCTCCTTCTGGTTGTTACCTGCGATAAGGTGAACTGAGTGAGATAAGTTTAATATATGAGCAGCGTGTTTGTTCTGTATTGGTCTTCCTCAACAGTGACAATGTTTGCTCTGTACTGGTCTCACTTCATCAACAATGACGGTAATGGTAGCGTTTGCCGTTGCCTGCGGCGAAGAGTGAATTACATCTGTCGTTCATAAGGGATCAATCCATGTAACTCAGGTAGCATAAATGAGGAACTGGACTGAGATGAAAATGATTACATAACATGAATAATCTAAGGGTGGGGGGGGGGGGAGTGGAATGCATCCACAGGCCTCTATATTAACACTAAACGTGGATATAATTAAAACGGGAAAACAATCGTCTGCCATGGGAGCACAATAGCTTATGACATGTCTAATGTGATACAGAAAGGCACCGTTACTTGCAGTAACCTAAGAACCTTCACTAGCAGTAACCTTGATAAGCATCTTCACTAGCAGTGACCTTAATAAGCACCTTCACTAGCAGTGACCTTAATAAGCACCTTCACTAGCAGTGACCTTAATAAGCACCTTCACTAGCAGTGACCTTAATAAGCACCTTCACTAGCAATAACCTTGATAAGCACCTTCACTAGCAGTAACCTTAATAAGCACCTTCACTAGCAGTGACCTTAATAAGCACCGTCACTAGCAGTGACCTTAATAAGCACCTTCACTAGCAGTGACCTTAATAAGCACCTTCACTAGCAGTAACCTTAATAAGCACCTTCACTAGCAGTAACCTTAATAAGCACCTTCACTAGCAATAACCTTAATAAGCACCTTCACTAGCAGTGACCTTAATAAGCACCTTCACTTGCAGTACCCTTAATAAGCACCTTCACTAGCATTGACCTTAATAAGCACCTTCACTAGCAGTACCCTTAATAAGCACCTTCACTAGCAGTAACCTTAATAAGCACCTTCACTAGCAGTGACCTTAATAAGCACCTTCACTAGCAGTACCCTTAATAAGCACCTTCACTAGCAGTAACCTTAATAAGCACCTTCACTAGCAGTGACCTTAATAAGCACCTTCACTAGCAGTGACCTTAATAAGCACCTTCACTAGCAGTGACCTTAATAAGCACCTTCACTAGCAATTACCTTAATAAGCACCTTCACTAGCAGTGACCTTAATAAGCACCTTCACTAGCAGTGACCTTAATAAGCACCTTCACTAGCAGTAACCTTAATAAGCACCTTCACTAGCAGTGACCTTAATAAGCACCTTCACTAGCAGTGACCTTAATAAGCACCTTCACTAGCAGTGACCTTAATAAGCACCTTCACTAGCAGTAACCTTAATAAGCACCTTCACTAGCAATAACCTTAATAAGCACCTTCACTAGCAGTGACCTTAATAAGCGCCTTCACTAGCAGTGACCTTAATAAGCACCTTCACTAGCAGTGACCTTAATAAGCACCTTCACTAGCAGTAACCTTAATAAGCACCTTCACTAGCAGTAACCTTAATAAGCACCTTCACTAGCAATAACCTTAATAAGCACCTTCACTAGCAGTGACCTTAATAAGCACCTTCACTAGCAGTACCCTTAATAAGCACCTTCACTAGCATTGACCTTAATAAGCACCTTCACTAGCAGTACCCTTAATAAGCACCTTCACTAGCAGTGACCTTAATAAGCACCTTCACTAGCAGTGACCTTAATAAGCACCTTCACTAGCAGTGACCTTAATAAGCACCTTCACTAGCAGTGACCTTAATAAGCACCTTCACTAGCAGTGACCTTAATAAGCACCTTCACTAGCAGTGACCTTAATAAGCACCTTCACTAGCAATTACCTTAATAAGCAACGTTGATAACCAGAAGTAGCAGTAGTAGTAGACTAGTTGTAATAGTAGGAGTAGCAGTAGTAGTAGACTAGTTGTAATAGTAGGAGTAGCAGTAGTAGTAGACTAGTTGTAATAGTAGCAGTAGACTAGTTGTAATAGTAGCAGTAGTAGTAGACTAGTACACTGAGGCGTGGTTGACAAACAGTAGGTGACAGCACACACGCATCCGTTAAACCATGTCAAGCTAAGAATCCGTTTCCTCTGAAGCATGCAACACATCACGTCTCGACAGATTGACCAAGCAGAGATGCATCTGTCCACCCAGTGACGCCAGATAGGACGCGACAGACTTCTACTACATTCTATCAACAGTATAATAAAGCATGTCCTTACCCCAGTACAGTGTACTATGAGATCATTTTAAGTAGCAGTGTACATAACCACATCTAATTGTCTAACTGTTTCGATTCATTGAGGTAGAGTGAACCAGAGATTCTAAGGTCTTGTCGTCTTTGTGCAAATGAGATAACAGGTCCGTTCGTTGCTTTTATATAAATCTGCATAAACGTGTGCTTATTCTACCTTAGTAAGGTGGTGCGTCTTTTACTTAGAATCCCACAAACAGAATGCAATTAGTAGTGTTTGTGTTTTAAGGGGCATCTCTTTGAAGTTAACAAAGAGAAAATGTTTAAAGAGGAACGCGAGAGGTCTGTGTGTGGTGTCACCCGAGGAACCGGGTTGCCATGGCAGGGGCTGACGCACAAGCCACACACACAAACACACACACACACACACACACACACACACACACACACACACACACACACACACACACACACACACACACACACACACACACACACACATGAATATGCACACTCACACACATACAAACATACAAAGCACACTAATACACCCACTTGCACACATGCAATCATAAAAAGCACATTAATTTACTCATGCACATACTCACACTTTCAAACTTTCGCGCACACAGCTTGACAGTCTCTGCAAGTCAAGGTAATTTGGCAAGATCCATTTTTGTGCACTGGAACTTGGGGCACAGATGGTGGCGGGAGAAGGAAGGCAGATAGCTCAGAGGTTGGCAGAGGTGGAGGGGGGTATGTGGGGGGGGGGATAGAGACTGGCGTGGGAGGGTGGCGAGGGAGGCTATGTGTGGAACAGAGCCTGGGGCACCAGAAGGAGAGGTCGGTTATTAGCCCCACTACCTTTGCCCTCCAACACACTTTTTTTGGTTTGGAAAAAACAACAACAGCCAAAGAAGAAAGAAAGGAGGGAGCTAGTGTGCACTTCTCAAAGAATGAAGGATTACTTCTTTGAGCTCGGCGTTATGATTCGCATTTGATTGTACACCATTTGTTTGACGCATTTGACCGTCCTGCTAAGCGTACATCACCAGAATAAGATAGTTTGAAATATAGAGTTATATATTATGTTTGTGGAACCACAATGTTGAATAGAGGTGTTGGATCAACAATGTTGAAGTTGTGGAACCACATTGTTGGTAACTCCTCCATGTGTTTATTTGCTGTGTTCAAATACATTGTGGGATCTAGGGCTGTACAATTAATTACATATTAATCCAATCAAGATTTTGGCATCTGCAATTAGCTAATCGTGAAAGGTACCATTCATCTATAAAAAGTCTAAATAAAAACACTAAATGTGAAATAAATGTGAACTAGCCATTGCTTTATGTAATTGTTTTTTTTATATACAGTAGGCGCCACAGAATATGAACTTAATCGATAACCTGTTAATCGCAATGAATAATTGTAATCAAAGGGGGAAATAATCACAATTATAATTGTTGACATTTATGTACAGCCCTAGACACGATCACACCAAGAGTCAGACTTGCTATATTGGACTAATGACACAGAATTCAGGGTGAGAGGGCTGGATGGAGGGAAGATCTATTCTTGGAAATGGATGCTTCTGCTTTTTAAACATCAATTAGTCTGCAAATAGCCACAGGCACAGAGCTGGTGGCCAGGATGAATTGGCATACATGCATGTGTCACACATCCATTTATCAATAACATAGGCTAGTACACATGCATGTAAACCTTCACAATCATGTTAACCCTGAAAGGTGACATTGTGACAAAACAAAGGATACAAAGGATAGTTTGGTCAGCTGTCTCCTCTGAAGTGTAAACAAACCGGGCGTATTTATACTTCCATTTATGGAGCGGTTTTCAGAGGAATGTACCATATTTTGGGGAGTGTGAGGGGTGGTGTTGGGTTGAGGGAAGCTCTTTAAACGTTCCATCGTATACGGATGATACATCAAAAATAAGTTATTTCTTACTTGATTTAGGTTATTTGGATCAATAGAAATGAACTATTAGACTTCATTGATTTAAGAGTTGATTAATTAATTAAACGCCAGGAACTGTGTGGAGCTCTTTGGAGAGAGTCTGCTTCAATAACAAAGATGTGATGCGTATGTACAATATGAAAGACATATCTCATACTTACACACAATAAAAACATTGACGCCTCTAGTTGGTTCACAAGGAATGGCAGCAATCATTTTGTTGGTTTTATCCTTTAGGCAGAGAAGCGAGAGAAAGGTATTTGGAAAGATTGGCTTTTCTCATTTTCCTGTTCCAATAAACCTTCCCATGACATGGCTGGTGTCTGTGCCAATGGTGATTTAGACATTTTTAACCAAAAAGCAAATTTTCATTAGGACTCACTCCTACCTCCCACCAAAAAACCCAGAAGGAGATGGAAAAAGAGGAGAAAATGTGGTGGTTCAAAGAGAAGGGGAAATATTAACCATGTGTGCCAGCCCCCACCTTCTTCGTCGTAAAAAGCAGTTTTGGATATTTCTATTTTATAACAACGCACCAATCTGCCTTGTTGTGGCTAATGAATATGGGATCTACTCTTTGTTGTCCAAAACACATTGAAGCGATTAGACAATGGCCAAACATGTACCTTGGACAAATAAATCAATCTAATATTTTGGTTTTTAACTAGGGTTATACCAAGTGCACTGTTGCTAAACCATTTGTAAAAATTCACCATTTCATTGTCCATTTTTAATACATATTTTGGTTACATGGCTGGGATTTAAATTATTAACTATGCCCTATAATCAAAATGTATTGTACAAATGGATGACATATTATTCACAATTTCCCTCTAAGATTCCCTTTGTGATAAACCAGTTTTGTTATCTTTCTTTTCTCTGTCAGCAACAGACCATGTTTCCATGGAAACCGGACTGCCGAAAGCCAGCTGTCCAAAGTGAGATAACATGGGAAGCCGAATTGTGAGGAAGATCTATAGTTCTCGTTATATTTCCATAGGTTACCAGCTAGGTTTAGTGTTGGTATCGGTGGGGTGTGTTTACCTAACTACCTATGGCTTCTGTTTACTATACTATTTAGCTGAAGCATTTATTTATCCAAAGCGACTTGAATTTAGATTCATGTCATTAAGGAACAAGTAAACTCCTATTTCGTCATTAATGAGCAAGTAAACTCCTACTTTGCTATTAATGAGCATGTAAGCCCTACTTGCTCATTAATGGCATCTCTCTCCATGATAATCACAATATGAGTGTGTTGGTTGTGTGGATGTGTGTTGGTTCCCAATCAAAATGGCTCATCTATAGTATTGTCTGAACTGGAAATAAATATGAACAGTAAAAAAAAAAAGGTTCCCCAGAAAATGCCATTTTAGCTGTGAATAAAGAAACGCTATATTTATCTTCAGTCATGTTGTAATCAATCAGCAGAAACACTCTACATTTGCATTACACCCTCACCTACTTTGTCAGTGTTTAACACATACTGTCAGTGTATCATTACATTATGCCAATGTGTGCCCTATGGCATGGATGTATTAGATAGGCCACCATCTGGCTGCCTGTGCATGTTTGTTCTGTGTTGTACAAGTGGTGGAAGAACCCAAATGCTAGCGTTTGTAATGTAGAAACAGCTAGTCCTGGATATTTACATTCCTATCCGTAAAGGCAAGACTGTGTTTGGCAAGCTCTGTCTCAGCTCTGGCATTAAATAAACAGGCATAAAAATGTAGCATAGATCACTGTTGAATGCAAACGTATAGCTCCCTAGCGACCCGGCATGTATACAGACACATGCAAACAATCCTTTGAACCTGACTCCCGCCTGCGAGGTTAGGATTCTTAAGCACACTTCCATGCAATTTCTGCAAAGAAAACATAGGACAATGTGTGCATCGCTTCCCTTCTGAATATCTCAATGTCTAATAAGTTGCCATGACAACCAAACTGACTAGAGGGACTTGCTCTTGTTGAGTTTGATGCTAAAAAGGCTTCCCTTTCCTCTTCAATCTGTCTGTGAGATTTATTGTACCATGAAAACATGCAATGTCACTTCTACACTCTTCCTGGAGAGGGTTGAAGATCACACGGCAGTCGTAACATGTCAGCATTGGATCAATATTGATACGAGTGGAGTTACAGCCACTTAACATACTCATTGTTATATACAACGCAATGCTAGAGGGAGTTGTGGTCAGTTTTTTCTTGCTTCACTACTAAGCCAATACATATTCTGTAATACCTTGAGCTCAATCAGTGCTGGGCCGATAATACAGGCATAACATTCAAATAATTGATAAGGCAGTGACACCCTGGCCTTGGTAAACCAAAGGGAAACCTTGACCGAGGGTTACTGCATAATGTAAGTACTGTACTGTAAGCGTGTGAGAAAATGAGCCTCGTTTTAAGCCCATAATCCCCCTGTTAATATGTACTTCATGAACGTAATAGCCCGCTACTTGACTTCTGAGATCCTAACGACTTGACTCCCATTCAGGGCTTCTATTTGACTGGTTAGGGCTTGGCTATTGCTTGGCTGAAAAGAAAGCAGAAGAAAACCCAAAAACTCTGTTCTGTTTCTTTTCATGTGACAGTTTCGACTACTCCCCCGCCGTCTAGCACTCTGCCAAAAGAGGACATGAAGAGGAATGAGCAGCTATGTCTTTTGGGCGCTGCCATGGCCAGTCATGTGCGGAATGAAGGAACACAGGCCATTATTAGTAACATGCACGCACCCAACAGCAGAAATGGAGAGGTGAAATGAGCAAGAATTTGATTTGAGTTGGTTTCCATATTGCTGGCAGCACTAACTGAATCAACGGAAGAACATCCAAATCTACTCAAAGTTTTATTGTATTCTTAACACTTCTACAGTGCAGTTGATCCCAATGGACGATGCGCACATATTGAATTGATTTTTAATAATTGGATTCATTGTTACGTTATAAGCACCAATCCTGACAGCTGAAGGACATCTTAATGGCAACAAACAATGCGAGCCAAGAAGAACTGGGTTCAAAATCATATACAACGTACACGAACACAGGCTCAATGATGTCATGCAACCGCAAACAAATAAGCCCACCACAGCAGGTGTGCATTGTGCTCATAATACTATACTGCCAATGCTCACAAACTCAGTGGTTGTAGATATATGGAGAACAGTCGAGGATAACGAGAGAGAGAGCTGGTGGTTGCTCTGACTCCCGAATCCTGCCTCTTTTGTTTAATTATGAACATCTAATTAAAATTACCTTCATCTCACATGGCTTACATCACAAAAGGCAAACACGCAGCACACACACACACACGTGAACATGCACACACACACACACACGTGAACATGCACACAGGAGCGGCAGCTGACATTTTAATATTGATTTCCAGGGTCGCCACGTGAGGAAAGATCACGCCACTTGCAAGACGCAGGAAATGCATCAGGATGCGCGGGTGACTAATGACAGTGGGAAATATAGTGGCACAATGTCAAAAGGCCAAGCGTGACATCCCAGGATAAACCAGACCAGGCTTTTGCAGTTTTATTTCCCCCACCTGCATCAGCTCAGAGGCAGGACCAGCGGGGTATCAGCGCCCTAAAGGCCACGTCTGGCTCGCCAAGGCAGGCCGTCGGGGGTGCATTGACAAGCCCACAATGCACCGAGACTACGAGGGGTCTGCAAGGCCCGTTATAAAGTACCCAGCGCTAGACAGCAACACAATAGCAACTGTCATATGCTCACCTAGGCACATCACTGCTCTTTGGACCTGCGTTTTTGGATGTGCATGTGCGCGCGTGTGCGCGCGGGTGTGTGTGTGTGTGTGTGTGTGTGTGCGTGCGTGCGTGTGTGTCTGTGTGTGTGTACTCGTCTATATGGACAAGAGAACCTGAGTTACCTGAAGCCATTTTTTTCCTAACAGCTGGGTTATTCTTTCTCTCCTCACCCAACCATCTTCTTTTACAGAAATATTCCCTTTTGTTCAGTCGACTGCCTGTCATTTTCACTTCATTAGTTCCTGGGAAGAAAAGGGATGTCGCGATGAGCAAGCCTGACAACCTGGTGGATATAGATACAGTAGCTGCTAGCTTCTTTTTCTGTAATCAAGGCCATAGTATTTCTTAGCCAGGTGCATTTCCTAGATCACATTCTTCATGCCATCGATTCATGTTTGTTTATTTCATAAGTCGAGGAAGAATTTGAGGAAGAAGGAATCTTGCAATTATTGAGGGATTATACATTATCTCTGACATTTGCAGAGTGTTCTTAGTTTGATGTGTATTAATTACCAAGCGAGGTACTCTTTTTAGCACCTAATCAGCCTGTTGTGGATTAGCTCAGGCTCATGTAAAATGTATTTCATGATTCAGCCTCCATGGAAGCAGGCCATGAATAACCAGACAGCCAGATAAAATGTGAAGTAGACCGATGTTAATATGTGGTGCATGCCTTGTACTATTTGCTGCTGTTTAGAAGCATTATGATAAAATGCAAGGCTGTCATTGTGGCTGAAATAGCGATAATCCACAGTTATTATTATTGATCTTAAAATGTATTGCAATAAATAATGAAGGAAATCAACAAATTTGTAAAAAGAATCGAGAATTGTAAAAACAATATATTGTAAAAATGTGTAAGAATTACTTGTGACAGTTAAAGGTAGAATTTCAGGTATAAAGCATTAAGCCAGTGTTACACAAACACGTTTCACTGTGACTGACCTTTTCTAGTTAAAGAATTAAGTTGCAGGGCAGGTCTATTTATATGGTGACATCCCATTATTAATATGTTAATACCAGCCAGAGTCCTACCTGCCTCTCATTAAATAATGGAATGCCTTGACCTCAGATGCCAAACAAATCAAGGAAGCCTGACTTGAGAAAATGTATTTGGCCAATTTTGAAATTTTGACCATTTTGATAATTGAAATCATCATATACCTCATGCACAAAGCATGCTACAGGCAACCCTTCCTAAAGTAAATGTAATGCCATCATTTGCACCATGAATTGTGATATACATGGAGTGGTCATGACTCAAATGTGTGCTGTAGTTATTTCCTGTGAATTTTTTTTTTCTTTCCCACCTCTTCCTCAGCCTATCATCACGTTAAGTGCAAAGAACAACTGCTGTCCTTAAAGGACACATACAGTTATGAATACATTGCAGAATACCTACAACTGTGGGAGCATTTTATCAACAGGATAACATTTCCAGCATTCCGGGAGCAAATCCTTTAAATAGAACATACAACTGCTCAAGAGAGACCGTTAAAGAATATCATTAGTATGGTCCAGAAGCATTATCGCATGAAGCATTAAGATACAGTACACTCTACCAAGGTATGCCGTACATACAGTATAGTGCAGTACATTGTACCAAATAATGGTGGTTCTCTCAGGAGACTATGGATTCTCAGGCAAAACCCACTTAGCTTTACCTTCTTTAGCCACCAGTCATGAAGGGAGAGTATGGTGAGACACAATGAGTACATCATAGGACAATTGTGATTAATGCCTCCTCTTAATTGATCCACCGGGATTTGTATAACTATACCTGTTATGTCAGCTGCAAAGATAGGAGTGACAGTGTTTATGGTAAAGATTGCCATGGTGATAATACATTTTTTATGAGGATAGCTTCTTGATCTTCGTTGTATATTGCACGTCAGTATATGATTAATAAAAGAGAGTTTGAGATAAATGAGACCAGATATCTCCACAAAAGCCTACATCGAAAGGAAATGAAAGAAGAGCTGCCTATGCTGCATTTTGAGTGCAGGATTCCCTTTTGCTGTTGAAGTCAACCAAAACTGAAAGCGCAGACATATAACAGAGTACAAAACCTAAATAAAGGAGCAGGAGCTGGACATCTCCAGCTCCCACAATCTAGCGAGTTTATTATGATTTAGGTGTCAAGAAGACTAGATGGCCAGAGGTCCTTACAAGGAATTTCTGAGTGGTTTCAGTGATTCATCGGTCAAGCTTCCTAAATTGGTTCTATTCATTTTTATCTGACCGGGTACTATTTGTTCTCCAGGAAGAGGTCAGGGTTAAGGTAAACCAGCTGCTGAAAAAACCACAGTCTAGTTCCGAAACCAAAGCTGAATTTCAGAGTCTGTGGTATGGCCAAGTTGGTACGGACCAGGCGTTTTTTTTTAATCGATGCCAGTGTAACTTGCCTCCCAGCGAGATCACGTTCGAATTTGAGTCCCGTGTATTTTGAGTCACAAATGAAGTCTGACTCACAAATGAAGTATAACCGCATATCTTGGAGCTTATGCACATTTTGAAGTCCAACTACGGATGGACGGCATCCATATTCATTATAGTGTCTGCGTAACACCCGACTGAGGCGCCAGCCATGGCTCAAACAGAACAGAGGTTCAGAGGTCACAGGTTCAGTTACTGGCTTCTATGTTTGGATGGAAGAAGCAATAAACCTTGAGATACAACTGTGGTCCAGACCTAATGAATGAACTCAGAGGTCTGATAAGGTGGCTGGCAAACAACACTCCATCTTCTCTGCTTTAATGATCTCCCTTGTGTGCTTTGGCAGACATGCTGTTTGAACACTCTTCCACAGACTCAGATATGCAGTTTGACACTGCCGAAATCACTTGGGCAACATCCATTCAGTCAAATTGTTTAATATGCCACATATTGTTTTAATGTATTGTTCTGAAATGTATTGTTTTTGAGCAGGGTCAGATCCCCTGCTCAAAAACTAATTTCAACTCTGAACTTCAAATATTAAGCTTTTGCCCATGACTCATTTAACAAAGAGATCAAAGCCCATTCGCTTCTTCTCGGGACACTAGTCTGTTGTCGGGGGAAAGGGTTTTGGGATGCTCTTTGGTTAGCTTGATTTCCCAAACGGCTATGAAGCCAGACTAGGAGGAACACTCCCACATGACCATGGCCACAGCCGTTTTAAACGGTATTTGTTGCTATCTGCAAGACCCTGTTTTGACTAGTCAGATTAAGCACTCTCACTCTCTGTTGAATTCACAAAGGGAAAGAGGAACAAAATATTCTCTGAACAGAACACAGGCAGTGGGGGAAATCTTGCCATCTTTTGAATAACAATGAAGAAAATCAATAACGCTGCTGTTTTTCACATTTATGGATCTTTTTCTCAACATTCAAATGGTTTTATCAAACAAGCTAAACAAAACAACAACAAAAATAGTAGATAAGGTCAATGCCAAACAGGCTTAAAAACACTCAGTTCCCCAGGGCTAATTATCTTGAGGGTACCACTAGGGCAATGACAATACCAGTGTCAAGGCTGTCAGCTTTATTTTGTTCTACATGCACGTGTAGTTTGCACGTGCTGACTGTCACAACAAATACATTGTATAACAAGGTTGTGTTTTGGAGTTTTGTTTTGCTGGATCATAATGTGTGCCCAGAGAAGTAGGACCACATTTTCTAGTTGTGCCGGCAGTATCCTTACTGGTTTAGCTTGTTCAAAGTAAAACCAGAAAGGCTTCAATTCAGGACTCACACGACCAGTTTAGGCATTGCACATTTTCTATGGCGAAAGACACATTTCACATTTTATAACATTTGCAAAGGGAACATTGAGAAAATCACATTAGGACTGATGTTTGGCAAGACACATCTATAAAATATATCTAAATGGTAAGTCGATGATTCCTTTGGAGAGGATGCATTTTGTTTAGGAGTCACAAAACACAACTGTGTAGGTATTGAAAAGTGGACATGGACCAAAACGATATGGTAAAATGTCAGGGTACTGAGATAGGTTTAACAACTTAAATCACTGTAGCAAAGACCAAGCTACACGCCACCTAGGTGGCTTTTCCCACTCCACCTAGGTGGCTTTTCCCACTCCACCTAGGTGGCTTTTCCCACTCCACCTAGGTGGCTTTTCCCACTCCACCTAGGTGGCTTTTCCCACTCCACCTAGGTGGCTTTTCCCACTCCACCTAGGTGACTTTCCTCAGGCTCCTCAAAACAATTTGACACAGGGTGGTGATGTTGAAAGACCTGTTTATTGTAAAGGTTGAGTACGATGGCAGATGCAGATGCATACTGCCATGTAGGAGAGCTCTCCCAGAGTGTATGTGGTGATGGCTGGTTTAACCTGTGCACACTGATTGCTTAATGTGCAACAGGTGTGCAGCCTCACCCAGCCCCAGAGTCCAATCAGTCTGACTCGGGCCAGGTGAGGCTGCTTAAACCAGCCATCATCCACACACACACTCCCACAATCACCTTCAAATCTCCTGCACACTATTCTGATGTCTAATGGATGTCTAATGGATGTTAGTAAAATATAATATCCTAATCTGTATTTAATGTAATTTATTGTCTAGAAATGTCAGTTACTGTAGAGCTCTTCGACCATGCTAATGGATTTGTACGACTTTGGGGAAGTAGGATCAGAAGACAATTGTTTACTTCAATTATCATAAGTAGCTTTGCTATAAGCTAGAATAAAAGTCAAGCTTACGGTTGAATAAATGTATTGAACTTTGTTGACATGAAGATTTAATTATTTTATAGGAACAATACATATGTCTACAGTCAAGGCAATACTATGAATGCCTTTTTTCTATCTTCTATAATATCTTATATTTTTACTTTTTTTCTTGCAACTACAATTACACTGCACTTGCTTTTATTCCTTGCACTGTCCCGTGCAAGTACATTCACCATTGTTAAATTGAGAATTGTCTAAAATGATAACTCAAATACAATTATCAAATTATATTCTTCCCCAACTCTGACCACAAACAAAGTGATCTCAAAGTGAAACCAGATGCATCCATCTAGCACCATTCTGTACCGAGCCTTAAGCTAGGTATAGGGCTGATTAGTGTGCGGCAGTGTTGACCACGTACATGACCACCACCTCCGGCTCTGGAGCCCACCATGATGAAAGGACAGGCTTGGTCTCGCCTGCATGTACCAGATAAATAATGCAGCCAGAAGGGCGCGCCGCCTGTGGACATCCATGTACGTCAAAGGACACTGAAGGAGAGTGAGGTTCATAACCAACCTCCATAACCACGGAGGCTATTATCAGTGGGGGAATGGATGTGTATAGTGAGCTGTATGCTTTAATAGTGTATCACTAATACCATTCATATCAATAAAGGATACTATTATCATTGTTAAATTATTACATATACCTTATTCTTCTTGTAGATGCATATTGTCTTTGATAAAGTTGTTTATTTTATTTGTAACATATTTATTTTAAATTCACGTTTAAGCTGATGTGTGCAGCCCTTACACTTGAATGTGCCCTATTGGGACTAAATGGCTACCTGTCTATCTAATTGGTAGTCACATACCGGTTTCCATTTCAGGCATCGAGTGAAATTATTTTATGGTTGAATTTAGAACTTGAAAAGTAAAATCCACTAAGCGCCCTGTCAAACGTGACGTATATGACATTTCCCACTGATGAATAGAATAGCCTGCACCGGGGATATTTTCTATCAAATGTCAGACCTTATTTTACCTTTCATCCCCAGCTGGAATCAGGAGGGCTGCCAGGACTCTTGTTGAAAAGCTCACAGAGGGCGAACAATAGAATCCAATAAAAAGATTTGTGTGGAGCAACACTATAAAGTAGCAGCCACAGGTGTTCTCATTTCCAAATCAATACCTATGCAGAAATGAGGCGCGGATGAGAAATTGATGTGGAAAATAGTGCTCCCTCTTTTCATCTTGACATTTTTATTTTGGCGGTTTGCTTTTGGTGCCTCCCTCTCTCTCTCTCTCTCAAAAATAAAGAAATAACGGGATTGTCCTTTGAAGTAATCACTTTGCAAGGCTAAACCCAATTATGGATCCTGGCCTGTTTTGATTAGCTTGAGGCACAGAGTGCCTCCAGTTGGAGGCGAGGGCAGAAGGAACAGGCAGACACATCTAAGAGTGGACAGTGGGCATTATGGAGGTGACACATCAGGGACAGACATGCCAACAGGCCAGCATCCTTTTCCTAAAGTATGATTTTGGATGTGTGTGGAGCACAGATTTAGCTGTAACTAACCATTAGTTTGGTTGATGAATCTCCTGATTTTCTTTTTGAATTAATTTATCTGAGTTCATCAAATGAGACGATACTGTTACAAGAGCCCCAAGCGGTGTATTAAATTGGCTCTGTCCAACAAACAGCAGTGGAAAAAATATATATTTATTTCATAATGATGAAGCAGAGAAACGCAACCAAACATTTGCTTATTTGGATGTTTGGTTTTGACATGATCAATTACTAAATGTTAATGTTATGCTAATGTTGGATGTTATTGTTGATCAACCAATCAACTATTTCAGCACTAGTAAAAAAAGAAAAAAGTCAAATACAATATATAACAAGTTGAAATAATAATATTCTGTGATATGGCAGAAATGAATAATTTACACTAGGCTCAGATTATGACATTTGAGAGTCTGAAAATGGGTTCTAAAGGTTATTTCTTATCACTGTAACCTCTCTGAATATAATATCACCTGTACAGAAATGCACTCATAACATGACAGGCAGTAGATTATATGGATGTAAATCCATCAGGTATAAAGTTTGGCTCAAAGCTGGTTTACCAGTTAAGAAGACAAGCAAAAGTTTAGACAAATACATTATTATTTGTATTATTAATTATAATGACAATAATTGCCCTATAGGCTTGTATACAATTGTAATATGCAATTGTTGTTGCTTTGGTATATTTTGATAACAAGTGGCAGAGACGAAGAGGAAATGTGTGCTTGGTTTGTTGTCAACCAAGTTCCAGACTGGAACATTGTGGTTATTTTTAGCCATTTGTATTGTGTTCTTGTGAAATAAGTCTGTTAACAATCAACCAATATATTATTATGACTAGGTAATTGTTACTGAGAGCCTATTGATAATGTAAAGAGCCTGCAGTGTATCAAAATAAAGCAAACCCAAATATCTTTGGGAACAGTGAGCTTCAATACAACCCCATGATTAATTTTACCAGTCTGTGCCTCCTGTGAAACGGCAGTGATACAGAGTAATCTAAGGCCTATTTTTTGCCTTTCTTAGTGGATCATTGCTTTACCTGGTTCTGACCCATAAGGAAGGGCCTTACAATCATTTTATAGTCTATTCATCAAGTAGTTACATTATTCACACAGTGATCATATTTAAACATTGGCATTTTCACTGTCTAACAGTTTCTTAGCAACTGACATAATGTATGCAGTTTCTGCTTCACTTTGCCACACTGTTTACCCTGTACAACCCAGCATGCTTGAGGAGTGGATGACGTTTCTGTATGTCGAGTGTCGCGCACAACATGCAAAGTTCACGGGCAATTTTGTAATCACATTTTTCTCAGTGAGGTTACGCCTCTGAGCTCAAGAAGTCCTGTGCTTGGCTCAAGAGCGAGGAGGTTGCACACACCAGCGAGTGTGGAGAAAACAACTCCAGGGTGCTTGAGTGAGAATACCAAACACCTCTGGCATGCCAGTTTATACTATTCATCCTCCCTACAGCGCGAGCCTGGACTGTTTGTGTGTCAGCCGCACGAATGGCACCCTCAGGCAGCAGAGCTGAGTAAGTCATCCCTGGTCTTAGTCATTTAGCTCGAGGCTCAGAAGGCACAGTGCCAGTGAAAAAAAAGGCAGCCGGACTGGAAGATGACAGGTTAAGGGAGGAATAGATGGGAAAGACCAGTCCATTTACCAAATGGAGTCTTTGTGGAGCTTTTCTTGCCACTCGAAACACTTTATATGTTACGTCTCACATTCACGCATGAGCAAACACATTCCCACACTGGCAGCCGTGGCAGCCATGCGATGTGCCAACTCAACTGGAGCCATGAAGGGTTCGGAGTGTACTCAAGGATACCTCTAAACTTAAGCTAGAAGGCCGACAATTTGACCAACAACCTTGTCTACCTCGGGAGATACGGTAGTCCCATTTGTTCCTGACGCTGCCTAGAGTGGAGATAACACATCACAAGGTGTATGTGGACAGTCGATAAGCTAGTGGTAAGGGGTTTTAAAATGAACACTTCGTTTTCTGCTTAAGAAAGCACGATAGAGCTGTCCTCCGCCTAAACAATCTCTGCAGGAACGGTTTCTTTCACGCAAGATATCAAAGGGCCCAAGGGGACATTAATGAAAGTAGAAGCATTTATTGTTATGAAGAGTGTTTCCCTCTACAAGCCTCCATGTTCCTCTCGCCCCAAAGAGCAATTTTATTCGTCTCCCTGGTGACAAAATTATAAGAAAATCTAAAGAAAGTGGGATGCAAGTTGTATGATTTTGTCATTTATTCGGCAATGTCATGGCTTTATTCCATTCTGGTTTGACTGCTTTGTACGTCATAGATCAGATCAGAGAACCTAAGCCAGTGGCAAGCATCTGGAATGATCATTTTAGAAACCACCACCTATCTCACCAAAAGTAATCAGCATGAATCATTGCATGTATACAGCACGTTCCAAGGCACTCAAAGCACTTAACATAGTGAGCGTGGGAGACATCACACCTCACCCACTACCGGTGTGTAGCGTGTGTAGTGTGTCCACCTGGGTGATGCACAGCAGGCAGTTGGCGCCAGAAACCTCACCACATACTGAATTTTAGAGTGGAGAGGTGAGGAATAAAACTATCAAATAGAATAGAAAGTGAAATAGAGACAAGGGAATGATTAGGATGCCATGTTGGTACAAGAGCAAGGTTGCGAGGTTAGCACGCTTCCTCTTACAACACGTGCCATAGGATCTTCAGTGACCACAGGGAGTCAGGAATTAAGTTTGACATCTCAAACGAAAGACAGGTCTCTTGCACAGGACAGTCTCCGGCCTGGGGCATTTGAGATATGGCAGACCAAAGGGCGGATGAGCACCCCCTACTGGTCCTTCAACCCAGGACAGACTAGGCCAACCCTGCTTAGTTTCCAGAGAAACTGGCAGTGCTTGGCAGGTAGTCATGGTGCTGGCAATAGTCCCATTCTCTTAATAATACTGATCCATCAATATGTACTTGACACTTGTGGGTACACCAAGAATGGCTCAGTTTATCCAGGAATTTGTGCTCAAGTGGCACATGAAGGTAGAGATACCTTTTGTCTTTATGTTTGTTGCCCTTCCCATCGCTGCCCTACAAAAAGGGACATTTAGAGAATTGCTTCATTTCACTGAGTGGCTGCCACTAAGTACTGTTTAACAATGTAACAATGGATCTCAATTGCTGTTTCACAAATTGTGTGGTTGTGTTGACTAGTTCTCTATTGGGCCCTTCACAGACGGTACTGTTTAAACAAAGGACGTGAGATGCAATTGAACATTAATTTAGATCAAGGTGATACGCAACAAGACATTTGAACAGCTATTCGGATTGTGCGACCTGATATCTGACATGGCTTTGATATCAATGCTATCCAACACATTTTAAACTGTGCCTGTTCTGTGCAGAAATATTGAGTAGGCCTGCCTAATTGTAGTGCTCTTGTTGTATTATTAAGAAAGTAACAATGTCAACATTTTACATTTCAACAGAGTCCTACTTTGTCTGTCCTGACAGATTAATAAATAATGAATCTGTCATTTGAAACCATTTTGATCTACTTCGTTTAGAATTTGGTGATGGATGAAATCCACAATGTATAGGTCATAACTCACAGTTAAACCTGTAGTCCAGTAATACCAAAGTCCTCCCCTATTGACCAACGAATGGCATCACAGGACTCACTTATATTCAAATAGCATTATTCAATGTGACTCATGAAATGTGAAGTCATTAAATATGAATAGGTCTGGAGATTGCATCTCCCCCTTATTTAGCATTAGCAATACTTATTTAGCATTAGGATTTAGGATTTTTCTTTGGGGCAGGATTTAGACAAGACTGATAAGACTTGAGTTGTAGTCAGAAACATGCTTTAGCAGTGATACATAAAATGTACATTATATATTATGAGGCAAGATCCAAGACTTCTAATTAATGCAATCAGAAACAGTGGAATATAAATACTGAATCAAACCAAACCTTCAGATCCAAACCTGAATCTATCCTTTTATATAATCCTTGTGGGTAAAGGTAAACTAAAATTGTGTGTGTGTGTGTGTGTGTATGTGTGTGTGTGTGTGTGTGTGTGTGTGTGTGTGTGTGTGTGTGTGTGTGTGTGTGTGTGTATGTGTGTATGTGTGTGTGTGTGTGTGTGTGTGGTAACAAGGTAAACATTTTAGGATCTTCAACTTGTTTCTCTGCTAAACCATGTTCCACTCTATGTTGTACGGTATCCTGAATCTATCAGCAGAAAATAAGATTCTCCTCATAGTATCTCACAATAATGAGTGCAATCAACGCAGTAATTGTTTCCGATTATCACCAAAAATTTGCGTTAGCTTGATCACAAAATTAATTACACAATTATTTGTAACTAACAGGGCCACTTGCTGTTCAAGTTGCCAATTCAGCTCATTGGTTTGGAAAATGAAGACATGTAAAAGAAAATGTATTTTCTTCCTTTCTGTTTTGCATTTTATTTCAGTAAAACATCACCTGTGACAGCGAAATAATGTGATGTTGTAATGCCTGCTGTACATATCCAGGATCCTAGCAACAGCTGTTAATGTTAAACATAAAGACATGTATCCAGCTCCCATCCATTGTCACAAGGATCTTATTCTGCATCGATAGTCGGTAAATAACTTCTGATACGTTAAAGGGGCTATAGTTGTACTATGTAAATATAGCTTTGCTATTGACATGTTTTCCGCCTCCATTGTTTAATTAAAAAAAAGCTCCACTGTGTATGACATTTTTTTTACTATTTAATTTTAAAACAATCTTACAGCAAAGTCAAAACAAGAGATAAAACAGTTACTATATTCTATATATTTAAATTTAATTAATGACCTTTCTATAACCGTCCTTCAGGATCCAGTGTTATTTGTCTACTTTAGCTTTGCATCAGAAAGACAACACACTTGTACACTCACTTTCGGTGTTTTGAGCAAAGATCAACTTGGAAACGGTCGTTTTTCTTTAGATGGAGGTCCCCCATACTGCCCTGTATATCGGTGTGCGTGTGTCTGACAAACTAGGTTCGTCCAGGGTGGCTGGTGAAGAAGAATGTATTTATAAGTATACTTTCAAATATCATATGCCTTAAAACTAGGCCCCACTCAAATTATATACTAACGTGTAGTGTCCTCTCTGGAAGAAAATGGGGGGGTTGGGATTTATATTAAATTGCATTGCATTAAATATTAACTTTCTTTCATGTATCAGTCAAACAAAAGATTCCTGGTCTGTGTGCCAATCTCCCCCAGGTATTTCATCCCACCTGTTGTTCAACCCAGAGAGGATGAAAAGCAGTTTGGGATTGGCTTTTTTAAATAACGGTAACCCAATAGCAGGGCGGCATGACCTTTTTTGATTGTACAACCCAAAGAACAGGTAACGACTGGGAGACCTCCGATAGGACCGCCCTTGTCATATGTTTTTAAACTGTTGTACGAGAGAAATAAAGAAGACAGTCCAGCATGTAGCAGGATGGGGCTGGTTGTTTGGGTATCCTGCGAGAGCCCACGGTTAAAAGATGGAACATTGCGTCTTGGCTCTGTGCTCTGTTTGGAACAAAGGACTACACCTAGATTTGAATCTTGCTGGCCTGTGCTGTGTGCTCACCAGGTGGAATGAAGCCCTGTCTGGTTGGGGATTTGTCATGGACATTGACCATGTATTCTCGCCTCATCACTCCCAGCTCTGTGTGTGTGTGTGTGTGTGTGTGTGTGTGTGTGTGTGTGTGTGTGTGTGTGTGTGTGTGTGTGTGTGTGTGTGTGTGTGTGTGTGTGTGTGTGTGTGTGTGTGTGTGTGTGTGTGTGTGTGTGTGTGTGTGTGTGTGTGTGTGTGTGTGTGTGTGTGTGTGTGTGTGTCTATCTGGTGGTCTGGATAAACTCTTATCAGCTTAAATTAATAATAAGTACCAGTGGTTGAAGTGGTGGAACATTACGACTCAAATCCAATAAAAGAGCTTCTTTACACCCAGTTGCAGTTGCTCCATGCTTCTGGGTTCTGAAATGACTTCCCAGCCCTCGAAGGTCAGCTGATGGACTTATATCCAACCAAGTCTTGATAACGCAATTCTATGCATACATTGCATATAATATCATGCAGGGGAGTAGGTCTCTTCAGGTTAACCTTTATTCCAAACCTCTTCACACTTCAGTAGGGACTGTATAAAGGCCAAAAAAGAAGAAACACACTGTGTATATATATTACAGAAACATGTAGAGCGACAAAGGGAAAAACACTCTAGATTCAACTTTAACCTAGTCAAAGATTTTCTTTGGCCTATCTACCACAGTCCTATCCCAGATCAGCAATAATAATACGCACTGGGATCCTCTCTAGGTTATTTCCTGTGTCTGAAGGATATCGTGCTTGGCGATCATGATAAAATATGGTTTATTAACCATACAGACGATGTATAAGAACACTTTCCTCTCAGGCTACAAGAAAAAGGATCCCATCACACGTACTATAGGAACAAATGTATGCATTAAAACTAAAATAAGACTAACTTTCTAGATAAGGGTACAAACAGTGATATTAAATTATCCTCCACTCACCGGATAGACTCACCAAAGATAATTAAATATCCCCTCCGAGTGGTTAAAATTGCATTTTGTGGAGCAAGGCCAGTCAGACCATGCAATCCATGACGTCCTCTTTCTGAGCTCTTTCATTGGAATGGCTGTGCACCTCTGCAAGCCTTTTCACATACTCAGGGTTGCTGGGTAGACTCCCCGCTACGGGTTTTGAATGATAAATAAATAAGATGCACATTATTTATCCCATACGGGAAATGAGGGAGGCTCAATCTTAAAGACAGACACAGGAAGATGAATAAAGGACTTTTCTTTACTGTGTGATTACAAATCCACAAAGATAATGGGATTATGGATGCAGAAATAGACTTCGCTGTAGACTATCTACACCACAACCATGTTAGATCTACTGTGACATTACCATCATACCTAGTGGACAAGTTCAATGGCCAATTGGATCTAATAGGCCTTCGGTGATAGCTGAATTAGAGGCACAATGCAGTAGAATAAGAGCAGTAAATCTTCCTCCACCTCATGTCCCATCTGCAACAACTGGAATTTGTAAGACATCCCCGCGACAAATTCCTCTGGCTTAGCCCCGGAAAAGAGCACACTGCACTTTATTTTGGCCCACCACCAAAACACTAAAACTCCTTCAAGCAATACGTATGGGACCACTAGACCGTGAGCCCCCTCAAGCAGTCATTACAAGCAGCATTTCAGTGCATGACTCTAGATGGGGACCAAAGGAGACTAGGACTAGGCTATAGGCTGAATGCCCTTGAAACATTGCTAACCAAATGAGCCAATGGCTTTATGTTAATCACACACAGCCACAACCACAACCACAACCACAGCCACAGCCACAGCCACACACACTCAGGATGACCTGAGAAGGTTTTTGTCCATGGTTCAACTGCTTGAAAAAAGAAAAACATACATGGTTCCTTTAATTAGACGGCTTGACGTCTTGCGGGGGGACCTCTGTAAAAGGATTGTAATATAATTTGATGGGAGATAATGTGGTCTCCTGGTACATCTTTAGCCTTTTCAAATACTGGCTACATGAGGCTTGTCCCATTTAAAATGGAAGGAGAAAGAAAATGTGGTGGTTCTCAGTACCAAGGGTTAGGGCTTTTCTACTCTTTACACGGGGGACTTTTTCCTATTCTCTGGGGTAATTAGTGAAGGGCCTCTTGTGCATCCTTTTGTGCTCAATCAGGATTAGAATTTTTAGAACTTTGCATAAAGCCTACATAACAGGGCTTGAATTTTCTGTTTGCGGATGATCAATCTGATTAATTATCACGGTCATACATGGTACAATAAAGCACCATTTGATCACGCACGGTAAATAAAAGACACAAAAACGGCTCTTTGGGCTGATCTATCTATCTGCATACAATGTGCCAAGTTATGAGTGCGTTTACTTTTTAAGTGGGTGCATGTCTTGATGGTCTGTGCGTGCCAGAAATGCATTCCACACATTTTTTTTATTAAAAGCGGCAGGAACCTGGAGGAAACCGAGGGACGCTGATATATTTGAGCAACACCCATGATCTGAGCTGCTAGCCCCCCATACTGCCTGGTGCTTCGCTCATAGTCTGCCACTGGAATGGTATAGCCCCTTTCTCCCTGACAACCATTGAATTCTCACACACACACACACACACGCACGCACGCACACACACAAAACCCATCACAAACTCAACGCACAATGTCTTATTCTGTTGACATTGTGCCTAGATCTACAATTCACTGGGGATGAGCTGGAAGATTAATATTATTCCATGTAGGACTAGGACTAACCAATCACGTTTCTGTGTACATTATGGCCAGAGGATTGATGATGGCCCATCGTTCCTTTCAGATTTGTTTGATCTGCCAATTGATTAGAAAGGACGGGCACGGGGGGTGGGGGGGTGAAAAATATAAATGAGATGGAAAGAAAAAGAGATGAGGCAAACAACGTCTCCCTATAGGGACGGCAAGGTGATTCAGGATCAAACGCAATCGTAATGTGTCAGGATGTCACAGGAAAGTGCTAATTGGGGGCGCCCCCTCTCACACCCTGCCAAGAATTTTAAAACTTGCTAACATTGAAGAACAGGGTAGTAGTGGGTAAGGGTTTGATTGAGGATGTTGAAAAAGTGGATACAGTTATGATCATTCCTCAATGCCATGTGATGACCAAATATCCTGTTTTCTGACTGAATGAATAGGCTGTAGCGTAGCCTGTTGTTTGGTGGGGAGAATTGTACTATCTTGCAGGACACAATGGAGATGCAGTCATGCAAATGTCTGTTAATGGCCAAATCATTTAAGTTTATATGTGGGTATGCATGTGTTAGGGCAGTGATGCAGCACCCTTTTAAGAGAATTAAGTTTCCATGTTTGTCTACATATCTGTTGGATAGCAATGTAAACTATAGCGTAACCGGTGTTTGACATGTAAGGGAAATAAAAATTACTTTTAAATTAAATCCAAGTCCTTGGTCTAAGACCCTTAACAGGCAATCACTCTCATTCTATGAGACATGGCATTGCAAGTATAAAGTGTCAAATAAGAGGAAAACCAATTCAGAAAATAGTGAGTACATTCACACTTGTCCTAAAGGGCCTGGTTTCCATGGCAAACGTGGTTACCTAGAAAATAGCCTACTGACATGTTGGGACTCTTTGGGATTTGCATATGATCTGCATTCTGACAGTTGAAAACAGAATAAACTGACTTGATTCTGATTTCAAATGGCAAAAAAAAAAAAAAAAAAGAGGAAATCAATGGCTGCTTTTAAGGTCAGGAACCTACCACTACATTAGGTATGAGTGGGTAAAAGCATTTCCTAATGTTGAAGAAGCACTGGGTCATATGCAGGTCATCAGGCCACACACAGTATTATACAACCACTACTCAATGAGAACTGATGGATCCCTGTGTCCATGATGTACACCAGCGAATTATAGAGGTGATATGAAGGTCACATAAGATTAAGATTAAAAAAGGCAAATAAATATAAGTAATTAAATTAAATTAATAAAGAATGCCGTTTTGAGACTGGGTGTTTACTGTTGACAGTAAAGTATACCGATAAAGTGAGCACATTATACATTTGAAATAATATTTAGCACAGCTTCAAAGCATTGTTAGCCTTACATTCCCCTTAGACCTAGCTGTAGTAGCTAGTTCCCCCAACAAACATTTTATGTATTCAGAGGGCATGTCTAATCACAAGACAACAATAGTGTACAATACATTTCATTGTATTACATTTGACTAATAGAGAGATAGGAAGAGGTGCAGATGTCATCATCTCACTCTCGTAGGAAGAGGGGAGGCTGTGAACCCCGACACCTGATGAGAAGACAGACTGATTACAGCCCATACCCTCCTGACGGCACAACACCCCGGTGTCTCATCCTAGATCAGTGAAATTACACTTCTCTAAGGCTAGGGTACAAGATGGCTGGGCAACAGCTAATAAACCAGACATGCTAATGCCTAATCAAAATTAACTTAACATTTTACACAATGATGGCTATTTGATGTTTACAGTTACAGCAAGCATATTCTCACTTCACAATGAGTACAATTAACATATTTATTATGATTATTGTATTTGTAGATAGGCTATACTAGCTTATTAGAATATTTGTAGTATAATGCAATTGAGCTTTCTTGATATCCTTAACAAGTCCTCGGGTGCCATCTAGTGGTTAGGGTTAGAGGCCATGCAAATTACACTGATAAAATAACAAGGTAGCCTAAATAAAAACGAAAAAAAGAAACGTCACACAAAACAATGTTGTAATTTAACTTTTGAGCATTGACAAAAACGATGTTTAGTGTTATTTGTATGTAATCAATCCGTTTGGGTACAATTTTCAAATAGCAGAAATGGACGGTTAGACACCATAGGCTACGATACTGCCGCTGCGCAAGGATAATGGAATAGTGATTGAAAGAGCATCTAGTGGTGATACACGAAGGTTGTATGCTGAATAAATACACTCACCACTACAACATGAACGCATATGTAGAGAGTGGTAAGAGAAGATATTTCCAACATTATATCAGCTTCCTTAGAAACTGTCAAAAATTGCCATTGCCGACTATATTGCAAGTCGTCTTTGGCGGGGTATTGGGTAAAGTTTTCAACTAGCAATAATCACGCCTCAGTTAGACCTCATAGGCTACGATACTGCCGCTGCGCAAAGATAAAGTCACTGCCTTTGACAGAGCATCTTGTCGTTGACAACAACCTCTTACACAAGGGTTTTATGCGTCCGTTTCTGAACATTTGATGATAAGCACTAGTTTAGGTGAGCATAGCACATACTGTAGAAGTTATTCAAGTAATATCGTCTCACATTTGTTAAATACATCAACAGAGGTTTAATGAAAAACAAATTTCTGAGATCTACAGTGCATTGCCGGAGGAAATCACAATATTGAAGTGAGTAGGCTACCGCCCATGTCATTAATATGGGAAAGCCTTGCTTACCTAAAACTTGACTTACTACTGTTATGTTGGCCTAATATTGCATGTAGTACTATTGTATATCAAACATTAGGCCTAGATCATACCAACGTAAGAAAGCAGTACATTTCAGAATTCCTACAACGTTAATTTATGTCGTAGAGAGTGGTAAGAGAAGATATTTTCAACATTATATCAGCTTCCTTAGAAACTGTCAAAAATTGCCATTGCCGACTATATTGCAAGTCGTCTTTGGCGGGGTATTGGGTAAAGTTTTCAACTAGCAATAATCACGCCTCAGTTAGACCTCATAGGCTACGATACTGCCGCTGCGCAAAGATAAAGTCACTGCCTTTGACAGAGCATCTTGTCGTTGACAACAACCTCTTACACAAGGGTTTTATGCGTCCGTTTCTGAACATTTGATGATAAGCACTAGTTTAGGTGAGCATAGCACATACTGTAGAAGTTATTCAAGTAATATCGTCTCACATTTGGGAAAGCCTCTTGGGAAAACATTTGGGAAAGCCTTGCTTACCTAAAACTTGACTTACTACTGTTATGTTGGGCTAATATTGCATGTAGTACTATTGTTTGTCAAACTGTAGGCCTAGATCATACCAACGTAAGAAAACACTACACTTTAGAATTCCTACAACACTATTTCGTATCGTAGAGAGTGGTAATAGAAGATATTTTCAACATTATATCAGCTTCCTTAGAAACTGTCAAAAATTGCCATTGCCGACTATATTGCAAGTCGTCTTTGGCGGGGTATTGGGTAAAGTTTTCAACTAGCAATAATCGCGCCTCAGTTAGACCTCATAGGCTACGATACTGCCGCTGTGCAAAGATAAAGTCACTGCCTTTGACAGAACACCTTGTCGTTGACAACAACCTCTTACACAAGGGTTTTATGTGTCAGTTTCTGAACATTTGATTATAAGCACTAGTTTAGGTGAGCATAGCACATACTGTAGAAGTTATTCAAGTAATATCGTCTCACATTTGTTAAATACATCAACAGAGGTTTAATGAAAAACAAATTTCTGAGATCTACAGTGCATTGCCGGAGGAAATCACAATAATGAAGTGAGTAGGATACCGCCCATGTCATTTATATGGGAAAGCCTTGCTTACCTAAAACTTGACTTACTACTGTTATGTTGGGCTAATATTGCATGTAGTACTATTGTTTGTCATACAGTAGGCCTAGATCATACCAACGTAAGAAAACACTACACTTTAGAATTCCTACAACATTAATTCATATCGAAGAGAATGGTAATAGAAGATATTTTCAACATTATATCAGCTTCCTTAGAAACTGTCAAAAATTGCCATTGCCGACTATATTGCAAGTCGTCTTTGGCGGGGTATTGGGTAAAGTTTTTAACTAGCAATAATCACGCCTCAGTTAGACCTCATAGGCTACGATACTGCCGCTGCGCAAAGATAAAGTCACTGCCTTTGGCAGAGCATCTTGTCGTTGACAACAACCTCTTACACAAGGGTTTTATGCGTCCGTTTCTGAACATTTGATGATAAGCACTAGTTTAGGTGAGCATAGCACATACTGTAGAAGTTATTCAAGTAATATCGTCTCACATTTGTTAAATACATCAACAGAGGTTTAATGAAAAACAAATTTCTGAGATCTACAGTGCATTGCCGGAGGAAATCACAATAATGAAGTGAGTAGGCTACCGCCCATGTCATTAATATGGGAAAGCCTTGCTTACCTAAAACTAGACTTACTACTGTTATGCTGGGCTAATATTGCATGTAGTACTATTGTTTGTCAAACAGTAGGCCTAGATCATACCAACGTAAGAAAACACTACACTTTAGAATTCCTACAACATTAATTCATATCGTAGAGAGTGGTAATAGAAGATATTTTCAACATTATATCAGCTTCCTTAGAAACTGTCAAAAATTGCCATTGCCGACTATATTGCAAATCGTCTTTGGCGGGGTATTGGGTAAAGTTTTCAACTAGCAATAATCACGCCTCAGTTAGACCTCATAGGCTACGATACTGCCGCTGCGCAAAGATAAAGTCACTGCCTTTGACAGAGCATCTTGTCGTTGACAACAACCTCTTACACAAGGGTTTTATGCGTCCGTTTCTGAACATTTGATGATAAGCACTAGTTTAGGTGAGCATAGCACATACTGTAGAAGTTATTCAAGTTATATCGTCTCACATTTGTTAAATACATCAACAGAGGTTTTATGAAAAACAAATTTCTGAGATCTACAGTGCATTGCCGGAGGAAATCACAATAATGAAGTGAGTAGGCTACCGCCCATGTCATTAATATGGGAAAGCCTTGCTTACCTAAAACTAGACTTACTACTGTTATGTTGGGCTAATATTGCATGTAGTACTATTGTTTGTCAAACAGTAGGCCTAGATCATACCAACGTAAGAAAACACTACACTTTAGAATTCCTACAACATTAATTCATATCGTAGAGAGTGGTAATAGAAGATATTTTCAACATTATATCAGCTTCCTTAGAAACTGTCAAAAATTGCCATTGCCGACTATATTGCAAGTCGTCTTTGGCGGGGTATTGGGTAAAGTTTTCAACTAGCAATAATCACGCCTCAGTTAGACCTCATAGGCTACGATACTGCCGCTGCGCAAAGATAAAGTCACTGCCTTTGACAGAGCATCTTGTCGTTGACAACAACCTCTTACACAAGGGTTTTATGCGTCCGTTTCTGAACATTTGATGATAAGCACTAGTTTAGGTGAGCATAGCACATACTGTAGAAGTTATTCAAGTAATATCGTCTCACATTTGTTAAATACATCAACAGAGGTTTAATGAAAAACAAATTTCTGAGATCTACAGTGCATTGCCGGAGGAAATCACAATAATGAAGTGAGTAGGCTACCGCCCATGTCATTAATATGGGAAAGCCTTGCTTACCTACAACTTGACTTACTACTGTTATGTTGGCCTAATATTGCATGTAGTACTATTGTATATCAAACATTAGGCCTAGATCATACCAACGTAAGAAAGCAGTAAATTTCAGAATTCCTACAACATTAATTTATGTCGTAGAGAGTGGTAAGAGAAGATATTTTCAACATTATATCAGCTTCCTTAGAAACTGTCAAAAATTGCCATTGCCGACTATATTGCAAGTCGTCTTTGGCGGGGTATTGGGTAAAGTTTTCAACTAGCAATAATCGCGCCTCAGTTAAACCTCATAGGCTACGATACTGCCGCTGCGCAAAGATAAAGTCACGGCCTTTGACAGAACACCTTGTAGTTGACAACAACCTCTTACACAAGGGTTTTATGCGTACGTTTCTGAACATTTGATTATAAGCACTACTTTAGTTTAGTATAGCGGATAATGTAGTAGTTACTTAAATAATATTGTCTCACATTTGTTAAATACATCAGCAGAGGTTTAATGAAAAACAAATATCTGAGATCTACAGTGCATTGCCGGAGGAAATCACAATAATGAAGTGAGTAGGCTAACGCCCATGTCATTAATATGGGAAAGCCTAGCTTACCTAAAACTTGACTTACTACTGTTATGTTGTGCTAATATTGCATGTAGTACTATTTTTCATCAAACAGTAGGCCTAGATCATACCAACATAAGAAAACAGTACATTTCAGAGTCTCTACAACATACATCCGAAGGGTAGAGAAACTAAAACATTTTTTGGACATTATATCAGTCTCCTTCGAAACTGTCAAAAATTGCCATTGCCGACTATATTGCAAGTCGTCTTTGGCGGGGTATTGGGTAAAGTTTTCAACTAGCAATAATCACGCCTCAGTTAGACCTCATAGGCTACGATACTGCCGCTGCGCAAAGATAAAGTCACTTCCTTTGACAGAGCGTCTTGTCGTTGACAACAACCTCTTACACAAGGGTTTTATGCGTACGTTTCTGAAAATTTGATTATAAGCACTAGTTTAGGTGAGCATAGCACATACTGTAGAAGTTATTCAAGTAATATCGTCTCACATTTGGGAAAGCCTCTTGGGAAAACATTTGGGAAAGCCTTGCTTACCTAAAACTTGACTTACTACTGTTATGTTGGGCTAATATTGCATGTAGTACTATTGTTTGTCAAACTGTAGGCCTAGATCATACCAACGTAAGAAAACACTACACTTTAGAATTCCTACAACATTAATTCGTATCGTAGAGAGTGGTAAGAGAAGATATTTTCAACATTATATCAGCTTCCTTAGAAACTGTCAAAAATTGCCATTGCCGACTATATTGAAAGTCGTCTTTGGCGGGGTATTGGGTAAAGTTTTCAACTAGCAATAATCGCGCCTCAGTTAGACCTCATAGGCTACGATACTGCCGCTGTGCAAAGATAAAGTCACTGCCTTTGACAGAACACCTTGTCGTTGACAACAACCTCTTACACAAGGGTTTTATGTGTCAGTTTCTGAACATTTGATTATAAGCACTAGTTTAGGTGAGCATAGCACATACTGTAGAAGTTATTCAAGTAATATCGTCTCACATTTGTTAAATACATCAACAGAGGTTTAATGAAAAACAAATTTCTGAGATCTACAGTGCATTGCCGGAGGAAATCACAATAATGAAGTGAGTAGGATACCGCCCATGTCATTTATATGGGAAAGCCTTGCTTACCTAAAACTTGACTTACTACTGTTATGTTGGGCTAATATTGCATGTAGTACTATTGTTTGTCATACAGTAGGCCTAGATCATACCAACGTAAGAAAACACTACACTTTAGAATTCCTACAACATTAATTCATATCGTAGAGAGTGGTAATAGAAGATATTTTCAACATTATATCAGCTTCCTTAGAAACTGTCAAAAATTGCCATTGCCGACTATATTGCAAGTCGTCTTTGGCGGGGTATTGGGTAAAGTTTTCAACTAGCAATAATCACGCCTCAGTTAGACCTCATAGGCTACGATACTGCCGCTGCGCAAAGATAAAGTCACTGCCTTTGACAGAGCATCTTGTCGTTGACAACAACCTCTTACACAAGGGTTTTATGCGTCCGTTTCTGAACATTTGATGATAAGCACTAGTTTAGGTGAGCATAGCACATACTGTAGAAGTTATTCAAGTAATATCGTCTCACATTTGTTAAATACATCAACAGAGGTTTTATGAAAAACAAATTTCTGAGATCTACAGTGCATTGCCGGAGGAAATCACAATAATGAAGTGAGTAGGCTACCGCCCATGTCATTAATATGGGAAAGCCTTGCCTACCTAAAACTTGACTTACTACTGTTATGTTGGGCTAATATTGCATGTAGTACTATTGTTTGTCAAACAGTAGACCTAGATCATACCAACGTAAGAAAACACTACACTTTAGAATTCCTACAACATTAATTCATATCGTAGAGAGTGGTAATAGAAGATATTTTCAACATTATATCAGCTTCCTTAGAAACTGTCAAAAATTGCCATTGCCGACTATATTGCAAATCGTCTTTGGCGGGGTATTGGGTAAAGTTTTCAACTAGCAATAATCACGCCTCAGTTAGACCTCATAGGCTACGATACTGCCGCTGCGCAAAGATAAAGTCACTGCCTTTGACAGAGCATCTTGTCGTTGACAACAACCTCTTACACAAGGGTTTTATGCGTCCGTTTCTGAACATTTGATGATAAGCACTAGTTTAGGTGAGCATAGCACATACTGTAGAAGTTATTCAAGTAATATGGTCTCACATTTGTTAAATACATCAACAGAGGTTTAATGAAAAACAAATTTCTGAGATCTACAGTGCATTGCCGGAGGAAATCACAATAATGAAGTGAGTAGGCTACCGCCCATGTCATTAATATGGGAAAGCCTTGCTTACCTAAAACTTGACTTACTACTGTTATGTTGGCCTAATATTGCATGTAGTACTATTGTATATCAAACATTAGGCGTAGATCATACCAACGTAAGAAAGCAGTAAATTTCAGAATTCCTACAACATTAATTTATGTCGTAGAGAGTGGTAAGAGAAGATATTTTCAACATTATATCAGCTTCCTTAGAAACTGTCAAAAATTGCCATTGCCGACTATATTGCAAGTCGTCTTTGGCGGGGTATTGGGTAAAGTTTTCAACTAGCAATAATCGCGCCTCAGTTAGACCTCATAGGCTACGATACTGCCGCTGTGCAAAGATAAAGTCACTGCCTTTGACAGAACACCTTGTCGTTGACAACAACCTCTTACACAAGGGTTTTATGTGTCAGTTTCTGAACATTTGATTATAAGCACTAGTTTAGGTGAGCATAGCACATACTGTAGAAGTTATTCAAGTAATATCGTCTCACATTTGTTAAATACATCAACAGAGGTTTAATGAAAAACAAATTTCTGAGATCTACAGTGCATTGCCGGAGGAAATCACAATAATGAAGTGAGTAGGATACCGCCCATGTCATTTATATGGGAAAGCCTTGCTTACCTAAAACTTGACTTACTACTGTTATGTTGGGCTAATATTGCATGTAGTACTATTGTTTGTCATACAGTAGGCCTAGATCATACCAACGTAAGAAAACACTACACTTTAGAATTCCTACAACATTAATTCATATCGTAGAGAGTGGTAATAGAAGATATTTTCAACATTATATCAGCTTCCTTAGAAACTGTCAAAAATTGCCATTGCCGACTATATTGCAAGTCGTCTTTGGCGGGGTATTGGGTAAAGTTTTCAACTAGCAATAATCACGCCTCAGTTAGACCTCATAGGCTACGATACTGCCGCTGCGCAAAGATAAAGTCACTGCCTTTGACAGAGCATCTTGTCGTTGACAACAACCTCTTACACAAGGGTTTTATGCGTCCGTTTCTGAACATTTGATGATAAGCACTAGTTTAGGTGAGCATAGCACATACTGTAGAAGTTATTCAAGTAATATCGTCTCACATTTGTTTAATACATCAACAGAGGTTTAATGAAAAACTAATTTCTGAGATCTACAGTGCATTGCCGGAGGAAATCACAATAATGAAGTGAGTAGGCTACCGCCCATGTCATTAATATGGGAAAGCCTTGCTTACCTAAAACTTGACTTACTACTGTTATGTTGGCCTAATATTGCATGTAGTACTATTGTATATCAAACATTAGGCCTAGATCATACCAACATAAGAAAGCAGTAAATTTCAGAATTCCTACAACATTAATTTATGTCGTAGAGAGTGGTAAGAGAAGATATTTTCAACATTATATCAGCTTCCTTAGATACTGTCAAAAATTGCCATTGCCGACTATATTGCAAGTCGTCTTTGGCGGGGTATTGGGTAAAGTTTTCAACTAGCAATAATCGCGCCTCAGTTAGACCTCATAGGCTACGATACTGCCGCTGCGCAAAGATAAAGTCACTGCCTTTGACAGAGCATCTTGTCGTTGACAACAACCTCTTACACAAGGGTTTTATGCGTCCGTTTCTGAACATTTGATGATAAGCACTAGTTTAGGTGAGCATAGCACATACTGTAGAAGTTATTCAAGTAATATCGTCTCACATTTGGGAAAGCCTCTTGGGAAAACATTTGGGAAAGCCTTGCTTACCTAAAACTTGACTTACTACTGTTATGTTGGGCTAATATTGCATGTAGTACTATTGTTTGTCAAACTGTAGGCCTAGATCATACCAACGTAAGAAAACACTACACTTTAGAATTCCTACAACACTATTTCGTATCGTAGAGAGTGGTAAGAGAAGATATTTTCAACATTATATCAGCTTCCTTAGAAACTGTCAAAAATTGCCATTGCCGACTATATTGCAAGTCGTCTTTGGCGGGGTATTGGGTAAAGTTTTCAACTAGCAATAATCGCGCCTCAGTTAGACCTCATAGGCTACGATACTGCCGCTGTGCAAAGATAAAGTCACTGCCTTTGACAGAACACCTTGTCGTTGACAACAACCTCTTACACAAGGGTTTTATGTGTCAGTTTCTGAACATTTGATTATAAGCACTAGTTTAGGTGAGCATAGCACATACTGTAGAAGTTATTCAAGTAATATCGTCTCACATTTGTTAAATACATCAACAGAGGTTTAATGAAAAACAAATTTCTGAGATCTACAGTGCATTGCCGGAGGAAATCACAATAATGAAGTGAGTAGGATACCGCCCATGTCATTTATATGGGAAAGCCTTGCTTACCTAAAACTTGACTTACTACTGTTATGTTGGGCTAATATTGCATGTAGTACTATTGTTTGTCATACAGTAGGCCTAGATCATACCAACGTAAGAAAACACTACACTTTAGAATTCCTACAACATTAACTCATATCGAAGAGAGTGGTAATAGAAGATATTTTCAACATTATATCAGCTTCCTTAGAAACTGTCAAAAATTGCCATTGCCGACTATATTGCAAGTCGTCTTTGGCGGGGTATTGGGTAAAGTTTTCAACTAGCAATAATCGCGCCTCAGTTAGACCTCATAGACTACGATACTGCCGCTGCGCAAAGATAAAGTCACTGCCTTTGACAGAGCATCTTGTCGTTGACAACAACCTCTTACACAAGGGTTTTATGCGTCCGTTTCTGAACATTTGATGATAAGCACTAGTTTAGGTGAGCATAGCACATACTGTAGAAGTTATTCAAGTAATATCGTCTCACATTTGTTAAATACATCAACAGAGGTTTAATGAAAAACAAATTTCTGAGATCTACAGTGCATTGCCGGAGGAAATCACAATATTGAAGTGAGTAGGCTACCGCCCATGTCATTAATATGGGAAAGCCTTGCTTACCTAAAACTTGACTTACTACTGTTATGTTGGCCTAATATTGCATGTAGTACTATTGTATATCAAACATTAGGCCTAGATCATACCAACGTAAGAAAGCAGTACACTTTCAGAATTCCTACAACATTAATTTATGTCGTAGAGAGTGGTAAGAGAAGATATTTTCAACATTATATCAGCTTCCTTAGAAACTGTCAAAAATTGCCATTGCCGACTATATTGCAAGTCGTCTTTGGCGGGGTATTGGGTAAAGTTTTCAACTAGCAATAATCACGCCTCAGTTAGACCTCATAGGCTACGATACTGCCGCTGCGCAAAGATAAAGTCACTGCCTTTGACAGAGCATCTTGTCGTTGACAACAACCTCTTACACAAGGGTTTTATGCGTCCGTTTCTGAACATTTGATGATAAGCACTAGTTTAGGTGAGCATAGCACATACTGTAGAAGTTATTCAAGTAATATCGTCTCACATTTGTTAAATACATCAACAGAGGTTTAATGAAAAACAAATTTCTGAGATCTACAGTGCATTGCCGGAGGAAATCACAATAATGAAGTGAGTAGGCTACCGCCCATGTCATTAATATGGGAAAGCCTTGCTTACCTAAAACTTGACTTACTACTGTTATGTTGGCCTAATATTGCATGTAGTACTATTGTATATCAAACATTAGGCCTAGATCATACCAACGTAAGAAAGCAGTAAATTTCAGAATTCCTACAACATTAATTTATGTCGTAGAGAGTGGTAAGAGAAGATATTTTCAACATTATATCAGCTTCCTTAGAAACTGTCAAAAATTGCCATTGCCGACTATATTGCAAGTCGTCTTTGGCGGGGTATTGGGTAAAGTTTTCAACTAGCAATAATCGCGCCTCAGTTAGACCTCATAGGCTACGATACTGCCGCTGTGCAAAGATAAAGTCACTGCCTTTGACAGAACACCTTGTCGTTGACAACAACCTCTTACACAAGGGTTTTATGTGTCAGTTTCTGAACATTTGATTATAAGCACTAGTTTAGGTGAGCATAGCACATACTGTAGAAGTTATTCAAGTAATATCGTCTCACATTTGTTAAATACATCAACAGAGGTTTAATGAAAAACAAATTTCTGAGATCTACAGTGCATTGCCGGAGGAAATCACAATAATGAAGTGAGTAGGATACCGCCCATGTCATTTATATGGGAAAGCCTTGCTTACCTAAAACTTGACTTACTACTGTTATGTTGGGCTAATATTGCATGTAGTACTATTGTTTGTCATACAGTAGGCCTAGATCATACCAACGTAAGAAAACACTACACTTTAGAATTCCTACAACATTAACTCATATCGAAGAGAGTGGTAATAGAAGATATTTTCAACATTATATCAGCTTCCTTAGAAACTGTCAAAAATTGCCATTGCCGACTATATTGCAAGTCGTCTTTGGCGGGGTATTGGGTAAAGTTTTCAACTAGCAATAATCACGCCTCAGTTAGACCTCATAGGCTACGATACTGCCGCTGCGCAAAGATAAAGTCACTGCCTTTGACAGAGCATCTTGTCGTTGACAACAACCTCTTACACAAGGGTTTTATGCGTCCGTTTCTGAACATTTGATGATAAGCACTAGTTTAGGTGAGCATAGCACATACTGTAGAAGTTATTCAAGTAATATCGTCTCACATTTGTTAAATACATCAACAGAGGTTTAATGAAAAACAAATTTCTGAGATCTACAGTGCATTGCCGGAGGAAATCACAATAATGAAGTGAGTAGGCTACCGCCCATGTCATTAATATGGGAAAGCCTTGCTTACCTAAAACTTGACTTACTACTGTTATGTTGGGCTAATATTGCATGTAGTACTATTGTTTGTCAAACAGTAGGCCTAGATCATACCAACGTAAGAAAACACTACACTTTAGAATTCCTACAACATTAATTCATATCGTAGAGAGTGGTAATAGAAGATATTTTCAACATTATATCAGCTTCCTTAGAAACTGTCAAAAATTGCCATTGCCGACTATATTGCAAGTCGTCTTTGGCGGGGTATTGGGTAAAGTTTTCAACTAGCAATAATCACGCCTCAGTTAGACCTCATAGGCTACGATACTGCCGCTGTGCAAAGATAAAGTCACTGCCTTTGACAGAACACCTTGTCGTTGACAACAACCTCTTACACAAGGGTTTTATGTGTCAGTTTCTGAACATTTGATTATAAGCACTAGTTTAGGTGAGCATAGCACATACTGTAGAAGTTATTCAAGTAATATCGTCTCACATTTGTTAAATACATCAACAGAGGTTTAATGAAAAACAAATTTCTGAGATCTACAGTGCATTGCCGGAGGAAATCACAATAATGAAGTGAGTAGGATACCGCCCATGTCATTTATATGGGAAAGCCTTGCTTACCTAAAACTTGACTTACTACTGTTATGTTGGGCTAATATTGCATGTAGTACTATTGTTTGTCATACAGTAGGCCTAGATCATACCAACGTAAGAAAACACTACACTTTAGAATTCCTACAACATTAATTCATATCGTAGAGAGTGGTAATAGAAGATATTTTCAACATTATATCAGCTTCATTAGAAACTGTCAAAAATTGCCATTGCCGACTATATTGCAAGTCGTCTTTGGCGGGGTATTGGGTAAAGTTTTCAACTAGCAACAATCACGCCTCAGTTAGACCTCATAGGCTACGATACTGCCGCTGCGCAAAGATAAAGTCACTGCCTTTGACAGAGCATCTTGTCGTTGACAACAACCTCTTACACAAGGGTTTTATGCGTCCGTTTCTGAACATTTGATGATAAGCACTAGTTTAGGTGAGCATAGCACATACTGTAGAAGTTATTCAAGTAATATCGTCTCACATTTGTTAAATACATCAACAGAGGTTTAATGAAAAACAAATTTCTGAGATCTACAGTGCATTGCCGGAGGAAATCACAATAATGAAGTGAGTAGGCTACCGCCCATGTCATTAATATGGGAAAGCCTTGCTTACCTAAAACTTGACTTACTACTGTTATGTTGGCCTAATATTGCATGTAGTACTAATGTATATCAAACATTAGGCCTAGATCATACCAACGTAAGAAAGCAGTAAATTTAAGAATTCCTACAACATTAATTTATGTCGTAGAGAGTGGTAAGAGAAGATATTTTCAACATTATATCAGCTTCCTTAGAAACTGTCAAAAATTGCCATTGCCGACTATATTGCAAGTCGTCTTTGGCGGGGTATTGGGTAAAGTTTTCAACTAGCAATAATCGCGCCTCAGTTAGACCTCATAGGCTACGATACTGCCGCTGCGCAAAGATAAAGTCACGGCCTTTGACAGAACACCTTGTAGTTGACAACAACCTCTTACACAAGGGTTTTATGCGTACGTTTCTGAACATTTGATTATAAGCACTACTTTAGTTTAGTATAGCGGATAATGTAGTAGTTACTTAAATAATATTGTCTCACATTTGTTAAATACATCAGCAGAGGTTTAATGAAAAACAAATATCTGAGATCTACAGTGCATTGCCGGAGGAAATCACAATAATGAAGTGAGTAGGCTAACGCCCATGTCATTAATATGGGAAAGCCTAGCTTACCTAAAACTTGACTTACTACTGTTATGTTGTGCTAATATTGCATGTAGTACTATTTTTCATCAAACAGTAGGCCTAGATCATACCAACATAAGAAAACAGTACATTTCAGAATTCCTACAACATTAATTTATGTCGTAGAGAGTGGTAAGAGAAGATATTTTCAGCATTATATCAGCTTCCTTAGAAACTGTCAAAAATTGCCATTGCCGACTATATTGCAAGTCGTCTTTGGCGGGGTATTGGGTAAAGTTTTCAACTAGCAATAATCACGCCTCAGTTAGACCTCATAGGCTACGATACTGCCGCTGCGCAAAGATAAAGTCACTTCCTTTGACAGAGCGTCTTGTCGTTGACAACAACCTCTTACACAAGGGTTTTATGCGTACGTTTCTGAACATTTGATTATAAGCACTAGTTTAGGTGAGCATAGCACATACTGTAGAAGTTATTCAAGTAATATCGTCTCACATTTGGGAAAGCCTCTTGGGAAAACATTTGGGAAAGCCTTGCTTACCTAAAACTTGACTTACTACTGTTATGTTGGGCTAATATTGCATGTAGTACTATTGTTTGTCAAACTGTAGGCCTAGATCATACCAACGTAAGAAAACACTACACTTTAGAATTCCTACAACATTAATTCGTATCGTAGAGAGTGGTAAGAGAAGATATTTTCAACATTATATCAGCTTCCTTAGAAACTGTCAAAAATTGCCATTGCCGACTATATTGCAAGTCGTCTTTGGCGGGGTATTGGGTAAAGTTTTCAACTAGCAATAATCGCGCCTCAGTTAGACCTCATAGGCTACGATACTGCCGCTGTGCAAAGATAAAGTCACTGCCTTTGACAGAACACCTTGTCGTTGACAACAACCTCTTACACAAGGGTTTTATGTGTCAGTTTCTGAACATTTGATTATAAGCACTAGTTTAGGTGAGCATAGCACATACTGTAGAAGTTATTCAAGTAATATCGTCTCACATTTGTTAAATACATCAACAGAGGTTTAATGAAAAAAAAATTCTGAGATCTACAGTGCATTGCCGGAGGAAATCACAATAATGAAGTGAGTAGGATACCGCCCATGTCATTTATATGGGAAAGCCTTGCTTACCTAAAACTTGACTTACTACTGTTATGTTGGGCTAATATTGCATGTAGTACTATTGTTTGTCATACAGTAGGCCTAGATCATACCAACGTAAGAAAACACTACACTTTAGAATTCCTACAACATTAATTCATATCGTAGAGAGTGGTAATAGAAGATATTTTCAACATTATATCAGCTTCCTTAGAAACTGTCAAAAATTGCCATTGCCGACTATATTGCAAGTCGTCTTTGGCGGGGTATTGGGTAAAGTTTTCAACTAGCAATAATCACGCCTCAGTTAGACCTCATAGGCTACGATACTGCCGCTGCGCAAAGATAAAGTCACTGCCTTTGACAGAGCATCTTGTCGTTGAACACAACCTCTTACACAAGGGTTCTATGCGTCCGTTTCTGAACATTTGATGATAAGCACTAGTTTAGGTGAGCATAGCACATACTGTAGAAGTTATTCAAGTAATATCGTCTCACATTTGTTAAATACATCAACAGAGGTTTTATGAAAAACAAATTTCTGAGATCTACAGTGCATTGCCGGAGGAAATCACAATAATGAAGTGAGTAGGCTACCGCCCATGTCATTAATATGGGAAAGCCTTGCCTACCTAAAACTTGACTTACTACTGTTATGTTGGGCTAATATTGCATGTAGTACTATTGTTTGTCAAACAGTAGGCCTAGATCATACCAACGTAAGAAAACACTACACTTTAGAATTCCTACAACATTAATTCATATCGTAGAGAGTGGTAATAGAAGATATTTTCAACATTATATCAGCTTCCTTAGAAACTGTCAAAAATTGCCATTGCCGACTATATTGCAAGTCGTCTTTGGCGGGGTATTGGGTAAAGTTTTCAACTAGCAATAATCACGCCTCAGTTAGACCTCATAGGCTACGATACTGCCGCTGCGCAAAGATAAAGTCACTGCCTTTGACAGAGCATCTTGTCGTTGACAACAACCTCTTACACAAGGGTTTTATGCGTCCGTTTCTGAACATTTGATGATAAGCACTAGTTTAGGTGAGCATAGCACATACTGTAGAAGTTATTCAAGTAATATCGTCTCACATTTGTTAAATACATCAACAGAGGTTTAATGAAAAACAAATTTCTGAGATCTACAGTGCATTGCCGGAGGAAATCACAATAATGAAGTGAGTAGGCTACCGCCCATGTCATTAATATGGGAAAGCCTTGCTTACCTAAAACTTGACTTACTACTGTTATGTTGGCCTAATATTGCATGTAGTACTATTGTATATCAAACATTAGGCGTAGATCATACCAACGTAAGAAAGCAGTAAATTTCAGAATTCCTACAACATTAATTTATGTCGTAGAGAGTGGTAAGAGAAGATATTTTCAACATTATATCAGCTTCCTTAGAAACTGTCAAAAATTGCCATTGCCGACTATATTGCAAGTCGTCTTTGGCGGGGTATTGGGTAAAGTTTTCAACTAGCAATAATCGCGCCTCAGTTAGACCTCATAGGCTACGATACTGCCGCTGTGCAAAGATAAAGTCACTGCCTTTGACAGAACACCTTGTCGTTGACAACAACCTCTTACACAAGGGTTTTATGTGTCAGTTTCTGAACATTTGATTATAAGCACTAGTTTAGGTGAGCATAGCACATACTGTAGAAGTTATTCAAGTAATATCGTCTCACATTTGTTAAATACATCAACAGAGGTTTAATGAAAAACAAATTTCTGAGATCTACAGTGCATTGCCGGAGGAAATCACAATAATGAAGTGAGTAGGATACCGCCCATGTCATTTATATGGGAAAGCCTTGCTTACCTAAAACTTGACTTACTACTGTTATGTTGGGCTAATATTGCATGTAGTACTATTGTTTGTCATACAGTAGGCCTAGATCATACCAACGTAAGAAAACACTACACTTTAGAATTCCTACAACATTAATTCATATCGTAGAGAGTGGTAATAGAAGATATTTTCAACATTATATCAGCTTCCTTAGAAACTGTCAAAAATTGCCATTGCCGACTATATTGCAAGTCGTCTTTGGCGGGGTATTGGGTAAAGTTTTCAACTAGCAATAATCACGCCTCAGTTAGACCTCATAGGCTACGATACTGCCGCTGCGCAAAGATAAAGTCACTGCCTTTGACAGAGCATCTTGTCGTTGACAACAACCTCTTACACAAGGGTTTTATGCGTCCGTTTCTGAACATTTGAGGATAAGCACTAGTTTAGGTGAGCATAGCACATACTGTAGAAGTTATTCAAGTAATATCGTCTCACATTTGTTAAATACATCAACAGAGGTTTTATGAAAAACAAATTTCTGAGATCTACAGTGCATTGCCGGAGGAAATCACAATAATGAAGTGAGTAGGCTACCGCCCATGTCATTAATATGGGAAAGCCTTGCCTACCTAAAACTTGACTTACTACTGTTATGTTGGGCTAATATTGCATGTAGTACTATTGTTTGTCAAACTGTAGGCCTAGATCATACCAACGTAAGAAAACACTACACTTTAGAATTCCTACAACATTAATTCATATCGTAGAGAGTGGTAATAGAAGATATTTTCAACATTATATCAGCTTCCTTAGAAACTGTCAAAAATTGCCATTGCCGACTATATTGCAAGTCGTCTTTGGCGGGGTATTGGGTAAAGTTTTCAACTAGCAATAATCACGCCTCAGTTAGACCTCATAGGCTACGATACTGCCGCTGCGCAAAGATAAAGTCACTGCCTTTGACAGAGCATCTTGTCGTTGACAACAACCTCTTACACAAGGGTTTTATGCGTCCGTTTCTGAACATTTGATGATAAGCACTAGTTTAGGTGAGCATAGCACATACTGTAGAAGTTATTCAAGTAATATCGTCTCACATTTGTTAAATACATCAACAGAGGTTTAATGAAAAACAAATTTCTGAGATCTACAGTGCATTGCCGGAGGAAATCACAATAATGAAGTGAGTAGGCTACCGCCCATGTCATTAATATGGGAAAGCCTTGCTTACCTAAAACTTGACTTACTACTGTTATGTTGGCCTAATATTGCATGTAGTACTATTGTATATCAAACATTAGGCCTAGATCATACCAACGTAAGAAAGCAGTACATTTCAGAATTCCTACAACATTAATTTATGTCGTAGAGAGTGGTAAGAGAAGATATTTTCAACATTATATCAGCTTCCTTAGAAACTGTCAAAAATTGCCATTGCCGACTATATTGCAAGTCGTCTTTGGCGGGGTATTGGGTAAAGTTTTCAACTAGCAATAATCGCGCCTCAGTTAGACCTCATAGGCTACGATACTGCCGCTGCGCAAAGATAAAGTCACTGCCTTTGACAGAACACCTTGTAGTTGACAACAACCTCTTACACAAGGGTTTTATGCGTACGTTTCTGAACATTTGATTATAAGCACTACTTTAGTTTAGTATAGCGGATAATGTAGTAGTTACTTAAATAATATTGTCTCACATTTGTTAAATACATCAACAGAGGTTTAATGAAAAACAAATATCTGAGATCTACAGTGCATTGCCGGAGGAAATCACAATAATGAAGTGAGTAGGCTACCGCCCATGTCATTAATATGGGAAAGCCTAGCTTACCTAAAACTTGACTTACTACTGTTATGTTGGGCTAATATTGCATGTAGTACTATTGTTTGTAAAACAGTAGGCCTAGATCATACCAACATAAGAAAACAGTACATTTCAGAGTCTCTACAACATACATCCGAAGGGTAGAGAAACTAAAACATTTTTTGGACATTATATCAGTCTCTTTAGAAACTGTCAAAAATTGCCATTGCCGACTATATTGCAAGTCGTCTTTGGCGGGGTATTGGGTAAAGTTTTCAACTAGCAATAATCGCGCCTCAGTTAGACCTCATAGGCTACGATACTGCCGCTGCGCAAAGATAAAGTCACTGCCTTTGACAGAGCATCTTGTTGTTGACAACAACCTCTTACACAAGGGTTTTATGCGTCCGTTTCTGAACATTTGATTATAAGCACTAGTTTAGGTGAGCATAGCACATACTGTAGAAGTTATTCAAGTAACATCGTCTCACATTTGTTAAATACATCAACAGAGGTTTAATGAAAAACAAATTTCTGAGATCTACAGTGCATTACCGGAGGAAATCACAACAATGAAGTGAGTAGGCTACAGCCCATGTCATTAATATGGGAAAGACTTGCTAACCTAAAACTTGACTTACTACTGTTATGTTGGGCTAATATTGCATGTAGTACTATTGTTTGTAAAACAGTAGGCCTAGATCATACCAACGTAAGAAAGCTTTACATTTCAGAATTCGTACAACATTAATTCATATTGTAGAGAGTGGTAAGAGAAGATATTTTCAACATTATATCAGCTTCCTTAGAAACTGTCAAAAATTGCCATTGACGACTATATTGCAAGTCGTCTTTGGCGGGGTATTGGGTAAAGTTTTCAACTAGCAATAATCGCGCCTCAGTTAGACCTCATAGGCTACGATACTGCCGCTGCGCAAAGATAAAGTAACAGCCTTTGACAGAACACCTTGTAGTTGACAACAACCTCTTACACAAGGGTTTTATGCGTACGTTTCTGAACATTTGATTATAAGCACTACTTTAGTTTAGTATAGCGGATAATGTAGTAGTTACTTAAATAATATTGTCTCACATTTGTTAAATACATCAACAGAGGTTTAATGAAAAACAAATATCTGAGATCTACAGTGCATTGCCGGAGGAAATCACAATAATGAAGTGAGTAGGCTAACGCCCATGTCATTAATATGGGAAAGCCTAGCTTACCTAAAACTTGACTTACTACTGTTATGTTGTGCTAATAATGGACGTAATACGTCAAACAGTAGGCCATAATCATACCAATATAATAAAGCATAAATACGATCATGCCTGTACACCTTAGAATCTCTAAAACACAATATCGTTGCAAAAGCAGAAAGAGAAAATATTTTTCAACATTATATCAGCTTCCTTAGAAACTGTCAAAAATTGCCATTGCCGACTATATTGCAAGTCGTCTTTGGCGGGGTATTGGGTAAAGTTTTCAACTAGCAATAATCGCGCCTCAGTTAGACCTCATAGGCTACGATACTGCCGCTGCGCAAAGATAAAATCATTATCTTTGACAGACCACCTTGTAGTTGACAACAACCTCTTACACAAGGGTTTTATGCATAAGTCTCTAAACATTTTATCATAAGCACTAGTTCAGTTTAGTATAGCAGATAAACTATTAGTTACTTAAATAATATTGTCTCACATTTGTTAAATAAATCAACAGAGGTTTTATGAAACAATCTTGAAATAGACTTGACACAAACTGAGATCCACAGTGCATTGTGGGATGAAATCCCAACAATGAAGTAAAACGCCTACCGCCCATGTCATTTGTATGGAAAACACTCGCTTATTTACACAACCTGCCTTACTTCTGATATGTCGTGCTAATGCATGTAACGCTGTACATTAAACAGACCTAGCGCATATCATTATGAGAACGCAGGATTATTCTTAAATGGATATACTATATGATAATTAGAGAATACTTGATTATCGTGGTAGTTTATCAACATGTCATGTTATTTTCCACATATTATCAGTCTCCTTAGAAACTGTCAAAAATTGCCATTGCCGACTATATTGCAAGTCGTCTTTGGCGGGGTATTGGGTAAAGTTTTCAACTAGCAATAATCGCGCCTCGGATAGACCTCATAGGCTACGATACTGCCGCTGCGCAAAGATACCAGGAAAGTTTTTGTCGGCAGGTGTTATATTCGACAACAACCTCTTATACAATGGTTTAAATGCGCAAGTATTTGGACGCTGAAATATAAGCACTAGCTTTATTTCACTATAACAAAGAATATAGGCTACGTAAACACAGGCAGGTGGGGCTAACACTTTTCACGTTTGTAAAACACAACAACAAAGGGTTAATGAAACAAACATCTGAGCTCTGCAATGCATTGTGGGATGGGGTCACAACAACGAATGGAGTCCCGCCCTGTCGTTAGTAGCCCTGTGGGAAACAGTCCCTTACCTATGACAACCCGGCTTCCCACTGATTTAAACATTGTTGTACAAATAGCGTACGCAAAATTACATTTCCAAAACCATACCAGTACTACTTCATATCAATTGCGACTGAAATACAGGTTGTAAAAAAAAAACGTTTTAAAAGCTACTCGTACATAAATATACTTTATGGCTTGATTAAATGCTAAAGACGCGCGGCTACTGTCTTGAGTATTTTGAACAATGTATTGCACTACTTCATCACATATATACTTTGCTGACAATAACTCATGCAGTCAATGGCGCGGTTTTGAGTAAATCTAGTAATAACGGCGTTTCGGATAAATGATGTGAGAACAACAATCACTTATGCAATGGTCCATTGATTGCTGTGGTCTGGTCCTACAATGCATTGCAGGACCAGACCACAGAAATGAATGGAGTACCGCCCATGTGACAATAGGTTTAATGAAAAGCTCCTTACTACTGATAGAACATATTTTGTGCTAGTACATGCGACACCGTATGTCAATATAATCTTAGTAGTTCTTCGAATCTCCATTGCTACTCTAACAGACATTGCAAAATGAATTAACATCACCTACATAACTCCTTAAGCATTAATATAACGAGGTGTACATATTGTAGCGCTCCGCCGCACGGCTTGCTAGCTAGCTGAATGATGAGGAAACGGTGGCTGAAGTTTAACCGGATAACTGGGTTTTATTACCCTAAAATACAGGTTAATAACGGGGTTGGAAGAGTGCCCAAAACAACAAAAAGGCTGGCAACCAAAACTAGTTAGTTAGGTAAATAATAGGGAGTAACGTTCTAGGTCTCTCTTCAGGCTCTCCTATAAGTCCCTCCTCCTCCCTGTTCCTTACTCAGCCCACACTTCTTTTCTGTACCATTATCTAAACTAGGGCAACAACTTCCGCCCCAAGAGTTTCTCCCAATAAAGTCTTGCAGTGTCGCTACATAATAATACTGATGCAAAGATTTAGACGATACTCATTCAACAATTAATCAGTCTCCTTAGAGACTGTCAAAAATTGCCACTAACGACTATATTTCAAGTCGTCAATGGCGGGGTATTGGGTAAAGTTTTCAACTAGCAATAATCGCGCCTCGGATAGACCTCATAGGCTACGATACTGCCGCTGCGCAAAGATAGCTTGACCCACTTCACACACGAAATAACACCTTGTTAAACAACACTTTCTCTAATGGTTTCTATGAAAGGATATTTTATGCGGTTGGATTAATGATAAAGAAAAAGCCCTTGGAGCGATGAAGGAGAATAACGTATTTATATTGCATCGGCTACAACATAAAATACATCGACATGGAAAGATAACAGAAACCCCAAATCGAGTGCATTGTGGGATACATTTAGCCCCTCCCCGGCGACGGAGAGTTACACCCCTCACATTCCTAGGAGATTCAAACTTAACACTTGGATACAACCATGATCAAAACGTGCTCGTGTTAACATTTTTCATTATATGGAATGTAACGCTTGTGTAACGTTGCCTCTTAACACCCCTACGGTATATGGAGTTTAATTACGTTAAACTATTTACATAATTTGATCATAGCATTTAGTGCATACGGGATACTCGTTCAACCATCGACCAACCAACCAATTACTAATCATTGTGATGAGGTGATTATTTATTTGATCAACTGTATATTTCAAAGTACCACAACGTCACAATGCATTGTGGGAGTCATGTGGCAATGCATTATGACCAGTGCAATGTTCATTATTCGCTGGAGACTACTATTTAACCAATGGGAGTTGCATTGTCGGATCGCAATGTCAGTTACTAATACACACGATACCACGTCTGAGGTATCAACGAGATATTTACCTCTTACTATATAGACATTGAAATTAAATCACACGGATCCATACCTACAGTGGCCGATTTGCGAGAAAAAAAAGAGTCCCCCTGTTGGTGTACAGTAACTTACTACTTCTAAAAATACCAAAAAAATATATAAACATGAATGAGTAAATTTCAACCAAACGCGAGTAGCTCAAACAATCAGTTTTTAACATTTAAACAAATAGCATTTCAACCTCCCTATAGAGTTCAAATGTACAGTAATTGGTTAATAACTAACAATGCATTGAACAAACGTCGTGACAACGTGACAAATATCGAGTTAACCACTAGATGGCAACATACTCACATAATAACCGCGCCATGCCCCGTTAGCTTATAGAATGAAACATTAAATACAAATACACACATAATGGCATGTATTCTATGAATCCAATCTCGTAGTACGATCATTAACGTTACATTTTTGGCAAATGAAATCGTCCCAAAATCCCAACTACCACTAATACTTGAAAGCACAAACTAAGTAGGCTCTCACGTATGTGTGTGATTGCGTCCCTGTAGCTAGGCCTAGCTCAATTTGATAATAATTAGAGTCAATTCGTCAAGGTAGAAAACTATAACGTTACCCTTTAGTTGCTGGACAGCTTCCACGTAATTTGGTTTTGTAAACAAAATAAAACGAATTCCTACACAAAATGTTTGTTAAATGTATAGATTTAAAATAAAAAGTTATTCCACGATTTCGAAATGTTTGAGGACAACACCATGGGACGGGGGTTAGTGGGGATCAAACATTCACCGGAAGTCAGACAATACAAGTTAAAAAAAATAACTAAATGAAACCCTCCCCAGTAGTAATACATTCTTTAAATAAGGAATAATTTGAACTCATTGCTACTCATGCTACTCATTATATAATTGTTGTTATTGTATATTTGTGGACTAACTAATTGACTAACAAATGCCTACAGCATATTAAAACTACACTTTACTAAACAGCACGAAGCCGTGATGAAGATGTGTTTTTCCAATTTGAAGCTTAACTTGTATTATGCAGGTGCATTCAGGTGCTCAGCAGATAACCTGGGCTATGTGAGCTGTTGAAGCAGCTTGCATTGACAAATTAGGAAGGGATTTGCCACTGCCAAAATGTCAGGCCATCGAGGTTTACAGAGGTTGGTACGGATCACTGCCAGGGCCAGGTAAGTATGCAGGTAAAGGGATTACATTATGTTTGTGCTCTATAATCTCAAATAAATCCTGCCATTCTTTGTTTCATCCTAACAGGGCATGCCCAAAAACTCTCTTTGCATCCCCAAAGGGTTTCCTGTTCATTCTATAAATATACTGTATCAGTTTTCAATCCATTTGACGTTCATTCTATAATCTGAAACAGGGTCACATGATCAAATGAGACTCTGTGTCCACTGCTTTATTTAAATAATCTCAGAGGGTTGCCCTACCTAGCCTGCTCAATCTTAATGATCCTGTTTGCACACAGTCAAGTGAAGATGAATTCCATCACCAGACTGGCTGGGTCTTTGCTTGCAGTATTTACATTTGACCTGTTGCGCAAAGATTCTCCTGGAGCTGACCCTGCTGCTGCTGTTCTGGGCAGAGGGATGGAAATAGAGTGTGGCAGATGGCTTGGCAGCCATGGCAGTGTTTCAGCACAGACTGCTGGGCATCCCACATAACGCTATACCATCCAAAAGGAGGCTTGCTGTGCGATCCGTGATCTCCCAACATGCCCAGAGCCATTTCCCTCCTCAAACATCAATCACTGGCAAAAAAAATAAAAATCAAAATAATCAATGTTGTCCTTGGGAAGTGATCTGGCCTGCGGATTGGCTTACTGGAGAAGGGGCTACATTGTAGGTTCAGTATGAATGCTGGTTTGGGGCGATTGCACACTTACCTTGCCAGTCTAAACCCATGTGGACTAGCTCTTGTATGTGCCAAGTAGACCGGTCATGCCTTTGACTCTCATTACGAAATCTCTTAAGGGTGGCCGCATCTCATATTTTAATGTTTGATTTATTTTCATACAACGTATTTAATATGACGGTGCCTGTTTGTTTTAATTTACCCTCGTCTGTGCGTAATCTTTTCTTTGCAATTACATCAGGCAGGCTAAGGAGCTTCGTTTATGTGGATGCTCGCTTGTCCTACCTCTGAGTGGGCCACCTGGAACATAGAGCAGGAGCTGGACCAAGGCTGATTACATTTTGTGGGGAGCCAAGGGGGGGGGGGGGTGGTGACATTTTTCACGGCCGAAGTGACATGAGACAGCGCGTGAGACAGCGCACGGGGTCATCTGATAATGACAATGATGAATCGTTGAAGCTGCTTCTTCAGCGAGTTTACTCCCTAGACTACCAAATATCCGACTGCTGAAGAAGAAATATCACCTCTCCTTTCCACGTCACTAGTCACTCACTCTCCCAGAATGGCACTCTCTTGAACATACTAGAATATTCTCGCTCTTCCATCCGCTCTCTCGCTATAGCTCTCTGACACACACACACACACGCACACACACACACACACACACACACACACACACACACACACACACACACACACACACACACGCTCACCGACTGTTCACACCACCCCACACACTGCTGCTACCCTGCTATTGCCGGTCTGGGCTTATTCCCAGAGAGACTCCAAAGGGGCCACCATACGCCTGCCTGTACGTCGTCTGCCAAACCTGATGTCTCCATGTCGCACTTGCTTGAGTTTGGAACTAAGCTCCATGCTAATTTAGTATAGCAGAGGTGCTGTGTGTGTATGTGTGTGTGTTTGCATATGGCATGTAGCAGTAGCATAAAGCATATAGCACATATGTGTCCGTTATGCATACATAGACACCTGCGCCTAACTGGGCCGGCGAGCCACTCAGGTGTGTTCGTGTCTCTGGCTTTTAATACCCCTTGCTCTGTGGAAAAGGGAGTGGCTGTGAGCTACCTCCATCTGTTATTCCCACATCGTCGCCTTTCAATCTCACCATTTCATCCGGCAACCTTCAACCGCCATCCAAAAGAGTAATTGAGCTTTTGTTTCGTTACCGGAGCTAAACAGGCTTGGCTCATCGCCTGTGCTGCAGAAAAATACTTTTTCAATGTCAGTGAAACTCCAGGCCATTCGTTTGTTGTTAGTTGAGTTTTGCAGTGTTGTGTGTATCAAAGGGAATGCTATAAGGTCTTCTAAATGAGAATCTCCATCAAAAGGTATTTCTTTCTGTCAGTAGTAGCCTATTTTAATTATGTCACATCATTAACAAAAAACAAGGTTGTTAAGGGGAATATCCCTTTTTTATATTAAGATACCATTACATTTAAATTATATTAAATGAATATTGATACATTGGCATTAACGTTTTCACTTTGGTTTTTGGACCATACATTCGTAGTCCTTATCAAACCCTAATTCTAAATCACGTATGTTGGTTTTATTTACCTTCTGCAGTGTTGATTTGAACCTATTGACATAAACCTACTAAACAATAAATAATAAAAATAACCATTTCATAATGTAATGTGTCCAACACATGTGTATGATGAATTGTTGGATGATGTGTACTTTGGCCAAATAGTAGCCTAACGTTGGCAATATAGATCAGTTTACAATTCAGTAGCAGACAGTTATTCGTGAAGCATTGCACATAACTATCAAGCTCTCTAAATATGTGCAACAGATGGCATACTAGACTATACATATTCTGTAAGAAGGTCAAATAGTAGTTGATGAAGAGTGTTATCAAATACGTGAACTGTTGACAGTTTGTCATACAGCTAAAGGTTAGGTGTATTCATGTTGTTACTGTGATAATCTGAGAAGCAAATAAACCCTTTTTTTTTGTTAATTCCAGATATTTGTAATTTATTTCTGGGTAATGTATTATTCAGCTTGGCATTGACATCAGTCATCTATGAATCAGACTTAACACGAGGTTATAGGCCTACGCATGACATCTGCAAATCGAGGTTTCGCAAAGTAACCGCCAGCAGAGGGCAGTCTATCACCATATCATGTATCGGGGCTGCTGTGATGAACTAATCTTCACTCTTGAGTCTGAAATCACGCGCACCATGTGTATGCGTAGTGGGGACTGGGAGTAAAATAAATGCAATGACACCACTCCACGATAACGGACCGTAATTATTCAAGCAACCCACAGCCTTCTCTCTCTCCATATCTCCCTCCGTGCACTTTAACTGGAAGGAGCAAGGGGGGGCGGGTCGTTGATCAATGAGTTGGCTTCTGTTCCACTTCTCTCTTTATTGACTTGAGAAAGATTTGAGCCCCCCTCCCCAAACACTCTTGGTTTGCAAAACCCCACAAGCTGTGGTGCTGGAATCAACAGCCACATTACTCTGAAGATGAACGGGTTTGGACGTATTGAACCCCCCCAAACAACCTTGTTCTGGCCGACTGCGTGCTATTCTCCTGACTCAATTTGTGATAGTGCGAGAGTGTTTGTCTTTCCGGTTTTAGCGCCTTGGTGCCTGTTTGGCTGACACTTGTCTGGCTTGGCCCACTTTCTCCTTGATCTCATCAGTCAACGGGAGGACCTGTGAAGGCCGAATTCAACGCGTGTCTCTGCCAGCGTGCGAGCCTGTCAGCAGTTAGCTACTGACTCATATCCCTAGGACACTAGATATCCCCCCAAGCCACATCCGCCGAAGATGGCACGGCACCTTAAACCGACATACTCCTCTACACGACCGTAAATCACTCAAACACGATGCATTTATGTATGTACGTGTATGTGCGCGCGCGCGCGCACACACACACACACACACACACACACACACACACACACACACACACACACACACACACACACACACACACACACACACACACACACACACACACACACACACACACACACACACACACACACACACACACACACACACACACACACACACACACACACACACACACACACACACACACACACACACACACACACACCCTTAAGGCTACATATGCCTGTGTTCATATTCATAGTTTTTTGGTTCATATTCTTCATAGTTTCTTATTAACAACAAACATTCTGAGCCGCATTACCGAACAGACCTAGATAATCGCTAAAGTGCTGGAATAGCCTAGTAGCAGTTGAACATTGGTCCATCATGTTGAACTGTCGGCATTACTTGTTTCGCGCATGTTGTCCACGCGCAGTCATATCGCTGGTGAGTTGTTTTCCCGGCGTTTGGAGTGGGAGGGGAACTCATTCCAGGTCCCGTCGAGTCTCCCCCCGCGCGCCTTCCCATCATTTCCTGTTCTCAAACGCTACGTCTCCAGTCTGGGCGAAGGCAGCATACGCGTATCCCACAGGTGTGTTGTTCCTGGCCAAGCGAGAGCTCCCGAAGATACACACCTGGAACCATCATGTGACCGGCACCTGGGCGTGGAGAAAGTCCTTTGTATTTTCCTGTCTCTTGTTGAGTTGCCCGTGTCGTCTTTGAACAGGAACTCCCTGTCGGTCGAACAGTAGCCTGTTTTCTACGGAATAGTGCCTTTTTTCTTCTTTTGCAACCGCCTATAGACCCACGAGCAGAGAAAGCAACATGAGCTTCGGTTTGATGTAACAAAAGGGACTCCAAATCTGGACTTCAGATTTCTGGAACTACTGTTTGTTTTTTCCTCCAAGGTGAGTTTCCATTCGAACTGGTGGATACTTGGCAGTGCTTCCCGGTTAACGGTAATATGCATCCCAACTCCTGAAGAAGAATGTCAAATATGTAATATATATATAAAAATTTTTTTTACATATGTTATAGCATTTGTCCTAATACAATTCGTATTTGTGCCGGAACGGATACATTGCCGTTAGGATTTGAGTATGACATCGATCCAGGAATTCAAACGATTTGGGTATTTGTGTAATGCAACAGCTTACGTTCTTCCCGATATGTAAACACAATAATACTACTACACCGGACAAAGCCGAATTAAACACGTTGCCTGCTTCCACGAGAATGCCACCGCTACGAGCATGCCAACATCTATACCATGCTATATCGCTCCCCGCTATATTGTATTGTAACAACCCTACTTGAAACATTACACACACACAAAAAAGTACGCCAGACTCTGCTTCTGAAACACTCACTGTCATGGCTGAACTCATCGCATCACAACCTCCATTATTTTTTTTTTTAATGCAAGAACAAGCGTGATGCCGTGTGTTTTAATTTCAGGAGTATATTATAGCGTTTCAAAACATCTGCTCCGTCGCCTCAGCTGCAGCTCTTGTCATCTCGCAGTCACTAGTGGTGAGACCTGGTTGTGTGTGACACGTGCCTACTGGATAGCCCAGCCCGTAGCGAACAGCCTCATTGATTCTTAAATGAACAGAACTGGTTGTGACGTTACTTTCCTCCCTTGTGTTTGTGTGTGTATGCCCTTATATCTCCTCTGTTGAAGAGGGCGAGACAGTAGCCCGATTCAAGTCCTTGTTGATTCTCCTCCCAAGAAATGCTGTCAGTCCGTGTCTCTCTCTGTTCCTGACGCTGCTCGCCACAACAGATTACTGTACTGCCTTGTTGTTGTGTCTCTCTAAATCGTCCCTCTTTTCGTATCCAACGGCGGTGCTGCCGCCGTCTCCCACTTCAGGAACACACAGCACTACTGTACACGGAAGGCTGCATCTCCTGGGGATTATCCTCATTAAACCGCCTCATCGGAAGTGGGGAAATGGATTGTTCCGGGCATGGGGATGCAGTCTTCTTCTATAGTTATATGGGTGGTGGTGGTTAATTATACCGTTTCAGGATGGGTGGTGGAGGCAAGGGGGACACACGCATGGAGACGGGGAAAAGCGCTTGCAGCAGGGTAGTATGGGAGAAGGGAGGGTTATGAATCGAGGTCATCGCCAGGACTCCTGATAGGAGTCACCTCACCTGATGGGTGAGGTGACTTCTGAGCGGCTGGTTCCACAGTAGTGACCATCTGCTCTCAGGAGTACGGAGGCCTACTGGTCACGCCCCGTCCCTCTTCCAACAATGCATCGGCCCCGGGTTTATCTCGCTCACTTTGAATAAATGGAGACACCTTATCTGTGCAGAGTAGAGCCGTGATGAATGTTTGTTCCTGCTTCATGCAAGGGTACGAGGGAGCAGGCGGAAAGGAAGAAAGCGACCAGCATATATACTCCACACCTCTTTTGTCATTCTCTTTCCAGGGCTGGCCAAAGAGAAAGGCATTGGCCATTCAGGTCACCTGCTGGTGCTTTAGCCGCAATACAATATTGTACATGTGAGCTCGTGACTGGTAATACAAGAGAAAGCAAGGTGGAGACTGGCAAGAGACCGCTCCACAAGAATGTCCTTCTAGTCTTCTTGAGATGAAGTGCAGTTTTTCTTCTTCCTTTTCTTCCTGACACTGGCATATGAATTAAAAAACATCTGAAAACATTCCCAGGACATTTCAGCGATGCCAAAAGCAAAAAAAATGAAATATGGACGGTAATCAAGGGATAGACATTTCATTTTTAGTTTATTTTCACACCTCCAATTATGCGTGTTTGTTTTTCTGAAAGGAGAAACCTAGACTATAAGCCATGATATTGGAGCCAACTTCATAACTAAAAGTTTAGAACTCAAATCCAGTATCCTTGTTATTGTTTCTTTTTTTTATTTGACAAATCTCCACAACTATTGTTTACATTTTGACATTATGGTGAAGTTACTGGCATAAATAATTAAAAACAAGAAATAACCAGTTTACCTCAAACTGTGGGGCGGTCCTGTGTTCCTCATCCTACCCCCTCCAGTTAATCATGAACAGCTACGGTATTAAGGGGTTGGCCAAAGTTCACCCCTCTGTTCTTCTTCACAGTCAGTTTCGTCAGATAGTTTAGACTATGTTGTCGTCACCCTGCGCATCCCCTGGAAACAGTAGATTGCATTATGGGAAAAATGAATGCATTTGAATGCATGTTGTTTGTAAGATTTAACCTTGATATATGGAAGTCCTCCCTCCTTCAGTCCTCCTTCTTTCAATCTTGGCTTAAAGTAACCTGGTAACTGAATGGTAACTACTTCGCTATTACTGGAAGATATTTGTCTAATGGCTATTGTCATTGATTAGGGGCCATGCAAAAACCAAACACAACCTTAATCAACCATAAAGTGATGTGCACACCCAAAATGAGGAACATGAGGAACACCAAGCCCGGAATGCTCTTATGGCAGCGGTGGGGAATGTGGTGTTGAATTACAGAAGTACATTGTGGAATGTGGAAGTAAGTCCTAGTGCTACTTTGTATATCCATAATATGTGTGTGTGGACATATCCTGCTTAGGTCGGATGCTGTAACTTGAGCAGGTCTACGCGCCCTCGCTAATGGCTAGCCTACAACCATTGTAAAACATGTTTGTGTCTCTTTGGAAGTGAATGATCTGTATGAAACATTCTACGCTGTTTAACAAATTTAAGTGGGTCCCTGTTGTTCTCCACTAAAAGACATCATCAACCATTATCCTGATGCTTGATTTAGAGTAGTTTTAGCCCATTACCTGATAACACATCTAACTTAAAGTGGACTTGGAATGCAATGGCAGAAAGAGGCAAAGCGTTGCACTTTGCACCCTGTGCTTATTTTAAGTACACACGACACATGCAGCCTTCTGCCGTGAAGGGCGTGTCAGTCGGGCAGCCAGTAGATGAATCGGGGGCTGGAGATTTCCTTTCAAATTGAAAGGAGGAGTGGGGGGGGGGGGGGGGGGGGGGGGGGGGGGGGGGGGGAGTCTTTTCATGTCATGGGGATTATCCCATGATTGGTTGGTTGGGGGGGGGGTTAAGAGGCTGGTAGGCATGCATAGGACGACTTGTCTTGTCACATCGCCCCTCACAAAGCCGGCAAATCAACGGCAAAGAAAATCATGGTGGCATCACCACCCAAAAAAATAAAAGAAAACGACAATTTCCTAATACCACTGATCTTCTCTCGTCCTTCCCCTGGGTTGTGACTTGTCGGTACATGCTCCACTCTCGCCATGCAGTCCAGGTCAGTTGGAGCAGATGACAAAGCCGGCGTGGCGATGATGACAGACCGGCGAGGTGAGATCACGTTAATTAGTGTGCTTCTTCCTTCTTCCCTCCCGCCAGCTGGCTGAGGGGCCGGGCTTGGCGATGGCTGCTGGAGGGCTAGGGGAGCCTAGCTGCCTGACCTCTGTCTATTTACCCCTCCACAGCTTCACAAATTCAACTTCAGAGTCCAAATCGATGGTCTGATAGCAGACGAGTTCAAATCTGGGGTGAAACAGGGCGTTTCACTTTCTTTCACTTCATATTTGTTTTTCGACCAATCAAGCAAACAGATACTCGACCAGCACTAGTAAGCTGTAAAAAATTTAACTGTAAATGTTGGAAATCAACACATTGTAGACTGGCCGCTGTAGAAACAGGAAACAAGGTGTAACTCTACCCCTTTCAGTCTTTGGTTTCCGGCCCAAACGCTGTGCCGTCTCCCCCTAGAAGTTCCGCGATAACATAGTAGGACTGCTGGAGCCGAGATTGACCCCTCCATAGATGCATTGCCCCCAACCTGAGAATAAACCCCAGATACCACAACCCCACACAGAGAGGAACCTGGGCTCTGCAGCAGACCCCTTCCAACACCAGACACTCTCCCAATGGAAATGAGTGTGGCTCCTCAGACCCCAAAAGCCATCTGGAGCTGGTGGTGGTCATTGTGGAGGCGGGGCACACGTTTACCCCTCAAACAACCTTGAAACCTTTCCCATCTCCACACGGCCTTTCATGTATGTGGCACACATTCTTTCTACACCCCACTGCCAACTCATGCTGGTTGGATTACTCACAGCCTGCATAATTTATTTTGTTTTTATATCACCCGCATCTTCACCTTTTTAATGGCTAAGTAAACCCCCCCGATTTGGCAGTAGAATTTTCTTGCCTTCGAGTAAAAACATTTTTTGGTCAGCGCAGTAGTGACGGTTGTAAAAGTTTGCGAAAAAAAAGAAAACAGACCTAATCGCTTCCATAGGATCAAGTGCGAGGGGCGTTGTCAAACGTTCTCATAACCCACGTCACACTCACTCGAGCTAGGGTGTGCAGCCACAGAAAACAACAACTCTGGGAAAGCGTATTCAGCCGGAAGTAGCAGATTTCTTGTATTATTTTCCCCTTTTTTTTTAAATATATATATAATCCCCTGTTTACCATCTTTTGTACATTTGAGTGAAAATGAACACAGAAATGTTCCAAAACGGAACCCTTTTCAAATGCAAGTTATTATTATTTTTTACCCTTTGACCAGTCTTCCTCCTCCACCGGCTCAACACAGTGTGCACAAATCAGCCACAGAGAGGCAAATGGAAAGGCAAAGGAAAATATGAATGTGGTAAATGAATGAAAGCCCTAAATGATTAAGGTTTGGAAAGTGGGAAGGAGTGGGGTAGAGTTAATAATTGTATACTTAATTGTGTGGCTGCAGGCTTCTCTGTGGCTGGATGTTCAGAGAACAGTGGGGGAAGGTGAAGGCAGCAGCAGGTAGGCTGGCTGTCAGCAGCATGGGGCTGCGGTGAGGCTTGGCATCAGTCGCTAGTGTGATGGAGACACAAAGCAGACGGGGTCCACTCGCTCTCATCCCCCAGTGGCGGCCGAGGCTGACGGATTGACACTCACGCCACGCTGGGTGTGCGGGCAAGTCTTTTGATGCAGGCCCACCCAGCCTAGCCAGCCACTGGCGAAGGTTAACATCTAGCCGAGGTGTCTGCCAGGGACGAAGTCGGCCTTCTGAGGAACTTGTTGGCGACGTGAGGCTTGAGCCCGGGGGTCACCTTCGTCCAGCGCCAGGGATGCGGTCTCCTCATCTAGGCTCATTTTGGTTGAAAGAGGAAGCACAAGCCAAGAAAGCTAATTTATTCTCCCTCCCTCTGGTTAATTGGCCTGGGCACATAACTCCAGTCCAAAAACGTTATCCGTTTAACGACTTCAGAGAGAGTAGTCCATCCACTTGAACGGGAAAGTAATGATAATGATAAGAAGTAGTGAGTCAAGCTATCTGCTCTACCCTTCGACCCCGACCCCACCCCTCCCGATATGCAATAAAGATGAGGCAGACATTGTCGGAATTGACGGTTTGCTTGACATCCCATCTGAATACAAAAGATATACATTGTAAGGCCCTGCGTTAGGAACCATATGCAGTCTTTGTCTGGGGCATAATCGCTAACTAGGGGACCTACCACGGTAACATCAGAGGAGTTTGTACATCCATTTTATTTTGGCATCCGTGTGACTCATTTCACAGCTAATTCTCAAACTGACCAATTTCACTCCCACAAAGAGATGTTTAATTATCACCTCTGCTCTATATATGGTCCTGCTGGTTTATGCTAAATGGGCCAATGACAGTTGGAGACAGGGCCATTTCACTGGGTGATTAATTATGAAGAAAGGGAAGTGGCAGGAGCGACGGCAAGGAGCACCGCGCCACAGATGCATGCTGGGTCGGTGTGCTGGCAGCAGCTGGAAGTGAAGGTCACTTTCCAACCTGAGGAAGAAACGGAGACGAGGGAGGAAGAGATGAAGTGATGAGATAAGTGTGAGTGAGAGCCACAGACAGAGCACTGTTTTTTTTTCTTTTCTTCAAAATGACTTGAATTAAAATTGATGAATTCAAAACTAGAAAGAGGTTTCTATGGCGTACACCACCTGAGGCTGCCATTTAAATAATGAATGAGACAAATTGTAATGGCGGCGTTAAGTAGGGCGTTTCCAAACTGCTAGTCTCCAATATTTGTCTATAATAAGGTTTGTTAACCAAATAATTTATTTTCTTGTGCAACATCCCTTAATTGCAGCTCTGGCTGGATAAAACCAAATATTTTCCATTTCCTCACAATCCGAAGCGGTTTCGAGCTAGTACGTTTTAGGAAAAAACCCATGATTGGTCCACCTTTATCGACGGTGCGTAATGTCGATAAAAAAACCCGTAATGCTCCAATTCCAGTCTCTCTCTCTCTCTCTCTCTCTCTCTCTCTCTCTCTCTCTCTCTCTCTCTCTCTCTCTCTCTCTCTCTCTCTCTCTCTCTCTCTCTCTCTCTCTCTCTCTCTCTCTCTCTCTCTCTCTCTCTCTCTCTCTCTCTCTCTCTCTCTCTCTCTCTCTCTCTCCATGAATGATCTTCAAATTACTCTCGGTGGCCTGTGATCTGGACGGAAGACCCGTGAACGGGACTTAAAGGAATGCCTTGTTACTGAAACCCAGTGCTAAATGGCATACGATCAGCTGCCTCTCATGTGTAAACCAATAGACTCGCTCGTTGTGCTACTGAACTAGTGAGCCACTGTTTTCGCATTTACAGTCGCCAGTTGTTTTAGCATAGACTGTTTGTGATTGAACACGCAAGCATGTCATAGTGTGCAACATGTCCATAATAGTGACATTTGTTTTTTATTTGGAACGTGTAATTTATTTTAAAAGGAGGCTTGTCCTTGTGGCTCTCGGGTACGTGTGTGTGTGTGTGTGTGTGTGTGTGTGTGTGGTGGTGGGGGGGCCAGAGTAGCTTCTCAAACCATGCCCTTATATAGTGGGTGGGAGTGTTTCCTTTTTTATTTTTTATTTCTCTGTGGCAGGTTTGAAACGAAGCCGGATTCCTCCCTGGAATGCTGGGGAGCTGCTGGATTCTCTGCCTTGCCCGTTAGCCCGGGAAGCATCAAATAACAAGCCGACCCGCGCGCTAGCCACACTAGCATGTACCGCTGGTGTGTGCATGTGTGTGTTTATAAATATGCTATCAGCATCTCTACATTTCCCAGCTCAATTACTCATCCACTCACTTCCTCATCACCAGACGCCCAGAGTGGGCCACTCTTGTTTTTTTTTTGTTGCTTTCCCGTATCTTGTTTTGCTCACGCGCTCTCTCTCTCTCTGCTCTTTCTACTGCACACACGAGAGAGCGGGAGAAAGCACTGTTCTTTGTGTTCTGGAGCCTGCCGTCCCCATAGCCTTGCTGGTTATTAATCCTGGTGTTTTGAACCTGCCCCAGAGCTGGAAGCTGTGTGTGTGTGTGTGTGTGTGTGTGTGTGTGTGTGTGTGTGTGTGTGTGTGTGTGTGTGTGTGTGTGTGTGTGTGTGTGTGTGTGTGTGTGTGTGTGTGTGTGTGTGTGTGTGTGTGTGTGTGTGTGTGTGTGTGTGTGTGTGTGTGTGTGTGTGTGTGTGTGTGTGTTATGCAGTTTTGTTTCTCCATGTTAAACCAATTCTCACGCTCCCCAATTGCTGACACACATACGCACACACTTCTATATTATTTGTCATGTGGTGATCACGCAGATAAAATGTGTATACCCGCTCATTCTCTCTTCTCTATTCTCTTCAACTGTAGCATTGTGGCAACGTTGACTACCGCCCTCCACATTCTGTTGCCATTTGTTCCACATGTGGCTTCTCTCTGCCTCTAAACCAGACGGCTTCTTCGCCACACACACACACACACACACACACACACACACACACACACACACACACACACACACACACACACACACACACACACACACACACACACACACACAGGAACTGAGAACTCCAGTCTCAGCAACACACTCATCAGAGAATGCCTAAATATTTACGAGACCCCTCGTGCGTTCCTACCATTGGACCCAGTTTATTTGAAGTGTTTCAGTGGGTTGCTACACGATGGTCGCTTCCTACATCCAACGGCTGCGTCTACCCATCGTCCTGTCTGGGCCTGATCCCCATGTCATGATCCTCTCTGTGCTGCTTGGCTTTTTGATTACAGTCATTAACTGGAGTGGGTCTGCCACCAGGGTGGGAGAACCTTATTACAAACACTTTATTTTCATTAATTTATTTAGCTGGTTCCTTCGCCGATAAAACACGCGGCACATGCCTTGGCAGATGTAGTGAGTGCTTACGGAGAAGGGGTTGCTAAATCCCTGAGTTGGAACCCTCGCCAGGAGATTTCTGCCCCATTTCTGTCCACATCCTTTTTCAATTGGATGTGGGGAAAGAAGTGTGCATGGTTCAATTGGCATATGGAAGCCGGCAAAACGGTTGCAGGTTTGCAGTGATGCCACGTAAAAAGAAAAAGACCACCTATATCTCTACTAGTTCTGTAACTATCGTAAGGATATTGGATACTTCACATCATTATGTGTGCGTAAAAAAAGAAAGAAAAAGGAATGTTTCTTTTCACATTACCAGCTTGTATCATGCCGTCTGGAATGTCGTCATGGGTTTCTCCCGTGATTAATGTTTAATTAGTCAGGAGCTGGAGCCGGCCTCCTCTCTGCATACTCAAGTCTCACTCCCTGTGGCTCTCAACCGTGTCTTTCCACCTTCCGACTTGAAAACAAACTCCCCAAAGATCCGATGTGCTTGGGCAGCACATCTGTTCGCCGCATAAGTTGTAAACAAAACAACTCATAATCACCAAAGCCTGGGAGATTATCAACTAGTAGTTTGCTTTCCACATAATAAACTCGCCAAGCGTTTCCGCAGAGCAAAATCTGAAAGGTAGGATTAGATTCCGTTGATCTACACCAGCTTTGACCCATCTTGAACTGCAGGATACAGATTGTATGACACATAAGAATGTTGTATTGTTATCGCGAGGCTATATATATATATATACATTTAAACATATTACAGCTACTGTAGGTACGATTTGAGAGTTGTATGGCTCAATTAATAGCGTACAGCATCTTTTAATTATATTACTATGATCTGAGTGACCTTTTTTAGACTGTCAGACTGATCTGACCTGACAGATGAGTAGGCTTTTTTCTTCCAAATATCCCCTATCCTCACCTTTCCTCTTGAATATTTAGAGCAGCGATTGTCATTCCCAAATAAGTTCACTTTTTAATATAGAACTATGACGTAAGCATTGTGATATTCATTGTCATTTTATTAGATTCTCTAGTATCCCTTGGGTCCCTTTATTATTTTGGCCATAGTTGATATGAAAAAGTTATTTATAGTAATTCAGCGCATGGGCCAGGAAGCTGTGGCTGTGTCTTATCGTTGGAGGAAAAGGAGCTACTTGACTAGCTGGTATCGGTGCTGCTGCTTTCTCCTTATATAGCCCCCGCCAAAGTACAGCATGACCTGGCTCCACTCACACAAATTTTTGTTGAAGTAGGTTAAGCCCTGGAAAAAGTGATGCAGTGGCATCACAACAGAATAGTATATTCTGTGTCCGTTAGTTTCTTTTAGTGTGTGTGTGTGTGTGTGTGTGTGTGTGTGTGTGTGTGTGTGTGTGTGTGTGTGTGTGTGTGTGTGTGTGTGTGTAAGAGAGAGAGAGAGAGAAAGTGCTGAAAGCATTGAAGTGGGCTGCATCGTTCCAGGGGCCAACGGTTCGAGTACAGGCCTGCCTTTGTCTTGCTAGCCGCTAACCCAAACGTTTTTTGGCCATCTCTCCCCATGTTTGTGATGGAAAGCTAAGCTAAGCTAGGCCCCATATTTAAGCCTTTATATTGGCTGCCGAGGCGGACTGCCCACAGAGCCCGAGCAAATAGAAATCCCATTTCCTCCCTTTCCACCGGTGGCATTAAGAGTCAAGATCGGGCTAGTGCCTGATTGCTAATGAAATAGCCACCCAGCAGGTGAGCTGTTAAAGCCTTTCCGAGGCCCAGCGAGGGCGAGTCCCGTCTTCGCTGTGCATCAGCCCTGCCAGGCTTGATCGATTCACTGTTTGCTCGGTCTTGTCTAAGTGCAAGCTCACACTCCCCCACTCTCCCACTCCCCCTCCAAAGAAAATAATCCAGAGTTCGACCAATGCTGATGTCTCTCACTCCTCCTCCTCCTCCTCCTCCTCCTCCTCCTCTGCTAGGCTTTTGTGTTGCGCACACACACGACACACACACACACACACACACACACTAACCGACATACATTCAGTCTTGTGGGAACTGGCGAGGTGGAGAACCATGAATTCATCATAACGCCGTCTGTCCACTGATCAATAATTCAATTCTGTCTGTGAGCAAGCATGTCTGGAACCAATCTCACCTGCCCCCCCCCCCCCCCCCCCCCCCCCTTTGCCATCCTCCACCTACCAGGTGGGGGTGTTGGTGTTGTGTCCCTGAGACCAGCTCTGCCTGTGTGCGAGCGTGGTTCGGGTCGCGTGGTTCCGCTGTGTTCTTTTTGCACATCCATTCGTTGGTTTGAAATTGTCAATTGAGGATGTTGTGAGGTGTCTGCACTTTCTTCATGTAAATACGTGGGTGTGTGAAGACACCTGTGGCAGTTGGAGATTAGTTGTTGTTATGTCTACTGTGAGTAATGGACAAATCCCACCCTCACACACTGCTGTGTTTGTGTATGGTAGATCTGTGTGTGCCCGCATATTTGGTTGTAGGTTTGCATGTGTGCACATGCATGGTTGCTGGTGTGTGTGCGCGCACACTTGTGTGCTTGTAGGTGTGTGTGTGGTTGAAGGTGTGTGTGTGTATGCGTGCACATGTGGTTGTAGTTGTGTGTGTGTGTGTGTGTGTGTGTGTCTGTGTGTGCATGCACATGTGGTTGAATGTTGTGTTTACGTGTGTGTGAAGGTGTAGTTGGAGGTGTGTGTGTGTGTGTGTGTGTGTGCACATGTGGTTGAAGGTGAGTGGGTGTGTGTGGTTGAAGGTGAGTGTGTGTGTGTGTGTGTGTGTGTGTGTGTGTGTGTGTGTGTGTGTGTGTGTGTGTGTGTGTGTGTGTGTGTGTGTGTGTGTGTGTGTGTGTGTGTGTGTGTGTGTGTGTGATTGTGTGTGTGTGCGCACGTCAGCAGATAAAGCCTCTGATTAGTGCAGCTCAGGCAGGCTGGGCGGCCTCGGAGCCGGGTGAGGCCGGGTTCTCCTTGCCTCCGGTTCTCTCTCATCCCGTTCCAGCCCACACCTGGAGAGGGCACTGTGGTTGACCCCCCCCCACCTCCCTTCCCTTCCCTTCCCTCACTCAAGGTAGACAAGGTAGACAGAAGGACATGGCTCTGAAGTAATTTAATTTATCAAAGATAAACCCCAGACATGTACATCTTCTGCTGCCCACCCCCCTGCTTTCAACTTCGTCATTGAAACTGGTATGACTCCTGTATTTATGTATTACTTTCTTTTAAAAACCTTTTTTAGAAGGTTTGCTGAAGACCACATGCAGTGTTCCTCCCTCCCCGAGTCTAGCCAACACAATATAAAAAGGAAGGGGAATAAAAATAGGAAGTTGTTTTTTCTCAATGTGTGTTGGCTAGATGTTTATGCCTTATTCTAGCGACCGGCGGCTCCTGTCCAACCCCGTGGCCGGGAACCGGAGTCCGATAACAAGGACATGATGGGTTTTTTCTTTTCTGTGGATTTTTTGTTGACGGCCGAGATGAAACACTTGTTCATAATGTTGATGGTGGTCTGACTTGGCCCTGACATGATTTGTTTTCTCTTGGTAGACTACCTCTTCTCCTCCGTCTCACTCTATTTTCTCCCTCCATTTCTCCTTTTGTCTTTCTCTGTCTCGTTTTTGTCTTTTTCAGTCTATCTCTTTCTCTCTCTCTATCTCTCTCCTGCATGAGGTTTAATCCACTTCCAGTAAACCTCTACATCGGTAATCGTATTTTGTTTAGTTTTTTGGTTTGGCTCTCGCTCTTGCTGATAACCACAGGATCTTAAGGTAAATGCTCTGACACACACACATGCACATGCACACGCACACACCTTCTCTTCTTCAACTGCCTTCCCTCTCCCTCACCCTCTGCCTCTCCCCAGCCCCACCACCACAATCTTCCTCCCTGTCTCTGTGAGTTGGAAATGTATTGTGTGTAATCAGTAGATGGGTAGAGCCTAGCGCTTTTATTTAGTTCCTGGTGGAGGTGGAGGAGGGAGAGGAGCGTCGATGACGAATGAAGGGGGCTGGCGAGAGTTCTCCTGACTGTCACTTCCATTAAGCATGCTGGCCCTAGCCACCATCAGCGCCTATATGACCAGAGGACCGGCACTCTCTGAATCTTCCTTTCGTCACCTCCTCGATCTCCCCCCCCCACATTCCATATTCTCTCGTCGACAGACACGCTTGTTGTCGCTCCCTTCGATTCTCTATTAAATATATGTTCCTCTGACTTAAGGATCAGCCCAACCGTTTATTTTTGTATGAATTCCATCGTTGCCATCTGCCGTGGTGTTTTGGATGATTTGATGTCCGTTAACTGTAAACATTTGGAGATATTTATATTGATGTCCATCATTCCCTCTCTCTGGCTCTCGCTGCACAAATACCTCTTGAGTACAATCAATTAAGGATTGCTTGACATTTATTGAGGGAAACACTAAAGGGAGCCCTCGGGTTTGGGCCCTTTGGGTGTCTCTCTCCCATTGTTTTGTTTGTGGTTTGTTTTGTTTATATGTCGCTGAGCGTTGTGCTCCCTTAGTGACCACACACTGCCAACACTGGAAGTTTCTGGGAGGAATTTAGTTCCTAAGTGTCTTTTTATTCAGCTCTAACAGGGGCCTTGGCTTGTCGGAGTCTGTTTAGCAGAATAATCAGGGCGTTAATTAACAAAATTCAGTTCAGAATATCAATTATAGCTTTCCTTTATCTGCAGTCGTGTCATACTGATAAAAAGAAAACCCAACCCAACCCCAAAACAATCATGGCTGATTGAGGGTTATTATTGTTTCATGCTGGGTATAATTATTACTTATTCGCTGACTTGACTTACTTATTTATTTATATATGTCCTATTAAGGTTTTCCTTCTTATTTTAGGATAATTAAAATTAAAATGATTCTCGAGACATGGCCCCTACACATGCTCTTTGTGTGTGTGTGTGTGTGTGTGTGTGTGTGTGTGTGTGTGTGTGTGTGTGTGTGTGTGTGTGTGTGTGTGTGTGTGTGTGTGTGTGTGTGTGTGTGTGTGTGTGTGTGTGTGTGTGTGTGTGTGTGTGGTGTAGGCAGAGCATTAGTTGAGAGGGAGAGAGCTGCAGGGATTCACTGGCTAGTGTTCTCTAGCTCTCATCCATGTCCAGACATGCTCTCCTCTCTCAAGAATGACAAACATTTCCTCTGCACTGGCTGGCTCACACCCCAACAAAGACTGGGAGATTTCTTACACCGCACAATATCCCACACACGCACACACGCACACACGCACACACGCACACACTGCATGTCTGTAGTTGTGATGCTGACATGTACCTCTGTCTGTTTCCCTGCCACACCTGTGTGTGTGTGTGTGTGTGTGTGTGTGTGTGTGTGTGTGTGTGTGTGTGTGTGTGTGTGTGTGTGTGTGTGTGTGTGTGTGTGTGTGTGTGTGTGTGTGTGTGTGTGTGTGTGTGTGTGTGTGTGTGTGTGTGTTTGTGTGTCATGTGATCAGTGCAGACCAACCCGTTTACCCCGAGGTTCATTCAGTTGTCTGTAATGGAGTCCTAGCATCCCCTGGCCTGTATGTTAATACTAAGTAACGGCAGTTTGGGATTCCGGAACTTCCTTTGCTTTTGTTTTCCCTCCATGTTGAGAGATGCCTGATTTGGGATTCATACCTAAAAGTGCCCACAGTTGGATTCTCTCACCAAACGCTGCACAGTTGTTGTGCTTGTGCTGGTCAAACTGTCCGAAGTGTGTTTGTGTGTGTATGGCAGTGGAATCAATTATAGCAGGGGGCTGTGTGTTCAGTATGCGTAGCGCGGTGCTGGGTGTGATGGGCTTTTGATGGGACCGAGCCCCAGTCACAGATGTAAAGCGGTGTTAATCGAAGCATCATAGAGGGGCTAACGGCAGCGCAGCCGTTCCTGCGACTGACTGTGGAGACCACGCACCAGTAATGGCAGAGATGATGGGATGGACTTAGTCTTCCCGGCTAACATTTATTTATGTCTAGGGCTACCATGCGTTTTCAGTAAAGGACTTGGAGGATATTTCAAAGTAAAAGCTTGTCATGACATGGGCATTTGCTATGCTACTTCAAAATAAAAGCTTATTGTGACACCGATATTTCTTATTATATTTCTAAATAAAACCTGGTCTTGAAAGATGTATTTGCCCTGATATTTAAAAATTGCAACAAAAATTGGATACAATGCTTTTGATATATGTTCGTCTTAAAATGTTGTTGCCTTTTTCAGCCTGAATTTTGTTTTAGCAGTCTCTTAATTCACTCAACTCTTACTTTTAACACTCTATATATTAGGAATGCATACCACCTACCTCAAAGACTGTCCATATTCTGTACTTAGTATGCATAGTATGGATACATTAGGGATGGAATAAATCAACTATCATCTTTCTTGACAGTTCTTATTACCCTGTCATGTTTTCTATTAAAGTACATGCTTAACGTGAACAAGTACACATAATGTAATGTCCACTCAAACAGACCTGGACATGTCCTCCTTCAGAGTGATGGAAAGGCGCTAGGTGTTGCCCTTTATCTTCAGTTGTGTATTCCAATACACAAAATAATAATAAAAAGGATTGAATATGTCGTAACTCTTGACTGAATAGACTGTGGGTTAGGGCAGTAGTAACGGTACAGAAGGAGGATTGATTTGTTATAAAACTCCACGTCAATACTGAGTTTAAGCGCTACGACGGTGCAATTACGGGGTATGTATCCATAATCTGATGCCATTTTAACAATTATCTAAACATCCACTGATGTTTCAGATAAAAACATCTGTAAATACAGACCAGGGGATGAATAGAGGAGGAACCAGGGCGAGTGCCACTCAAAAATAGCTATATTGGTAGATGCTATAGCCTACTACTAGCTGCTAAAACCTGCTACTATCTATAGAGGTAGCTGCTAGCTGCTACTATCTAAAGTGGTAGCGGCTATAGCCAGCTACTATCTATAGTGGTAGCTGCTAGCTGCTACTATCTAAAGTGGTAGCGGCTATAGCCAGCTACTATCTATAGTGGTAGCTGCTAGCTGCTACTATCTAAAGTGGTAGCGGCTATAGCCAGCTACTATCTATAGTGGTAGCTGCTAGCTGCTACTATCTATCAGAGCACATCAGAGCTGGTGTTTCAACTAGTCCAAAGAAAATGACAATCATGCTGCACAACATACAAATGGATATATACAACATACCTATGGATTTCAAAAACCTTGATGGTGTGGTACAAAGAAGCATACGTTATTGTTGAAGGGAGCACCCAGAAACAATTTAAGAGCCCTGCTTCTTTATTCATGCACAAGCATTAGTCTTGAGTAATGGAGGCATCCCTTCCTGTCCTCCCTTAGGGTGTGTGTGTGTGGCTGTGTGTGCGTGCCTGTGTGTGCCTGCATGGCTACAGACTAGTGTGCATTAAATGATATAACCTTCGCCATTAAGTCTTTTTTTTTCTTACCCTCCTGGCTTTTCCTGATAACTGTGGCGTTGAGTGAAGTGTGCATTTGTACTTTATTATTAAGTGTGCTGTCATCCATCCTGCCTCTCTAGAAGCTTCCGGAAAGTCGGGATCCAAGCCCCCGCAGAGGCATTCCTCAAGTGGAGGGGAAGAGCAATCATTTTTGGGATGTTTCGATTGTCTGACTCTGATCATTTTTCTCCTAATCGCCTTCAGAAAAAAAAAACTAGCACAGAAAAACGATCTGTGACGAATGTGTATCTGAAGTTTGTTTGATGTTAGTGGGATATCTATGTTCCAGGGCGTATCCTCTTGAACGGGCCAAAGATAAATGGGACATGAATGTTAATGTAATCTGGTGATCATTTGTGGTATATAGCAGACAGTGTTTGGTAGTTTCCTCATAAAAAAACGTCGTGAAGTTAATGACATCCCGAATACGCTTACACGTACTTACAAAGCATATTCAAGTGCTTCCAGTGTTGCATCGGTCAGCAGCACAGAAATAAATGTGGGAAAAGGCCAGTGTACTATTTATAGAAACGTATGGCTCAGAGTCGGCCATCACAGAACTAATTTGTATAACTGCTGGCCAGCGTACCCCCCACCCCCCACCCCCCGTCCTCCATGTTTGTTCTACCTGGACACGAGGCTGTTATCTGAAGGCCTTGAATGAAACAGCTGCCTGCCCCCCCTCCCCGCGCTACGCCCCCAGTCCCGTCCTCCTACGCCTTTTGAGAATGTCATGTTCAGTCCGTGGTGTCAGACACAGTGCCCACTAATGGGCTCTTGGCGCTGATCCAAAAGTATCCCATATTCTGAACCCCAACCTCCCCCCTACCCAGCCCCACTCGGTCTCACAACTAGACTCACCTGGATTATTCCAGACAGCACACGGCTGCTGCTGCTGCTGCTGCTCCAGGGAGCGCTTTACCCCACCCTTTCTCCAGCACGTGGAAGAAAGATTAGGGCCTTCCCAGCGGACGCTTCAGCAGAGCTTGGCTAGCACCTGTCGCCGCCGCCGCCGCCACTGCCGCTAACATTTAGTAGGGAGTCGTCCTTTGTCATGCAAAAATGTCTTCTTTTTTTTCTTATTTCTTTACAATCCAGGGAATATCTTCTTTTTCCAATTGTTCTCCGTCATAGCCTTGACTCTGGGTGGAGCTGGTGAATCTCAAGTACACCAGCAGTCCCGCCATGTTAACGTTTACGTTTCCAGACACAGAGCACGCGCTTCAATTCATATCTGTAGCTCCCTTCGTATTAGGATTCTCTTTTGGATACGGAAATTCTAAAACATCATTCTGCATCCATCCAACACGGCAGTGCGCTTTGGGCTTTGGAGCTATCAGCTAGCCTTCCTTTCACACAGTCTTTTCATTGCACCGTGTAGCGCTAATGGCTATTAGCTAGCTTTCCTGCAAACTGTCTTGCCACAGCTCCATGTGGCCGCTAAGGGCTATTAGCTTGCCGTCCTTCAAGCGGTTTTGCCACAGCATCATAGCATCTGGCTTTCCAGTGCATTTGCTTTATCTGTTGTCGCTCCTGTCTCTGTTTGTGGTTGTCCCGAGTCAGGACACAACCAACCTCTTTGCCCCTCCCTGCCTCTGTCTGTTTGGCTGTAATGCAGTTTAAGCCCTTTGTCGAAAAGGGCATTAGCCTATATATGCGGGCAGCAGTGCTTTGTCATCCCGACCTGCATGGCTGCTCCAGATGGGTGATTAGTCAGAAGTGTGTGTGTGTGTGTGTGTGTGTGTGTGTGTGTGTGTGTGTGTGTGTGTGTGTGTGTGTGTGTGTGTGTGTGTGTGTGTGTGTGTGTGTGTGTGTGTGTGTGTGTGTGTGTGTGTGTGTATCCATCCACGTGTTTACCAACTAATGGCCTAGCATCATCCTCCAATAGCCACATCCCCATTGCATCCTCATCGGCAGTAAGTTAATCTGACTTCAGCTAACTGGGCTTCCATCAGCGCGTCAGAAGGTGGCTGCATTAACCACGGAAGAAAGAAAGCGGGGGTAAAGAAAGCAAACCAATACAAAAGCCCCAGCTGGTTGCTCGTGAAGTAGAAGGATAAGAAATTGGGAAAGAGAGGGAGGAAAGTCTGGAAAAGGAGGAGGCTGAGATTGAGCACATCCACACTCCTCTATTGTCCAGCTGCAGCCTCACATCATCTCTCCGAGCACACGAAACAAAAGCACAGAACACGTGTGCCATGAAAGATTAATTGGTTGTCGGTTGGGTGGTGACGCAGCTCATCACCTCCAGCCCGGAGGACGGCTGCGTCAGAATACAGAGTAGTGATACCAGTGGGCTGCCAGTGGACTGGACGCCACAGGGAACAACTTTAGTCCTCTTTGGCCTCTGGCACTGGAAATATTTCTGAGATATTTCCTCTGCTCTGGAAGCCATATTGTTTTGTTTTTCACCACTGTGCAGGTACCGTACATGATACGTGAGTTGGTTAGAAGGGCTCCCTTCGTCATGGCAGCGATTGGCACTCTTGGCATAGTTAGCAGGTGATTTGAGCGTGTGTGTGTGTGTGTGTGTGTGTGTGTGTGTGTGTGTGTGTGTGTGTGTGTGTGTGTGTGTGTGTGTGTGTGTGTGTGTGTGTGTGTGTGTGTGTGTGTGTGTGTGTGTGTGTGTGTGTGTGTGTGTGTGTGTGTACACAGGGCTGTTTGTATTTACACGTGTAAGAGAGGCACATCTGTCGTAGCTTTAATTCGTTTTGCCTGGCACGGGTTACCGCAGCACCTCTCTCTCTGCTGTTTAATAGCAGACTTGACAACAGGCATTTATCAAGGTCTCCCGCCTGCCAGAAGGATCGGACACTCATTTGGCCCTGGTCACTTTTAATGTGATTATGTGATTTTCAAATGAGGTATTTTATTTTTGGTACCAGAGCCCCGATCCGAGCTGCCACCTGGGGCCCCTGCATACTGAGGCGTACTGAAACACGAAGTCCAACCTCCACATTCTTTTTCCTATACCTTTTCATGCCCCTTCGTTTTTTTCCTCCTTCGTCTCTGACGTGTACCTTGGTGTATGAATGTCACGTGCCCGACCCTGAAATTCCCCAAACCCACATCCCTCCATTCATAGCCCTTTTCCACCAAAGTAGCTCTGCTTCTTCAACCGGTTCCGTTCTGGATTCCTGGAGCCTTGGTGCCATCCAGCAAACCAGCCCACGTTTCCACCAGTTTTGAGCGGAACCATTATAATCAAGGATGCGCCCTCGGTCATCAACCGAGGGCATTGCACAATGCACACCGGAAGTAAACCTTAGAAGCATGCTCTTTTTTTCCATCCTCTTTATCCAACCTGTAGAATATGACACGCCCACTGATGTCGTCATGGACTCTTCAAGGAAAACCTGCCACTGTTTGGTTCCAGCTGGGAACCAGCTTTTGGGTTCTGAACCAATTTTATTTGAGTCGCAATGCTCCGAACGGTTCTGAATTTGCAGTGAACCGGAACGGAACCCGTTCCATGTTGGCAGAAATGGAGCATCAGTGGACTGGTTCTGGGCACTCGTTTGGCTCGTCAGGCCCATCTCTTCTCTGGTGACGAGATGGAGAGAGCCCCCCCCCCAGGCAAAACCCCAAACAAGTCTGGAATGCTTCCCCCTGCAACAAATTCTCCTTCCCTCCACACACTCCCCCTTTCCTGACAGCAGCGGTGTGCAATCAGGGTTTTCACTGATGAGCCAATAGGAACTGACAGCTAACCGTCTCTGCCTGCTTCTCCTCTCTCTGTTTCACTCTCTTTCTCTTGCTCTTTCTCTCGTTCCCTTTCACTCTCTTTCTCTCACTCTCTTTCGCCTTCTCGCTCTTTCTCTCTCTTTCTCTCTCAACCTGGCTATCCGCTCTCACATCTGTGGATGTTACCTGACGAGACTCATTTGTCAAGTGCCCCCCCCCCCAATCCTCTTGCCTCTCCCCCACACCTTGTCGCTTTGCCTCCTGTTTTTCCAGCAGTGCCAGCACAACTGAAGCAAGTCTTTGTGTGTGTGTGTGTGTGTGTGTGTGTGTTTGTGTGTGTGTGTGTTTGTGTGTGTGTGTGTGTGTGTGTGCGTGTGCGCGCGCACATGGGTGCGCGTGCGTGCGTGTGACACCATGAGAAGTGCCAGGTGTGACTCTTCTCACTGCCTGAGGAATAGCTGTCAACCTCTGTCTCTCAGCTTTCATCTCCTCGCTCTCACACCACCACCTTCCTCCTACAGTGGCCTCTGTATCGCTGTCACGCCATGTTCTTGTGTTACCCATTCTCTCTTCTGGGCATTCTTTCGTCGTTTGCGTGGAATAGATCCCCGGTTGCCCGTACAATCTTTTGGGGCCGACAGATTACAGAGCAAATGAGACCCTTGTTTTATATGCATAAAACAATTAAGAGCCCCAAAATGTAAGTGTGTGTGTGTGTGATGGGTTTGAGGGCCAATCTTGAGCAGCGGCGTCTGCACCTGAAGGGTTCCCACGGTCGCAGCTGTCCGCCCAGCTGTTCTTAACCCCTTCTGCTTCACGTCTGCACAATCCTGTTCTAGTTCTTTTCCTCTTCCCAAGTTACTGCAAGGTCACGGCCACCATTTAAGGAGCATTCCGGAGACACGTTACAGCCAGATGTGGTGCAGGATGTGTACAACGTAAGTTGGGACGGGTGCCAGCTGCAGCAAGAGTACGAGCTAACTGTATAGCTAAGCTCATTGAGGCGGCTTAGTGAAGTCAAACTACCTTATTGTGCAGCATGTAACCAGACGTTTTCTGTCTTCCCCAACCGTAACTGCCCCCTGCAAGCCCAGCACAGCCCGTCCAACCCTACTAATTCCTGATTTCATTTTTCTTATTCACATTACATTCATTTAAAATTTTCTCCTCCCCGCTGGGGGCTTACAGAAGGAGATTGGGTAGATGTTTTCGCTGCATTCAACATTCGAGACGGGTCGGGGCTGCTTGGACGGCTGGGCTTCCAGCCATCATCCCATTTGTGTGTTTCTCATTGTCGCGCCCCCCCCCCCGTCCCCACCCCCCCCTCTTTTGTTTTCCTTGTGCTCCTGCTCTGTATCTGCTCTCCGATTGATAAGCCCCAATCCCCGACAATGCTTGGCACACGGTGCCCCTGATCACTGGCGACGGCGCTGCTGCATTGTGCTGGTCCCGTGCACGACCATGCACGCACGCCCCCCCCCCCCCCCACCCCCTTCGTTTTCCGCGTGCGGGTTTCAGCGAAGGGACGGGGGGGGGGGGGGGGGGGGCGGGGTGGCTGAGGCTCAAGCCATTGTTTATCCACCTTTTCCGTTTCCAGATGGCGCTCAGCGGAAAGAGCCCACTTCTTGACGGGATTGGCCTCCATCTCCCACTTATCTTCCCTCTTTCTCGTCCTGTCCTTCTGTCGCTCCTCCATCCTGGCCCTCGCTCCCTCCTGTGGCTCGCGGTGGGTTTACGGGCTCATGTTCAGGTCCACACCGTGCCACACCAGGCAGTAGAACCAGGACAGAGATCCAGACAGAAAGAAAGAAAGGCAGGCGGGCGGATGAGCAGGCAGACTGAAACTAGACTGGGAGCCCAGGACCGGCAGGTGGGTTAGCCGACGGGGAGTTGCGCCGCGCGCACGCGCGCGCGGGGTGTGCTAGCGAACATATGCGTCCTTGAGATTTCAGACGTATGCGCAGCACACCGCCTTGGCTCGCCATCGTGTCAGGCGCCAGTCTCTGCCGCCTTAGCGAAGGCACACGTGTCACAAACACTTGACGCACTTGTCGCGTCGTTTTCATACCCTCTTTTGTTTGTACTCTTCTATTCTCTCGAGGTCAGTGAATCCGAACAAGCTAGCGCTTCAGGGGCTAACGCGGCGTCAAGCCAACCGAAACCAGAAGCTCCCCGTACTGCTGGACGGCCGGGATTGATGGACGATCAATTCCAGCAGAAGATAATCACGGCGTGTCGGCCTCCAACTGAGCCAAGCTCTTATCTGTGTCTGCCCACCGCGCGCTACCAAACAAGCCACAGGGACACACATTCCTCTCTTTACTGGTGCCCGGCCCCGAGGTGGAAAATGTGTTGGCGCGTCTGCCGTCGCTTCTGCTGCTTCTGCCTGCTTTTTCCTCCATGCTCACTTGATCAATTCAAGCGGGATGCTTCTGTTAAACTTCACTTCACTCTGGTTGTTTAGGAGATCCATATGCTTGAGGGCAGGAGGATGATGCAGCATCTTTTTGGGGGTTGTTTAAATTTTCCCACAAATGTTTGTATGAATGATCCTATCTGGAGTGTAGAACTATTGAGAAAACCTGCTCGTCGCTGTCTCGCCACTATGCTCTGAATAATCAACAAAGAGCATCAAAGGTATTACAGCTCCCTCCCTTGGTTTGTCCGATCTTCTCAGGCTCTGTCTCTGGAGTGTCCCCTTTTACCGTCCTCTTCATCATTACCTCTAGCTGCAGTTTCTCTCTCTCTCTCTCTCTCTCTCTCTCTCTCTCTCTCTCTCTCTCTCTCTCTCTCTCTCTCTCTCTCTCTCTCTCTCTCTCTCTCTCTCTCTCTCTCTCTCTCTCTCTCTCTCTCTCTCTCTCTCTCTCTCTCTCTCTCTCTCTCTCTCTCTCTCTCATATATATATATTTTGTTGCCTCTGCAGACCATGTGACCAGTGAAGGACCATTTTCTGAGATGAGTGAGATGCACTAATTATGCTGTAATGGCTGGAGCCGTGCAAGAAGCGGGTCCGTTCGGGAGGCGTGCAGCCTTTTCAGTCCGCAGGCTGATTAGGCTGTGTACTTAACGTGGCCGGGCTCAGATAAAAATGGATGGTGGTTAGTGCATCAGGAGAGACAGTCCGCCTGTCAAAATAGCCCTCTCCTACAGACGGTGAACTGAAAGCCATGGAGAGGGAGAGGAAAAGAGTGCATATATTGTGGAGGGCCAATTTCACTGAGAGGATAGAAGCATGGTAGGGTAATTATGAGGTATGGCCGCCTGCATTGATAATGACTGTGGTGTCAGTGGACACAAACATCCAGCCTCCAGTTAGTCTGTAGGCTGACGTAAAAGGGTTTTTAAATGGATGCGCAACACTGTCAATCACCACGGCCCATATAGATATTCATATAAGCTTCCTCATTGAGCACACGCGAAATGGAGCTAATTGTTGAATGTTGACAATTTGGTGTGTATGCGTGTGCGAGCGTGGTCCCACATGGGACTTGCGTCAGCCTAGGCTATGGTAACCGAAGAACTCTTCAGAGGGTGCGCAGCATCTGTGTGTCGCAGCAAGATGGAAGGTACCAGAAAGGCATTGTTCTGCTCCACCACAAGCAGTCAACAGGACACACAAGTGGACCAAACACATGCCCTGGACCCCCCCCCCCCCAGGCTCCTCTCCCAACACTGAGAGAACGACATATAAAATAACACAGAAGCTTCCCCAGCACATCTGTCCCTGTAGGGGGTCACACACATGCTCCTAGATAAACAGACACACCTCTCTCCTGCCGTACACTCCGCAGTTTCTGGCACAAACAACACAATCATTGTTTGGTGCGCGGGAGGTCGCCGGTGAGGCAAAATAAATCGACCAGAGGTCAAGTAAAAAAATACAAAAATAAACGGAAACCTGTTCACCTGTCAGTTCCGAGACACACGCCGTGTGAGAATGCCAAGCTGCACGGCTAAATTCGAACACGTACAGGAACGCTGAATGCATTTACACATGTGCACTGGCCGGCCAAGTCAGTCAGGCAGTTGAGATGCAGTATTACACATACCCGCATCACACACACACACACACACACACACACACACACACACACACACACACACACACACACACACACACACACACACACACACACACACACACACACACACACACACACACACACACACACACACACACACACTGATGCAGGATGTTGTCTTTGCATGTGCGCATGTATGTGTAAGCCTGTTGTAAGCTCATACACGTGTTTTCGTGTCACTGGTTTGCACCAGGAAACTCTATGCACAACACGCTTCATATAATTAAAGGAGCATCGAACCCTGCTCTTTTCTATTTTTGTACACACGCACACGCGCACACGCATGCATGCATGCAAATCCTCTCCTTTCGGAATAATCGGTATAGTGAATTTCCCTGTGGTGTACGGTGTGTGTATAGTCCCTCTTAGCATTATGATTGCCCCCCGGAAAAATAAAGAAAGGGGTGGGGGCAGCAAGTCCATTCAAGTTGTCAGTCGGCTTCATAAAGCCGCCACCGATTGTTCCCAGTGGGGCCCTCATCAGTAGCGAGGAGCAGTGGAGCATCTCAACACGGGGCTCCTGCGAGTGAAGTGACAATCGCTCTTTCCGAGGCACAAGGCAGACAGGAGGCACTTTGTGAAGGGAGGCGCGGGGTGTGTGGCGAACAAAATGGCTGCCCACCAGGCAACAGGAGGCTATCGGCGATGCAACGATGTGGAGAGCCGTAGCAGCATGGCGGTGGCTGCCTAGCAGTGCCTTATTGGGGCTACAGCTGCAGCAATCTGTCGCTATGGTCCTTTTTTTTTTTTTTTTCAGCAGGCATCCGGGGTCGTTGAAAAAGTTTTATATTTTAGGACACTTCTTTGAAAGCAAAGTATTTGATTTAATAGAGCTTGATCATGGGAAGACACACTGGGAGCATTAACCAAGCATCTTCAGAGAGACAATGGGTGTACATTATACTTATAGGGAAACTTTCACATCAAGGGCAGTAACAACAAAGGAAACAACGGTGAGGGGAGTGACCATCATGGGGAGTTAAGGATTTGCCATGGCTGGAGTCAGCCATGGCGGGAGAGGCCAAGCTAATTTGCAATACACCATAGAGGGAAGTAGACATGTGTTAGTATCAGACTTCGTGGCTACAGCAATGCGAATGCTAACTAACTTAACACCTTTAAATTGGAGAGAGGAAGGGAGCTCTCTCTAGGTGCAAGAATCATTTATACAAATGCCTTTTTAAATTGGCTGGTAACAATGTAAACAAGGTTATATCATTTGTATATAATGTGATATTATTATCACGATACATTTTTCCACGACGTTCAATTTAAACGTTACGTTGTGTTCTCGCAACCCCCCCCCCCCCCCCCCCCGACAATAATTCCCCCCCCCCCGACAATTATTCTACACTATTAGTTAAAACAACCATGGGTAATTTACCCTCCAACACCTTTCCGATGCTCTCCAATTTTCAATGTTAAAATCTCTTCCTCCCCCTCCTCCTCCCCTCAACACCACGTCCCTCTTACCCTTTTACCTTCTCCCCCCCTTCCGGTCCCTCCTGTCCCTGTCACGGCTGCTGAACGATTTCCTCTCACCGGGAGGCTCCTGGTGAATCACTGCGACGGCGTCCAACAAGGCTCCTCTTTAGGCTCATTAAATGTTTCCGAGAGAATGGGAAATCAATGGTGCATGTGAGCACGAGAGAACTTTTCTGTTAATTTAATTCTCCTCTTCCTCCTCCCCCTCCTCCGCCTTATCAGTTGAACCTGTCTTTCTCTTTCTCTCTCTCTTTTCTTCTTTCTCTTTCTCTCGGTCTCTCTCATTCTTGCTTCCTGTCTGATGCTCTGTTTCTCGCTTGGTATTCTCTCTCTCTCTCTCTCCCCCCCCCCCCTTTCCCTCTTGTCATTCTATATTTCTTGTTCCTGTCTGCTTGTCTTTCTGTCCGTCTGCGTCAGAAGGGGTGGGTGGATGTGGGCGAGGAAAACCATTTTGGTCAAAAATGAATGACCGTACCAGTAGACTTTCCAATGTTGGTGTGAACCTTGCACATGAAGCTTCAATGTCCTCAGCCTGGGTGAGTGAATTTGAGCATTGTCATGTTTTGGTCTTTGAGAAAAAGATAGGGACTATCCATTACTCTGCACATTTCTGCTGAATTGAATCTCTTTGTTTTATAACTGTTAAGCCTTTTCATTTGCTATTGTGTGTGTGTGTGTGTGTGTGTGTGTGTGTGTGTGTGTGTGTGTGTGTGTGTGTGTGTGTGTGTGTGTGTGTGTGTGTGTGTGTGTGTGTGTGTGTGTGTGTGTGTGTGTGTGTGTAGTAGGAAAAGGTTTATGCGGTCTGAAACCGTGCCTAGGGGCCCGGCCCAATCCTGAGCTGCTGTAATTGCTCTTTTGGGTCCTAGTGTCTCTCTCTCTCTCTCTCTCTCTCTCTCTCTCTCTCTCTCTCTCTCTCTCTCTCTCTCTCTCTCTCTCTCTCTCTCTCTCTCTCTCTCTCTCTCTCTCTCTCTCTCTCTCTCTCTCTCTCTCTCTCTCTCTCTCTCTCTCTCTCTCTCTCTCTCTCTCTCTCTCTCTTTTCATCCCCCACCCCCCCTCCTTCTGTCCCTGCATGGCTCATCATGGCAGTTCCCCAACTGCATAATCTGGGAAATTCCTCTTTAAACACTCTCACTCTCTCGCTCATATACATTTTCACTCAGCATTTATTGCCCCATGTCTGTGCTGTTAAGTGCTCTGCCTACTATCTGCTTAGCGGAGGCTGTTATTGGTTTGTGTTTAGCTTTTTTCTAGGAATGAATACCAATGTACTTTTATACAACCATCTCCTCTTCTTCCTTACTGGCAGGTGTTAATAGGGCCTGGCAGTGCCAGTGGTGTGTGTGTGTGTGCGCGTGCGAGGGAAAGTGCAGGTGTACATGTTGCCCTCTTCTCATGTTAGCCTCCCTGCCTTACTGTTGTCCTCCAGACCCTATCCAGTGCTAGCTGCTAGGGGGGGTTCTCAGGGGGCTTGGCTGGGCTGGTGTGGCATGATGTGGTGCCAGGGAGCTGGAGCTGGGCTGGCTGGGGATAATGGATGTGGCCGGTTGCAGCAGCTGCTTCGGGGCCGCGTCCGGGGCCACTATCTGAGGAGTTATCTGAGGGCCTGAGTGGCCTGTGATGAATAGCCGGGAGCTGAGAGTCTTCACCGATCAATAATCCACTAGCACCCAGATGAGGTGGAGGGTGGAGCTGTGGGTCAGAAGGGGGTTCTCCTCCTCCTCCTCCTCCACCACCATCACCACCACCAACCTCACTGTCACTCTCACCTCTCACCTCCCTGCCTCCCCTCATAATCTGCTGCAGTGTGAACCTTTTTTTGCGCAATTTAGTTTTCTCTTCCCCTCGAATCCACACACCGAATTGGCCCATTGATCTTTTCTCGTCGGGTTGTTTTAAATAAAGGTCCGGTGTCTCCTCTCCGCCCGAGCATTCAGGGCCTCTGACAGCCTTGATTGCTTCACTGATGAGACGACACACAAACACTGCTTTAGCGTGATCGAAAGGGAGGTCGTAATCGGAGAAGGGAGTGGAGAAAGTGTGTGTGTGTGTGTGTGTGTGTGTGTGTGTGTGTCTCTGAATGCTGCTCACTCTCTGAAGAGTGGTTCTTAGGTTACCATAGCATAGTCTGACGCAAGTCTCGTGTGGGAACACACACACACACACACACACACACACACACACACACACACACACTGCCAAAAGGCAGCCACACACACACACACACACTGCCAAAAGGCAGCCTGTATGAATGCATTGCATAGCCCCGCCCGCTCCTGCCACCCTACTAAACCCATCTTGTCTGGCTGTTTCCTCCATGTTAAAATAAAATGCATTTGTGTGTTCTGCACATCACGCTGGGTGGGCCTTACCTGTACTACCTGAGCGGGGGCTTTGATCTGTTTCTCTTCATGCAAGACCGGGCGCTGTCGGCGAGGGATTTAGGAAGAAAAGGACTGACTACAAATATCTCTCTCTCTCCATCTCTGTCTCTCCGTCTCTCTCTCTCTCTCTCTCTCTCTCTCTCTCTCTCTCTCTCGCCCTCTCTCTCTCTCTCTCTCTCTCGCCCTCTCTCTCTCGCCCTCTCTCTTGCCCTCTCTCTCCCTCTCCCCCCTTACTACCCTCTCCCACGCACTCACATAAGCTCATTCTGCTCTAGCTTGCTGTGATCTCCCCTCTGATCTGCCAATGTCTTCTGGGGTCATGAAGGAGCAGCTTTCTGGGGCTGGTAATTGCAGGGCTGCCGGCCACCACACCTGTTGCTGTCAGCCAGGGCAGTGTGGGAGAGAGGGGATGCGCCCTGCCCTCTTGCCCTGCTTATCCATCCCTCTACCTTTTGCTCTTTTTTCTGTCTCTCTCGTTCTTTCACTTTCTTTCTCATTCTTGCTTCCTCTCTGATACTGTTTCTTGCTTCGTATTCTCTCTCTCTCTCTCTCTCTCTCTCTCTCTCTCTCTCTCTCTCTCTCTCTCTCTCTCTCTCTCTCTCTCTCTCTCTCTCTCTCTCTCATTGTCTATTTAAGAAAGTTTTAAAGAAACTATCTTCATTATTAGTTTCTTAAATGGAAAACACAGTAAAGGTTCTTGGTAAAATGTTCTGCTTGGACAAACTAAACTGGCTATTTATTTGAGCAGAAAAAAAACATTTTAAAAGTAAAGGGACGGAGTTTCCACCTAGATGACTGATGGAAAATAAGCCTACCAATGGCTTGTAATGGCTAATGGCTAATTTCACTCACACCTGGTGGTAAAATAGGGGCCCTTTAAGTGCTTTGGGAAATGGAGGATAAAGCTGGAGTTTACATATTATGTACGAATTCATTAAATAGATCTTCTTAAAAACATATGGGATATTGGCGGCCCTCTCTTTGGCTTTTTCATTTTATTAAGTAACCATCTGTACTTTCTTTGGGCAGGTTTGAATACTGAAGGAATGTGAACTAAGAGTTGGCACAATCTCTCTGTGTTTGTGTGTGTGTCTTTAGGAGTTGTGTGTGTGTGTGTGTCTTTTGGAGTTGTGTGTGTATGTGTGAGGGATAGGCAGGTGCACAAATCAGTCGTGTGTCTGTTGATCTATCTGTGGCAATTGCATGTAAACACAATACATGCAACTGCCACAGATAGATCGACGAACACGTGTGTGTGTGTGTGTGTGTGTGTGTGTGTGTGTTACCGACAGAGCAGGCTCTCCCTCTACATTGTACAGCTATTCAGAGATTATTCTGTTTACCAGTAACCTTGCGCTTCACCCCTGCTGTGTGTGTGTGTGTGTGTATGTGTATGTGTGTTCGTGTGCGTGTGTGTGTGTGTGTGAATCCAACAGCCTCCATTTGGCGATCACTGACAGTTTACCACCCCCTCCCTCTCCGCTATCTATCCATCCCTCCCCTTCCTCCTCCCTCTTCTCCCTCTCCTCTCTGTCTCCAGAGCCGGGCCCTTAATGAAGCAGAGGGTCAGCGACAGTGTGCGGCTAATTGGCCAAGTGTGCCCGGGGCTCCGGCTGCCTGCCTTTGAAGTGTCCAGCAAGGCCCCACCGCGCCAGCCCTACTGCTCCCGCTCCTCCACCTCCACCGCCGCCGCCGCCGCCGCCGCCCGGCTCCGTCTCACTCCAGCAGCCCAGACAGCCACAGCACCTCCAGCCCTCGCTCCCTAGTGAGTGCCGCTTGCATTTCCTCGGTGGGTTCACCTTTTTGCGTTGACTCTGTATGGCTTCCACTTGTTTTTGTCCGTCTTTTCTATGTCTTTTCTATTTTTCTGTCTCTCTCTCGCTCTCACTCGCGCTCTCTCTCTCTTGCTCTCTCGCTCTCTCGCGCTCTCGGTGTCTGTCTCGTTGCGTCTTTATGAAATATTTATGCCGTTACGTAAATTCTCACACTTACCCATCCCACCGTTTTTACTCGCTCTCTGTGGCTTCATTCCAACGCTCTCACACCCTCTCTACCCTTCCTCTCCGCTCACTATGGTGTGATTTGGGCAACGTCCATGGTTCCCCCATTGGAACGCAGCCAGGAGAAAAACTAGTTTCAGCCATATTTTCTCGCTGCCTCTCCATGAGAGCAGCCCCTGTGCTGGCCAATCTGTCGGGTTTGAACAGTAGGAGGTTGGAGGGACGAGAAGGGAACAACTTGGGCTAAAGCTTTTTAATTAGCAGTGCCTCCACTTTCTACTCGTTAAGGTACCTTTGGCTCCCATTGTTTGGCTGTCACCACCTCGGTAGATACGGTGGAGCTTTGCTAAGCTCTAGGGGTGGGTGTGTGTGTGTGTGTGTGTGAGAGAAGCTTTTCTGTTACCTAGGAGATATGGATGGCCTGTCTGTTACCTGAGAACTGCAAAACCACTCAAGTGTCACACTACTGAACCCAATAAGTGGCCATTTCGTTATCTTGTTCCTACATTTTCTAACAGAGTTTGAGATGTTTGAAGCGTTTATGAGTTGGTTGTAAAGCATTGACCTCGGGTCATCTCGGACTATTAAATCTTTGCATAAGTATGTTGTGCATTCCTCCACAATCAGCCTCGGCTGGTGCTGTTTATTTTTTTTAATTAAGTTGGCGGTCACAAGTGGAGCAACTTCGAACAGTGATTGTCCCCTGGAATGCTAAATAGTTTGTAAGTGGATTCGAATTTTTAAATATTTTGGTTTTACACCACAGTTTAAAATAAACAAATACCACTAAGGAAGGATACTGATTTGTGGTAGGCCATTTTCGAAAGCTGTGGCTGTTAACAGTGTGTCACAATTGTTGCTTTAGGGTTGATCGGAATTCATAAAGGGAACCGTCTATGGGGAATTGGGTTGATGAACTTAAATCAAATCGAGGTGCAAGTTTCCAAGTCAGATTCTTCCAAAAAGACTGCAGAGGCAATTCTTCACGTTCAACACTTTATTCGTGGGCTCACATAGGTTACCCAAAACAACCACCAGAGTCCTTGCGTGGTTACTTATTTTCTCTCTTCCTGTGTCTTAATCCTGCATGCTCTTCCATTATTGCTCTCCCATTAAAGCTATCCATTCATCGCAAAACACAGTATCTTAAAGCACATGACAAGGGCGGGGCTCTGTTACCTCCAATCATTACCTGTTATCACACAAAAAGGTGTAACCCACTGATTCCTATTGGGTTACCGTTATTCAAATCAAGCCAATCACAAATCGCCTACACTCTCTCTATGTTAAAGATTTGGCTGGGTGTGATACCTGGGCAAGATGGCCCCTGACCTGTTGGTCTGAGGGGGATCTGTCGTTGAGACAAGGGAAGGGCCATTTGGGGACAGATGTCTGGCAGGGAGGAGGATGAGAACAGGATGTGAATACACATAATTTGTTTGATCAACTAAAACTGGGGGTCAGAGACAGGGCTCTGGCAGGGAGGGGGAAAACCGTTTAAAAATTAATACAATCCTCAACATTCCTCCGTTTGAGACTTCTAAGTTTCACCAATCCAATGAATACAATCCTCAACATTGTACAAATGGTTTAATGAATGACATCTTTCTGTTTTCGTCCGTTTCACCCTTGTACGAGTGTATGCATGTATACGAGGACCTCTGTCTGTGAACAAACTTTGCAGACTTTTCAAGAGCCAAAGCATCCATAACGACACAAGACTTGCTATTTTCCTTGCGGGACGTAGGGATCCATCTGTGGCAGGCTTAGTCTGCCAGAAGACGTGTATGTGTGTTTCTCTCCCTCTCTATCTCCCTCTCTCATTCAATCTTTATCGCTATAATCAGTTGTTTGCTTAGGTCAGATCCCCTGTGCTCTACTTTCCACCATCGCATATTGTCTTTGGTCCTGTTGCCGGTCTGCTTGATTATCAGCCTGCTGGCCAGTCTGTCTACCTTTTTCTCTGTCTGTCTGTCTGTTTGCCTGTCTGTCTGCCCGCCATCTGGTGCTATAAGACATTTCCGTTGTTTGAAATATAGGCTACCCCAGGTGGCTCCTCAGCCTGTGCCGAATTAATAGAGGCTTGTATACTTGGTCGAAGAGCCACTCTGCACGATGTGAGTCTGCAACATTTCTACCCCAAAACGCATCAGCCATTAAACATTCAATGCTTTATTTTTGTGTTCTTTTCCTCTGTTCTGTTTTGCACCTCTCTTCCTCTTCACTCCCCTCCTCTTCTCCCGGTTCCCAGAGGACAGTGTAAATGTCATGGTAATGACATGCTTCCTGGTATCCACTAGGATTAGGATGTGTCAATCATTTCCCCCAGTGGGGATTTGCCGTGGCAGCACCCAGGAGCAGAGAGGTGGGGAGGGGGAGGTATCAATGACTTTGGATGCACCGCGTTGAACCAAAACTGGCACCTTTTTGTTTTGGAGAGGTTTCGTAAAGGGATAGCGGACTCCCTTTCATCTCCTACGACTGCACACACACACACACACACACACACACACACACACACACACACACACACACACACACACACACACACACACACACACACACACACACACACACACACACACACACACACACACACACACACACAAAAACTATCAACGTTGACCTTCGCTTTGGGTTGTGTTCAAACAACACCGGTCCTTTGAATGCTTGTTAACGTGGTATTTAGGTAGTTCTGGTACATATGTCTTGGCACACATGTAAAAATTCCAACAGAGGGACAATTAAGGACAACAGTTACTAAACTATACGGTTTGAACGACATTCAATGCTTATCGGATTTTTTAACTTTAAATACGTTTCGTGTTTTTACTGTATCTTGAATGTCGTTTAACATTCCAAGGGGAAAGCCGGTGCAGTGTGATATCTTTCCAAAAGGCTTTGTGTCTTCTTTTCATATATATTGCCACCCATGGCCATGCCTTAAACAGTGACACTTTTGAAGTTGATTCAGGTGAATAACGGAAAGGAGAGTGTGCAGTCCAACATCAAACATTTCTTCGTCTTTTATATTATTCAAAACTACTCTGAATTTCACCATGCATCCCCAAAGACGAGACTGAATAATTCATTTTTAGCCCCTCCACTAAATCAAAGGACTGATCACCAATTGTAATGTCTGTGATCTCTGGAAATTAAGCCTCTCAAAACAGGCCATTGTTGTATTGGCAGTGGTGAGTGGCCTGAACAGTAGCAAACGGTTGAAATCGGGAGGATCAGGGGGTGTACAGACAAAAACACAGTGACGTGTTTATCTTGGATTGAAAAGCACATGCGCCTGTTCATTTTGTTTTCTGTCTGGTGCTAGGCTGTGCTCCTGTTTTTCTTTCCATGCTCTCCCGGTAAATAGAATCGTTTAATCCCAAACCATCAGAAATCTATCATATTCAAGGATTCTTTCACAGCGAGGTATTGTATGACAAACAGAAGTCCTTAGGAATGTCAGAAAACCCAGTCGAAATCGGTTCCCTCCGAATCCGGCTGTCAACAACTTACTCGTTAACCACAAGCTGACACACACACACACACGCACGCACGTGCGCACACGCCCACGCACACACGCATACACACAGTTCTACACCTCTTAACTATTTATTGTTCCCGATTCACACAACAAGGTCGGTTTTGTTTGCGCAGCCCCCAAAATATATTTCCAAAACACTTTGTTCTTTCCTCCCCTCACCCCTCCCTCCCTCCCTCCCCTTCCAAGTCAACGTGACTCCCCCTAGCCCTCCAGCACTCCCTCGCCCCCTCGCGAGGATCCAAGCTGTCGAGAGTGGCTGGCCCACGTCTCTCTTGCCAGGGCTCGGTTGGAGCAGATCCGGCCTCCGGCCCGAAGCCATCTCTCCAACCCCCTCCGGCTCTCGCAAAGCAACGTCTGCCCCGTGCAACTGTCGCTCTTGATGCGCAGCACAGTGGGGGGGCCACGGCAGCCTGTCGTAGAGACTGTTTTGATGGGGGGACGTGCAAGCACAGAGTGGCTCAAGCTTGTCCTTTCAGTTGTCCTCTGCAGCATTTAAGTGAGGGGGTGAATACAATAAAATACGCTGCCAGTTTGTTACCGCTTCCAGATTGGTCAGAACCCAAATACCAATAAGCTCTGAGCATAAACGGCTCTGATACCGTCTAATTGGCTTCCATTCACTCTAAAAATAGGCAAGTATTTTTCAAATGACCAAGGATTTACAAAGACCTGTTCCCCGTCTGGGCCCAAGATAATCATGCAAAAGGCAATTATGTTCCTGATTATCTTGGGTGGACTATTGGTAAACCAACATTTCCTTCCTTGAGCATCTGATTCCCTATCCCTGTGGACGCAAGGCTCGTCTTGTCTGGTCTTTCTTCAGTAGTGTGTGTGTGTGTGTGTGTGTGTTAAATGAATCTGCAAATGTGACGGCGCGCAATTAAGATGGACACAAATGTGTCTACATACTTGCAGATGCACTATTGACAAATTTCCGTGCTAGCATAAATACGTCTAAATACAAATTAACTGCTGGAAAGAATGAAAGCATATGGCTTCATTACGGGAAGAGTGCGGCGGCATGCTTATCGTAGTTTGACATTGAACATTAACTATCAATTTAGAACAGTAAATTAGGATAGAATTGCCTGCGTGCTTGGCAGGTTTTCATATGCCTCAACAATAAATGGATTAAATGTTGCTGCTAACCTAGCATCCACTAATGGTCCTATCATAAGTGGTAAGTATAGCAGTGAGCGCTTATAATTCAGACCTTGTGAGGACCCTCAGACCTCACTAACTCCATACAGTGGACTTGTCTTGTAGTTGAACTATAGACTGTAAAAGATATGGACGTTGCAACCTTGATGTCACCCATTGGTTTACACACAACTGTTATGAAGCCTTAGATTTCATGTTACGGGTGCCGCCATTGATTGAGATTCTTGCAACCCGCAGCGTAAACAATCCATATATGGCACATTGAGGGCGGGAATTGAATGGCTGCCTCGCGGTAGTCTATGGCCAAACCTCATTCATATTAAATCTTTAATAACTGTTTAATGAAATAAAGCTATGAATGGGATCTCACAAAATGAATAATATGGAGGTGAACTAGCCACTGAGGTTTCGAACAAAGAAAAAAATGAAAGAAATTGTAATATAAGCACAAAATCATAATCTTCCCATTGACAGAATAGAAGGAAGACCGTAAGGCACATTTAATTGTACCTACCTTGTGTGTGTGTGTGTGTGTGTGTGTGTGTGTGTGTGTGTGTGTGTGTGTGTGTGTGTGTGTGTGTGTGTGTGTGTGTGTGTGTGTGTGTGTGTGTGTGTGTGTGTGTGTGTGTGTGTGTGTTAGTGAGAGGCACATGGCTTGATTTGTAGTGCCTTAACCCACAGCAAATACGCTCAGGAAAGCACTGGTCTGCCGAAAGCGACAACAACATAATGCCGAATGACTTTCCTCTAAATTAGATATTTTTCTTTAGATTATTGATTAAGAGTATTGATGGTTGACATTGACAAAGTCATAATTGTCCACATTTCCGTTCCCATGATGGAACCACACTTTGTGGCTTGATACGGTCATTAGGCAGCCATGCACGGATTCATTAAAACGTGTGTGTGTGTGTGTACACGCCATGTTCCGAGTGATTCTGGGACACCATTAGCAATGTGTGAATCCAACTGGCTCACGTCAGGCTTGGTTTATTTCCGTATTTAATTTTAACATTGGACATTAGACGAAGTCGCCTGGCTTTCATGGCAAACGCGGCAATGAAAAGCATTTCTTCGATTGGTTGTGTGTGTGTGTGTGTGTGTGTGTGTGTGTGTGCAATCTGGTGGGGAGGAAAAGGTCAAGCCATCGCTTGGCAGGACGTGGCCAGCTGTCTCCCCTTGTACGGAGAGAGCAGTGTTGAATGTGGCATATTTATCACCAAGACACACTCGTATTTTGCCATCTCCGTCAATGATGACGTGAGACTTTTCTTTCCGAATGATGCTTTACGGTTAATAGTCCATCTGTGGCCCCAAGGGTGGAGCATAGTTGGCCCTGTTGGTTTCTTGATGTGAGCTGAAACTAAACAGCCCCGTCTTTATGGGGACCTGTGTTGAGAGACAGACTGCAGACGGCTCCTCCCAAACGGCTTGGTGTCAGACCCATCGACGTACAAATCTCTCCAACGATCTGCCAAGAGTGAGCAGCTTTCACCGCAGTAGGATTGGTGGAGTTTCAGCCCCCACCAACCTGCTGGCTGGCAGTAGAGGCTGATGAGAAACATCTGTGTGTGTGTGTGTGTGTATGTGCGTGTGTGTGTGTGCTTGTGGGTGGGTGTGTCTTTGGAAAGATTGTGAGAATGTTCTTTCTTACGGAACCAAAATGTGCACATCGGTGAAAGAACATGAGAGCGAGAGATATGAATAGAGAGGTGTACACAATATTTTACTGGTCACGCAGGCTCCAAGGTTTGATATTTAAAGCATTGATTCTTCCTTTCTACTGAGAGATGGCTCGGCTAGGGAGAGTGGAAATGAAGAGATAATGCATTTCCTGTCTGTAAATTACTTCCTGTGTTTGCCAAGCAGAGTGTACAACCACACCCCTTCTACGCTTCTTTTTCTAATTGCTCCGTTGGCATAACATTGTCAAACATACTTTTGGTTTCAGCACATTTTTAATTTTGAAGAAACCTCAGTCATGTGTTGATCCACCATTTTAGTGTACCGTTAGCATACCAAGGGTTCAAGAAACGTTACAGCTGTCAGCGACGTGAGTGGTGGAAGCCACCAAGGACTGGTGTGTATAAGCGTGGCAATATAAATAATGAAATGGAGCCAGTAATTGGTGGTTCTTCGTAATTAGGACCAAGCTGTCAGCTAGGATTCTCCTCTGATGTCTGATGCTGCCGGTTACTGCATTGAGGGCAGTAATTACTATTATCTTTTGGGGGTTGTTGACACAACAAAAGTTATATTCTTAGCCAGGGTAGTGGAATGTTAGCGTCGCCATTTCTGTCTCCTTCAAAGGGTTTAGCCATAATTTAGTCAAAAGCTCATCTCTAATAATTTGTGTTCTCAGCCCGTTTCCCCCCTTCGCGCGGACCACCGCCTTCAAATTTTCTGCCTGATGACTCCGAGATGCGCTTGTCCATATTTTCATTAGGCAAACAGTTTGACTCTTCTTTTTTTTTTCTTCCCCTGCGCGCGCCGTGACGGCCGACCATAAACAGCATTATCAAGCATCTCAGCGGGTTTTCTAATACCCCTGTAATCCTGTCATTTCATTCATGGATACCTCCGAGGTTATTCTCCACCCAGAGCGTATCTAGCCTGCCTGTCTCTGCTCCTTTCTATGAGAGATTGGATTCTGGGATTCAGCCCCCCTATCCACTACCACCACCCACCTCCATGCTCTCATCTCATCTCAGAAACACACACACACACACACACACACACACACACACACACACACACACACACACACACACACACACACACACACACACACACACACACACACACACACACACACACACACACTTAATTATCAGCATGCGACACTCACACCTAACTGTTCACACATGTCAGATGTATGTGAACCTGTAATGTTAAAGGGAACGATACACAATGGCATGCTTCCGACACTATATTGCCAAAGGTATTAGGACACCCCTCCGATCATTGAAATCAGGTGTTCCAAACACTTCCATGGCCACAGGTGTATAAAATCAAGCACCTAGGCATGCAGACTGCTTCTACAAACATTTGTGAAAGAATGGGTCGCTCTCAGGAGCTCAGTGAATTCAAGCGTGGTACCGTGATAGGTTGCCACCTGCGCAATAAGTCCATTTGTGAAATTTCCTCACTACTAAATATTCCACGGTCAACTGTTAGTGGAATTATAACAAAGTGGAAGCAATTGGGAACAACAGAAACTCAGCCACGAAGTGGTAGACCACGTAAAATCCCAGAGCGGGGTCCACGCATGCTGAGGCGCACAGTACGCAGAAGTCGCCAACTTTCTGCAGAGTCAATAGCTACAGACCTCCAAACTTCGTGTGGCCTTCAGATTAGCTCAAGAACAGTGCATAGAGAGCTTCATGGAATGGGTTTCTATGGCCGAGCAGCTGCATCCAAGCCTAACATCACCAAGAGCAATGCAAAGCGACGGATGCAGTGGTGTAAAGCACACCGCCACTGGACACTAGAGAAGTGGAGACGTGTTCTCTGGAGTGATGAATCACGCTTCTCTGTCTGGCAATCCGATGGACGAGTCTGGGTTTGGCGGTTGCCAGGAGAACGGTACTTGCCTGACTGCATTGTGCCAAGTGTAAAGTTTGGTGGAGGGGGGATTATGTTGTGGGGATCTTTTTCAGGGGTTAGTTCCAGTTAAAGGAACTGTTAATGCTTCAGCATACCAAGACATTTTGGACAATTTCATGCTCCCAACTTTGTGGGAACAGTTTGGGGATGGCCCCTTCCTGTTCCTACATGACTGCGCACCAGTGCACAAAGCAAGGTCCATAAAGACATGGATGAGCGAGTTTGGTGTGGAGGAACTTGACTGGCCTGCACAGAATCCTGACCTCAACCCGATAGAACACCTTTGGGATGAAATAGAGCGGAGACTGCGAGCCAGGCCTTCTCGTCCAACATCTGTGCCTGACCTCACAAATGCGCTTCAAGAAGAATAGTCAAAAATTCCCATAAACACACTCCTCAACCTTGTGGAAAGCCTTCCCAGAAGAGTTGAAGCTGTTAAAGCTGCAAAGGGTGGGCAGACTCCATATTAAACCCTACGGATTAAGAATGGGATGTCATTAACCTTCACGTGCATGTAAAGGCAGGCATCCCAAAGCCTTTGGCAATATAGGGTATATCTTCTCTGCTTGTTTCTATATCTGCTGTGTGAATGACCATATCCACATACCAGATCCCCCTCCACACACACACACACACACACACACACACACACACACACACACACACACACACACACACACACACACACACACACACACACACACACACACACACACACACGATGATGCACTGGTAAAAGATTATCATTTGGCATGGATGGCGTGAACTTGTGGTCGCTAGAGTTAAAGTATGTGGGAGGCAAAGTGTGTGTGTGTGTGTGTGTGTGGGGGGGGGGGGGGGGGTTACTGAGAAAATAAACACGGCCGCAGTGTACAAGTTACATCAGTTCTTCCTGTTGTGGTGGAGAGGTAATAGAGATCTCATGGAATGATTTTGACACGGTGCCATGTGCAGGGGAGTGTGTCTTGTGAGCGCCGGTCGAGTGATTGGCATGGGCATCGGGTACTGGGTGAGGGAGCGGAAATAGGTGAAGAAACAAAAAAAAAAACGATTCCATCTCCGTGCTCCGGCACACCACGTCCGTGATTGCATCGGCGGCTGAATTAAACATGTGGCGCTGTTGTTTGCCTCGGGGTGTGATGGACATTCAAACATATTGCAAGCCCAAGAAAATGGCTTTTTAAGTAGGCTATTTATGGTGAAAATATTGTATTCATTTTATTATAATAAAACCTCCATTACGTGTGCGGAGCGTGCGGCACGGGGAAGAGACGTCGCCGGAGTGCAGCTCAAGGTAATAACGAGCCACAGAAGAACTTCTTCTTTTTGTGTGATATTGGTTTCTTTTGTGAAGGGGGTGCGATCCAGCTACGATATGGTTGGCGGGGAGTAATAAAGAAATATATCTGTTTTTATTGTGCCCCGGCGACAGAGTTATGTTTAGAGCCAGTATAAAGAGCAGGAACACGGCGTAAAATTATATTACAGGCCATTAGGTGGAGGCCCGAGCTAAGCGTCGCTAGCGGTAACTGAGAACCAAGGGGTAATGGGGCCGGGCGTATTGTCTGTGATCTGCACTTTTGCTTCTCGCTGATTGAATCGTCTCCATGACGAGCACTCCATCTCCCCGGGAAGCAGGGGAGGCGGGTGGGGCACAAGGGGGTGGTGGTGGTGATGATGGTGGTGGTGGTGGTGGGGGGTTGACAAGCAGTGCTTTTTGGCCAGGGACTTCACTCTATCAAACCCTGGAAGATGAGACAGAGAAAGGCTCTCTTAGTGAATTGAAAGCAGGACGATGATGGCGATGGCGGTGCGGGCATCATGCTATCTAAATTGGTGTGGAGCGAGAAGAGAGATCTCGCTATCTGGGGACTGAAAATTGAAGTAATTTCGTCGTGCAAGGCAGCTCTGTTGAGGCGAGGGCGGACGGGACAGGTCACGCAGACAATAAGACAACAACGGTAGAGATTGACGTCTTTGTCTGATTTCTCCGTCGCCGCTGGGCGAGCTAGGTTTCAGCCACTGTATGCGCGCGGAACGTAATGGATGCTGAACTTGAATCCTTCCATCTCTGCTGACGAGCCCCAGAGATTCAACCTTTTACTCCCATCTGGGCTTCCCCAAGGTCGACACCATCGAGGAGTCAGAGTAGAGGCAATATATCCTGGTGTGTCTGTCAAAGACGCTGAAGTCCTCCCCCGAATGCATTTGGAAACACAGACGCTTATTGACTTTTAATAATATGTTGTTCCAAACATTTTTTATTTATTTTATTTTCAACAAATACTCCATAGAAGGCTTGCTGATGGAAACCGGCGCTCCTGCCCTGGGGTGGTTGCTTTTACGATGGCATTCCCCTCATTGAAGTTCCGTCTCCAGCCATCCCCTGTGCCCGCCCTAAGAAATATATCCAGAAATTATAGACATGTTAAATACTGCATTCTGACTCTGCTGTGCCTTGAACGGGTACCACATTTGGCCACACCAGACTTCTCATGCACTCTCTTGTACTAATACAAAGAAGATAGGTAGAAAAAGGTTAACAAGGAGCCAATAGTATGTCTAGTAGTAGGAAAGCCGTTCTGGGGGGGTGTCACATATTGAAACAGCCAGAACCAGGCTCATGGAGAATCCTCCAGCAGCATGCAGGGTTCTGCTGTCTCAGGTGGTGTTTCTGAACAGGCCCAGCGTGGTCTGAAGCCAGAGCGCTAGGGATCTCCTGGTATGTGGGGGCATGGTAGGTAGTATATATATTCCTTTTTTTTAAAGACCAGGAGTGCGAGGAATCCCAGGCATGCTGAATGAAACCAGATGTGGGCGGAGGGGTGGGGTGGGGTGACTGCGGTACAGGTGGGAGGGGAGGGGGTAAGGGCTTGTAGTCATGTATTTGGCACACCACTCCACAGAAAAATCCATAGCTGTGCCTGTGGGCAGTCTAGCCCACAGGGAACAGCACAACGTGACATGAAAACATGAAAACCAGTTCAACCTTAGTTCCAGTTCCCACTTGCTTGCGTTTTCACCAAGAAGAAAGCTGTGTGTTTTAGGTGTGTGTGTGTGTGTGTGGGGACGGGGGGGACGGGGACGGGGACGGGGACGGGGGTGGGGTTGTATCCCCTCCCTTATCTCCCAATTCAGAGTCCATGAGACCAATGGCATAATGACCAACAGACCACTGGTAGAAACTCACATGGTGAGTCATCACCATAAGATTATAGATATCCTGATGCAGACTTGCAGTTTTGCCTCTCTCTTATTTGGTAAATTTTTACAGTGACCAACTGTGAAATAACGGCTAGCCCTGTCTGGGTAATGGACCAAGTCCTCCTCCAGAAAGTAGTGACCATGGATGAAACACTTAGGTGGAAACCAGCAAGGAGCACACAAAAGCTTTTCAAATCGATTCCACTTCCCCCATCGCCCGCTTCTTCTTTTTCTTCTTCTTCTTCTTCTTCTTCTTCTTGGCTGGGCCGTGCTATCAAAGGAAGTGTTGTTCATTTGGCGAGCACAGTTGTTGAGAGCAATGTGCTATTATGTTGGCAGTGGCGTGCGTGATGCCTGAACATGTCTGTTGTCCCCCTTATCTGCCATCAACACAAGAAATGAGCAACCACCAGCTTTGAAGTCCCCAAAGACTTTCTTTCTTCTCTCTCTCTCTCTCTCTCTCTCTCTCTCTCTCTCTCTCTCTCTCTCTCTCTCTCTCTCTCTCTCTCTCTCTCTCTCTCTCCTACTGTTCTTACTATCTCTGTCTGCGCAAGGCAGCCATCATTTCACTTCTGACTTTCCGTTAGCATGCAGAACAAGTGGTTATTAGCATAGAGTATAGGGAGTCTGGCTGCCACGGGGCACGGCAGTCCACACCGCCCTCCACTACCCCTCGCTTCCTGAAAAGGCTGAGAGGGCACGTGTAATTGCATTTCCCTCTCCCCAGTGCAGAAAGCCAAATGTAAAATAGTGTAAATTGTAAGATACCCCTTACTCCTCCTGCCTGGTTGCTCCCTCTTCCCGCCCCGTCTCTCTCTGTCTCTCTCTCTCTCTCTCTCTCTCTCTCTCTCTCTCTCTCTCTCTCTCTCTCTCTCTCTCTCTCTCTCTCTCTCTCTCTCCTCTCTCTCTCTCTCTCTCTCTCTCTCTCTCTCTCTCTCTCTCTCTCTCTCTCTCTCTCTCTCTCTCTCTCTCTCTCTCTCTCTCTCTCTCTCTCTCTCTGTCCCTGCCTCGCTCTGCCTCTAGCTCTTCACCTTGCCTGGCCTGCTGCCCTCTGCTCAGCCCTGCCCCGTGTCTCCATGGCCGTGTCTGCCGTGTGGAGCGGTGAGATGGAATTAGCCGGGTGACAGTTTTAATGACACTTGGCTCCTGTGGCCCGTTGCCGTCAGAGGAGAGATTGGCTCCCCACTCACACACTGGGGCCTAGGAACGGCCGGTATGTGGCTGTCTTGTTTCTCTAAGAGGGATGTTTGGTTTGTTTGTTTGTTTGTTTGTTTATGGGCAACGTGTGGACACTCCCTAGCTAATTATTTGATTATTTAGCTTTCAAAATAATCTTTCAAAATATATAGAAAGGCATGTCTGTTATTATATTAGTAGTACATTATTATTTATAGGACTTATCAATGTATTTTTTTGAAGTTCATTATACATTTTGCTTATTATTGCTGAAAGTGGTTATGGTTTGCTTGCTATAGGTAGGCTCGCTGCACAAATGCCATTTGTGAGAAGTAGGCATATTTTTAAGTACGACCTTTAAAAAAAGAACAGGTGCTACAGGTTTTTGATTGGTGTCAAACATTTCTACTGGAACCGAATTGTCGTTACTCAAGCTTTTAGAACAAATTCCTGATGTAAAGTATGGTGGCTAAAGTGTATGATTCAGCCGATTTGTTTGTGACTTTCCTCAAACAATCCCCTCAAAGTAGTTTCTCTACATTTTGTTCCGTAACTGGTTTTGGGTTGTCTGGGCACTCTCCCAAGCCTTTGTGTACTCGCTTTACTGAGGCTGAGAAAATGCATTTTAAGAATAGCTTTTTTGTTGTTTTCGCTCTCTCTCTGTTTGTTACCCCAGCCCCCCTTGACACCGAAGAGAAAATGGACCTATCCCTACCGGCGTTTAGTTCCAGACAAACTCAATTGTCTCCAAAACGTCCAATAACACAAACATGTCCTTTTTTATATTGAAGTATAAAATCTGTGCACCACCAAGTACAAATTCACACTGAGGATCTGTTATTTGGAGTTGAATGGTTAAGCTAACAAAGCTACAGTGAAATATATTTGGTTTGTAGGTTACTCCCCATGGTGCTTGACTACCAGTGTTCCAAATATGCTAATCTTCAAGCCAGCGTAGCCCACTGGATGCTAACATACCACTTGAGCACCTGAACAATGTAGGCGTTTTGTAAATCTAGTAGTATTTATTCATTTATTGCATTTGAAGCGTGCAATGCTATGACTTGATTTCTGCTGCGGTCACTGCCGTACATGTTTAGGAATCAGCATTAGCATTGAATGTAGTATTGCAAACTCTTCTTAAATACTACTTCGAAAATATAAATCATAAAAGAAAATCATAAAGAGACATTTATCTGGAAGTCTCCCTCTGCCACTAGAGCGCGGGCAAGCAATTAATCAACATCCCGGGCTTATGATATCAGACCCTATCTAAATAAACCATGATACTGCACTACCTGATAAAATACTATCTCCACTGGCTTGCTCTTGTACAGTACAGAGGATGTGAGCGGGAGGGGGTTGGGTGGCTGATTGTGGCTGCCTTCTGAGTGCTGAACCAGATGCCTCATGCTGGGCCAGGGCTAGGTAATCTCAGTCAAGGTCACGGCCTACAGTACTGCTAATCAAGCTTTCCCCTCCCTTCCAGTGACGGCTGAGTTCTTTCCCCAACCAGAACCACAATTTCTACATCTGGGCGCCTACACACGCGCCACTCTGTATATCGACGAAACAACGTGATGCATAATAAGGGTAATGTCTTCCCTGACTGGGAGCGCAACAGTGTTTAGCCTCTCACGAACGCCATCTCCATTCAGAGGTTGCCGTCTGGTTCCCCTGTGATGTCTGCTGAGCCCTGCATATCTCCAAGGCTCCTTCACTTCTGCTTCTCTTCCTCCCCTTGTTCTCCGGACCAGCGCTGGTTCTGATTTATGGCCATCTGCAGCTAATGGTTCAGAACCAGGATTTGTGTCTGTGGTCCGGTGACTGGACGCGCCGGCTCATTGGGTCTTCCGGTTCTGTCTTTGCTTGGAAATATCCCTCTATCTCCCTCTCTATTGCTCTCTCTCCCTCTCACTCTGTCTTGCTCTCTCTCTCTCTCTACATCTCCCTTGCTCTCTTTCTCACTCTCTCCCTCTTGCGCTCTCCCTCTCTTTATCTCTCTTGCTCTTTCTCTCTCTCTCTCTCTCACTCCATTTCTCTTTCACTCTCTCGCTACCTCTTTCTTTCACTCTCTCGCTCCCTCTCTCTGGAGGTGTGTGTGTGTGTGTGTGTGTGTGTGTGTGTGTGTGTGTGTGTGTGTGTGTGTGTGTGTGTGTGTGTGTGTAACTGTGTTAATTATAACCAGAGTCTGGAGACCAAGGCGCATTATGAGAAGCAACGACCACACCTCTTTCTTTCTCTCGCTGTCTCTCCGTCTGTCCGTTTCTCTCTCTGTCTCTCTCCCCCATCTCGACAGCTTTGTGAAGGATGTCGGCGCCTGCTGTCTTCCTGCTTGGACGTTCGCCAGACCCCCCCACCCAGCCCTCTCTCTCCCATCATCTCTCCCAGTTACCAGTTACCACACACAGTGTGCCCACCACACGTTTGTCCCTCATCTTCCTCCTCCTCCTCCTCTTCCTCTTCTTCCTCTTCCTCTTTTTATACCATGCCTCTGCGAAACAACAACGAGCCCTAAACCCGAGTCTTTCTGGTCAAAGTCCAAAGTGGAATATAAATAAAGTTTATACGTATTATTTCTCCACAAAGCCCCCCCCCCCCCCCACCCCGGTCGGTACCTTGGCCCAGCGGCCCCAAGGTCAGCCCAGGGGCGGGTCGGTAGCCCGGGTCGACAGGCTGTCCGTGTCTGGCTGTCGCCATGCCAACCACGCAATCTACAAACTGTGTTGAGCTGCGGACCCGGGAAGGTCACTCTAGGCTCTGGTGGGCGCCCTAGACAATCCTCTTGTTTTTGTAGAACGACGAGTGTTCGGATCGATTGGTCATCCTCGTTGACCTTTCTTCTCTTCCTCTTCCTCTTGCTTCTTCTTCTCCTTGCTCTCCATTATAGTGGGCCACTGCTTGGTGGCCTTCACCCGTGATTAGGTTTCTAGTAGTGAGTGTGAAGTGGTGTTCACTCAGTGCCACACATCACATTAAATATGTATATGTGTAAATATACAGTATACTAGTAATGTAGTGTGTGTATGTATGTGTATATATATATATATATATATATATATATATATATATATATACGACAATTCAATTAGTTATTTAATCATATACAGTTATGCTCGACAAGCACGTAATTGATAGATATTTAGATCTCTCTCTCTCGGTTCATTTCTTTCAACGAATGCCGTCCGCACGCACATTATGGTCCGTTTATCAGCCGTTGTTTGACCCTATGGATGGGGACGAGTGCGCGGCGAGACCGGCCAATCACAGTGTCACAAGAGTGTGAGGAAGAGTGAGGCGGCGAGGTCGATACAAGATGACAGGTGTTGCGCAACGCCAGGCGGTAAAGTGGCACACGCGTATTACCCAACACACGTCTGGGCCATTGTGTTTGACAGTAGCCCCGTGTCTGTATTATAAAGCCATTTTAAATTGCTTGTTGTGTGGTCATCATGCCCCGAGGCTGGCAGCTCCATGGTCACCTCACACACACACACACACACACACACACACACACACACACACACACACACACACACACACACACACACACACACACACACACACACACACACACAATCACAGCCTATGTGCGACAGCCAGGCCATGTGCTGTCTAAGACTGACAAACGTGTCAAATCAACTAATAACATTGGCGACAAAAACCTCATCACCTAATACAACAATGGCGTACACGTCACCGGTTGACAGGGGATGGGGTCCAAGCTGCCCCCCCCCCCCCCCCCCCCAATTCTTTGGACATGAAAAGAAAATGGGACGTGAACACATGGCTACCCACTCTTGTCTTTCATCTCAAGACAGGTTGGCTGGCCTCTTGATGGATGGCGGGAGATGACTTGCTGTAGTCAGCGGCCCGTTATTATCCTAGACAAGTGGGAAGTCGCGCATCAAAAGGTGGTTGACGCTTTTCATGACTTCTTAGGGGCTGGAGTGAGGCCGGGCTGAAGATGAAGGGTAAGTCCAAAGCCACTTTCGTGTTGTGCGGCAGGTCATCATCAAGGTTATCACAGGGTTCGTTGTCGCCTTGACATGCTCGGACAACAGTGGCACGTAGAGCCCCCCCCCCAGGTATCTTCCACATCGACGCAACCTTGTGTCATGGTTGCAGAGGGGGCTTTGTAGGCCTACGTGTCGCTTAATTCAATGCAACCGTCGACGTAGAGGTTGTGGACCACTGATGGGTGAATCACTGATCGACTCACCTGCAACTGAGTGCCTAACCTCGCAGTTGCAGGCTACAGCTAACCTAGCTTAATATTGATTCTAATAAACGACATTGTATAATTGCTCTACTTTACTACTAAAGATAGAGGCGTGTTCAGTTAATGCTTGAAAACGGATTTCTTGTTATCGATTTATAATGTTGTGCACATTAAGCCATGAAGATACAACAAAAATGAAGATGAATGTTTGACCCTGAGTATCATCCCTATTGCAAAATGTGCATGAAAACCAAAACTGATATAAATTGATGAAATGGAGTTGGTCTGAATCCAAGACAGACGATGTGAAACTTGGCAGAGGCAGGGCTGGAGGACTTGGGTAAAAGAAAACGTACGGAAGAAAAATGTCTGCTTGCCAGTGGTCTAGCCTCGTCTGTCTCGTCCTTTTAATCATCTGGAGGTTTGTTTCGCAGATGTATTTCAGACACTTCCATTAAAAAAAAGAAAAAAACGCTCAAGACTGCCACCGGTTGCACAACACCAAATAGGCGGTCACGTGTAAAGGCAGAAAGGAACAAAACAGATATAACCTTGTTCTCTAGATGAAAACGTCTGTGGGCCATATGCCAATACTCGGGAAATATGTGTACAAAAAAAGAATAACCACTGTTTTAAATGGGAAATATTTAAAGTAGACTTTAACTGGAGGAATGGGTGAATAGGCTGTGATTGTTTTTGCTGCTGTATATACTCGTTGTTAGCTGTCTGTGTTATTTATATATATATGTAGGCATATCTGTATTTAACCTTAAAACACATTTGGGTGTGTATGTTTAGTGTAGATGTTTAGTATGGTAAAAGTTCTAACTTTCTTGATATGTATGAATATAGTTACAAATTAGTGAGTTTGACCTTTATTCATGCAAGAACAACACTCTGAAATCCACAGAAATACATTTTTGTTCACTGTTGGATCTGGCACTGTTCGTATTTCATTACCCAGCACGGTTGTATGTGGCAAAGCATTGTATGTGGCAAAGCATCCAGGTTTCTCTCTCTCTCAGAGAGAGAGAGAGAGAGAGAGAGAGAGAGAGAGAGAGAGAGAGAGAGAGAGAGAGAGAGAGAGAGAGAGAGAGAGAGAGAGAGAGAGAGAGAGAGAGAGAGAGAGAGAGAGAGAGAGAGAGAGAGAGAGAGAGAGAGAGAGAGAGAGAGAGAGAGAGAGAGAGAGAGAGAGAGAGAGAGAGAGAGAGAGAGAGAGAGACTCCTCCCTCAGAACCATCTGTTTGGACCAAGACCCAACAGCCTGTGTCATCTTAGCATTATCACTTACAAATAAATACGGTCCTCACATGGGCCTTGGGGCAAGATGTACACCTCAGCGAGCTACGATACGCCACAAGCTGGGGCGAGAGCAGATTGGAGAAGTGATGGGTGATTATGCCCGCTCTACACCGCAGAATCCCGGCGGTCGATAACTCCGGGAAGCTTGCGATCTCATGGATGATGTAAGGCGCCGGGATTGGCCTGTGTCACAGCAGAACAGATTTGAGCTGCTTTGCACTCGTGTGACATCAATGAAAGTTGGTCAGATGGAAGTGGTAAGGGCTATACAGTATGTGCACACCCATAACATCCCTTGCATTTACAAAACCATTAACAAAACATTTTCGGGCTTCATCCTGGGATGATTTTTCATGTGCAAGCCGCTCGCAGAAGGTCTTACAGTAAGTCTCCATCACTGTTCAGATACTTGCTTATGCAATACATGCAAAGCTGAAAATATTTTTGTGTGAATGAGCTTTATGGAATTGTTTGCCGATCCATGTCTGCATTGGAAAGATGGTTCTAACTCTTGAATTGTTTACCTTGCTTTTTATTTATATAGTCATAGTCATATAGTCAAAAGATAATATTTTTTACATGTGACTTAAGTCAAATAAGTTACTACAAATCTAAATGGAATCAGCTGGACTTTGCCCATCACACGTTTTTGTGTTGCTCAAAGTCCAAGTGGATGGGATTTACATTCCAACCAATGATGGACCTGCTAGGGCATGATCTAGCAATGCCTGCTCCCAGTGCTGCCAATCAAATCGCATCCCTCCTACACTTTGCCCCGCCTTAATATCAGGGGATTATACTTCAAAATATGCCACACAAGCAATATATGCTCTGAACATTGTCTTCCAGATGCAGCTCTTGAGAATTTAAGCATGGAGCATGGAGATGATGACTTACATTAACCCTGTTCCTGTCAGTTGTCAGAACGAGGTGAGCTTCTTGGTTGTACAATGATTTGGCGTTTTTTATATACTATCTAGCTTGAAGAGTCGAGGACTCTGGTCTTTTTTTCCGTTACTCTTCAGAAGCTGGCGGTTGTCTCTCACATCCCCTTATTCTCCATAGCTCGCTGTTGTGAGATGAAATTGCCTTCGTGTTCCTGGAAGTCTTTGTTGTTGCCGTCTCACACAACACTGGGGGAGTGAGTGCACACTTGAAATTGCTGAAAGTTCGGGAAATCCACTGGAGAGATATGGGACTGTGCAGAGCTGTCGGCCGGTCGGTCGGGGGTGCAGCGGTTTGTTTATTCTGTTCTTCAGATAGCATTTCTGCTTTTTTTCTTTTCGACGACACAAATTAATTCCGGCAACTCGGGGCTTTACATTAAAGCATGAAATGCCCTGCTGGTGTAAAGGGAAAGCAGTCCGTCTCTTAGTTGCCATAGAAACAGGCATGTTCCGTCAAGGGGCATCAGGAACTTCTGGTTCTGCCAGAACCACTGTCCACCGAATACCCTTTAGGGGTTACATTACCATGCATCTCAGAGTCTTGAATTTGGCAAAGCCATTGCCTAGTGAGCTAATTAAAAACCCTGTTATCGTGTGTGCCACTTGTCATCTCCATGTGATCTCGCTCTTGAACCATTTTAAAAACGAAAACGGGGAGAGTTATCTGCCAGTGCTCAGGATACACCTTATTGTCCCTAAATGTTTCATTTTCTCAGAGCTGTTTGCAATGCAGCAGCCATGCATTTTACATTACTTACAATGCAAGAAAAGGCTGAAGAAAATTATCCTCACTCTTTATCACTCTCTCCTGCCTTCGCTCTCGCACTAGCTTCCTCTCAAACCCTCATCATCAGCATAACCACCATCACCACCACCACCTCCGCCTCCATCTGCCTGCCCGAAAAACAGCACAACTGTTGGGACACATCTCACACCAGAGCCCCTGTACCCAAAGCGCTGGCAAACAGTGTGATACTGCTCAGGGACGCGTGCCGCCGGTCTTAATCACATGGTGCGAATGCACCTGTGAAAACAGATGTCTACCCGGGCCGGCATGCTGTTCTTCTTTTAGGACAGTGCATCTGCACCCACCACCCCATTCTCTTCCGGGGAAGGGGGTGTGTGGGTTGGGGGGGGGGGCGGGCGGACCCCCCTACCCACACAGGAAACAGCCCGCAGAGTGCAACCCGGCTGGGGTAAGGAAGTGACATTACCAGGGCCTGACCTCCTGCTCCGTGGGTCTTAATAGCCACCCTGCAGTGCCGATCGTAATGAGGGAGGGAGCCAGGACACAGCTGACACTCTTCTTGATTCTAGGCAATACGACCATGTTACTGACACTTCTAACCAATACAACCATGTTAATTATACATAACACATTTCTAACTGATACAACCATGTTACTTATAACACTACTAACCAACACAGTTATGTAGACGTCAACGTGCTTCAAATTATCCATCATGTTACTCAAGCTAACACAAACAGACACGCCGTTAGTCTTTATTTAATAAGAAGATGTTGATCAGCCTCATGCCCTTTAGGAAATGATCCATCTCTGACTACGTATCGCTCACAGTCATAAGGCCGTGCTTAAGCACTGATCGTCCTGCTATAAAAAAGACGTGCTCTATAGGCAAACAAACGCAGGTTGTATTCTCAGACAACACTTCACGGTGACATTAATCATCCAAATAGTTTGTTCTGAAGAACCATCCGTTGTAAGCCGCCGCCACCATTGCTCCACAATACGGCGCAACACGCAGCACTTCCCCCACTCTGCTCTAGCCAAGAGGCGTGTGCGGAATATGGCAAGGCGGTAAATCTCTGTGCCTGATCACCGCAGATGCTAATGACGCGCCAGATACAATGATGTGTATTAGGGAAATTAAGACCCAAGCATTAACCGGCATTAGCTGCCAGGGATTATGCATTTTAATCCAGTGGCGCCGCGCTTTCATTCGCCAGCGCGGGAGCAACTTTAGTTTCACAGCATTGCACTGTCTAAATGGCACTTAATCAACAGTGGTGAGATTATTAGCCTGTCACCCACCACACGGTCCACCCCATCTACTGCATGTACTGGACTGGTTTAACTGTGTCAACTTGTGTTGCGTCATATTATACTGGGTATCATTTTTAGCATGCAGGATCCTTGCTGTGCATGGTTAGTCTCTAATTGAACAGGGTCTATATGATTAGAGTAGATTGTGTTGTGTTGTCATTGCACAGTAAAAGACAACACAACTTAGTTCGGCAGCAGCCACGCCATGATAATGATAACGACCGGCTCGCTGTACTTTATCACACTTATTACACGGCGACTTACTAAATCTGTAATTTGACACAAAATATAACAACCCCAAAATATTGTTGCGATTTTTAAAAAGGATTTCATCTCTGGAAAAAAAAGATTTTATCGCTTCTAATAAAAACAATGGGTTATGGGTTCAGCAGCATGCCCACGGCTCTGGGTTGCTGAGCCGTTGCTCAGCTTGAGCCTGACTGTGGGGAGGGTGGAGAACAGGGGGTGTTAGGGGTCTCTCAAGATGTTTGAGGCCCGTTTGTGGAGACGGCTCGGGTGGCTGTCTCTCAGGTATGGGAGTGGGGAGCCGGCGAGCCACTGAGCCGTTTGGACTATCCCCTGCATGTCTTTCCTCCCTGCCTCGGTGCAGCTGGAGTACAGACCGTACAACGGTACATCGGGATGCTCTCATAGTGCAGTGGTAGAAGCTGATCAGCAGTTTGTGGGGGGAATCTGTTGCGCCTCAGGGTCCTCCGAATAAAGAAGAGCTGCTGGGCCTTCTTGACCAGGCGGGAGGTGTTCAGGCTCCGGGTCAAGTCCTCAGATATCTGGAGTCCCAGGAACTTTAAACTGGAAACCGGCTCAACCTCCTTCCAGTTGCTGAACCGTCCAGTGTGGGGTGTCTCTTGTTTTTGTTATTCCTGAAGTCTATATGGATTTATTTAGCTTGTATATCGATGCAGTAGGCGCCAGAGATCTAACAATGTTGTGTAAACTCAAAAATAGAAAATGATCAAATGATTTGTTGAGCAAGTGAATAATGACGCATACTGCAGAAGGCAACAGATTGTTGCTCCGCCATCACCGCCCCCACCACCACCACTACCACCCCTCTCCATGTGAGACAAGACACCTCTTCCCCACCCATAAAATAAGCCCTCTGAGGTCTGCTAGAGATTCACCGGCTCCTTTGGTATTGCCAGCTACACCTCGCTATCAATCTTGGGAGATCACAGTGTGACATATGCGTCAAAAGATGCAAAGAACATGAAAGACAGAATCTATCACAAGGTGTGTTCTCGATACAGAACAAAAAAAGGAGAGAAACCTGCCTTTTCCATGACGTCATGGCCTATATCTGCTACTCATTGTCTTATGAGCTAACGCAGGCTAACACAGGCAGGACTTCACCATGAACCCTAAACCCTAATACCTCAACAGCAGGGTCTCACTTCTTCTGTTGCTACTCCCCACCCCGCGGGCCTTTGGCTCTTCCTCGCCTTGGCTCCGCCTCCTCTCCCTCCTCTAGCCTTTGGCCCAGCCGCCATTGATCCAGGCTCTTATCTCCTCTGTGATCCCTGTGTTATTTCAGGAGCGCAGGGATTGGCTAATGATCTATTGACCCGATCTATCGATCTTCACAGATGACCACAATGGACCATGGACTAAAGAGCAAGCTGTCGAGCATGCGCTTCTGTCTTGCTACACACACACACACACACACACACACACACTCTTTCTCCACTACTCTACCCATGGTCTCCCTCTAATGGGGAGATGAGGTCTTGATGTACCTTTGTTTTGCTTTTGACAGTAAAGTGGCCGTATCATGTTTTTTCCTGAATGAAGACCGGTAGCTGGGCTAGATGTGCATGGTGTATAACTATGATTTGTTCAAGAAACCGAGTGCTAACCGAGTGTGGCTGGGGCAAGGCCCTGGTGTTGGGGAGCATGTTATAAGAGCACCCTCGTGGTTTTTTAGGGTTCCTTCCTCCATGCCCTCTGATTACATTGCCTCTGCTTGGCTGGGTTTATGTGTGGGTGCCTGTAAACAAGTCCGAGTATTTCTGTCTCCTGTCTATCTCTGAGAAATCCCCCTGTTTGAGCTTGTTTGCCCTGTTTGCAAGCGTGTGTGTTTGTATTATTTTTCTCTGTGTATGTGAGCAAACAGAGCTAAAAATCCATTGCTCATGGTGCAAGACAATCGGCAGTCATTTTCCACTGTGTGAAAGATCAGGTTCTTTCAAAACAAGCCCGAGCGCATCGGGTCGCGATCAAAGGAAGGAGAGGTCACTGTGTACTGGGAGCTGGCAGCAGAACCCTCGCCCTACCCAGCCCTGTACAGAACCAGCCACTGTTGGACACAACCCAACACCAAAAGCAGAGCTGCTCTCATTTATTCCATTGACTCCTGGGTAAATCCCATAATCCCACAGCAAAACCCCTGGCAGTGTTTTCATAAAAACATAACATGCACCTTTAAAAAATAAAAAAATGGCAAAGGTCAGGCAGTATATTCAAAGATCTTCCACACCAGGACTGGGTTTCACAAGTTATGTGTAAGTTTGTTACTAAGTCTGTGCATTAAGTCCTTACTAAGTACTTAGTAACTACTAGTTAGTCTCAAACTAGCAGTTTGCTAAATACGGTTGCACCATCAATATGTAAGTATGGTCCTAACTAGTAAGAAGTTAGTAATGCAGTTAGTAATGTAGGTTGAACTTCAGCAGTCAGTTTTTGCCTCAATGTGACGACAACCCACTCAGCGAGAAGTTACGATGTAAACAAGGAAGTGCTTGAGAAGACCGGAGAGGACATCGATTTGCATGGCACAGTTAGAATTGACTATGTTTTGTTGTACTCGTGTAATCTAGAATAGCTTTGTGTTGTAAAATAGTTCAATTGGCACTGTATCTAGGCTACCGCTGCTGGGATCTGCACACTGAGACACAGAGTGCTAGGCATTCTCCCCCATGGTTCATTCTTTTATTTTGCAGATAATGTCTTTGTCACCAACTGCCTCCATTTACACCGTTAACACCTGCTTATGGGTGATATAACTATTCGTTACTACTTAGCGATACGTGAGAAATAGTTTGTGTGGTGCAACCCGTTCAGATTTTGTAATGTGTAATCCCCGACTTGGTAAACACTTACGTTATAACTAGACTACGTTTGAACTCATGCACGCTGGTGCATCTGGCTCCAGGTGTTGAAAATCACTTATTCCTCCATCCGTTTAATTTGCCAGTAAACGGCAGGTGGGTGAATGAATGTGTTTGTGTGTCTGTTTGAGTATAGGGTGTGTGTGTGTGTGTGTGTGTGTGTGGGGAGGATGACAGATCGCAGATCAAGCGCGACAGAAGATCCCCCCCCCCCCCCCCCTTTCCTCTCCCCCTCCCATTCTCACCGGAGCGTAACATAGAGTGGCGGCAATTAAAAAATGGCTGCCTTTACCGGGGCCCGCCTGGAGCCATTGTTTTGCCCTGCCTCCTCTCATCGCTCTCATTATCCTCACCTGTGGCTTCGGGAGACGGCCCTGCCTGGCCGCTCTCCGGTGGCTGGAGAAAAATTAAAGAAGAAATAAACAAAGCCCTTCAGGAAGAGCTGGAGGGACTTCCTCCAATGCAGATGGAGTGTGTGCGTTTAGCCCCATGTCACCCCCCGCCCCCCCAGCCCCCTGCTTGGACACAGAGCGGGTTTGACTGGGGTTCAGCTTAGCACCTTTCAGTGCGGCGGGGACTACTTGCGTTCTTATTAAGCAGGCTGTCGGGTGGACACGCGAGGGCGCTGTCACTGTGGGTGTATGGGTGTATATTGTCAGTGTGCAAATGGCCCTGTTCGGTGTGTGTGTGTGTGTGTGTGTGTGTGTGTGTGTGTGTGTGTGTGTGTGTGTGTGTGTGTTCATCGAGCAGCACCCCAAGGCAGGGCATTGGAGCCAAAGCGAGACCGGTGTTTCCACACATGCCACAGAAGCAGTGACCCTCACCAGCATAATGACTCCCGGGGTTAATGCCAAGGGAGTGATCCAGCTCGCAGCCACATGAGACAGGGAGAGGAGCCGGGAGGGATGGGGGGGAGGTGATGGCGTTACGGAGCCACAAATGTTACACAGCTTTTGAGCCTTTTATTCCTCCATGTAAAACACAGCGATCTGTTTCCACACAATCCACTCAGTTTCACATGCTGCCAGTGATCCACTGCCAATCTGTCACTCTGTCTCTCTCTCTCTCTCTCTCTCTCTCTCTCTCTCTCTCTCTCTCTCTCTCTCTCTCTCTCTCTCTCTCTCTCTCTCTCTCTCTCTCTCTCTCGCTGGCTCTCTCTCGTTCTCTCTCTCTTGCATTCTCATGAATTTCTAAAGCTAAAAATACTAACATAACAAATGTTTGGAAAACCCGAAAAGGGTGGGAGTTGATGGTGGTGGGAGTGGACTTCATCCCTAAATCGTGGCCGAATTGTTGATGGCGGTTTATGCTGGCACTGTGCTAGAAGTGGAATTAGACTGTGGCAATCTCCCACTCGCATCTTCTTAGTAAGATGACGCATGGCCGTTTTCCCACTGCATTAAATGATTTGCGAAGTGGGATTTTCTTTTTTGTTTGGAGGAGGACTTTTCATGGGGCGCACCAAAGCGAGCAGCCATTTGCATGGCATTTGTGCTCGCACAACGAAAGAAGACATTTTAAGTGCCGGGTGCCGTTTTCCTGCAGACATTGTAGCAGAGATTGCTCTCGTAAATAACATTTTGGAACGAAATTGCAGTTACTTTGTGCACGTGAACCTCTGGGAAAGATGCCCCGAAGGCCCGTTCTCTGTGTGTGTCGCCGTGTTTATTTGTGGGTTTACTTTCCCGGCTATAAATCGGCAGAAAAAATATATATTCACACGTCTCTCTACTCTTGGTCCATTACTATCCACTGCGAATTGTAAAGAGTTACAGAAATGAATACTCCTTCAAACCAAAAGCCTTTTGACTTCAGACACTCCTACCGACTTCCAAATGCTGGTGCCTACATAATATGTGCATGTGTATTTGTGTAGTGAAATACGGAAAATGCCGTTTGACCGGATGAGGCTTTATAGAGTGGATAGAGAGTTTGGGGTGGTGGAAACCTCTCCTGTTGTTGCATAACAGTGTAGATATTGAATATGTGACCCGGGGACCACTTTATCTCTTCCCCGCACACAGATTGCATTCCATAATCTAATGAGACAGATATTCTTTAATGGAAATTCCGGACGAGGTCATGATTGCCATGATAAAATGTAAGGTCACACTCTACATTATTCATGGCTCATCCTGACTCGCGCCATGGTCTCATCATCCATCATTACCATGGCAACGAAGCCGTCCTCCTGTGCGTTGTATCAAATTATTGCGTAGCGTATTAAACGGGATGGAGTGCGGGGTTCTGCCAATAGCGTGTGTTGTGGGCGAAGCGATAGGACCGCTGTTACAAGATAATTACCAGTGCATCATTGGGTTTCACGGAAGGCACGTTTAAACTCTGGGGCCTGGTTCGGCTAATAAGGGCACAAAGAGAGAGGAGCAAAACACACGTGACGAGATCAATTCACCCATACGTATCAGACAGATGGGGTCAGCATATTGCTTGCACAGGTCGGCCCTTTTTATATTCCAGTAAACCTTTTGAATAGGCCTTATTAAGTATTGATAAAGGGTGTAGTAACAATATTTTCTATTAAATGTTCATTATTTATGAAAATATTGATGTGAATGGTGACATGTAGTGGATGTAATGCATACTGCATATCCTGATTTTTCATTTCCCAAGAATAACGATTCGATTAAGCTGCTTTACCTAACATCCAAAATGTAACAATATCACCTTTGGCCTAAGATTGATCCCCCACACGGCCCCGCCCCCTCCACATCACACACTTCTACACACAAACTTGGAAAAGTTATTATACAAAACTAAACTAAACGATGGTCATTTCCAACAAATCGTTGTCCCCGGATTGCAGTTACAGATTTTCGATTTGTGTCATGTATTTAGCAGCAAGAGCAAGAGTCAGTCCCAAGACAAAAAACCCTTACTGTTTTGTGTTTATAATGTGATCCCATCCCATACATCTGATTCATGTGACAAAATAGAAGGAGCATGATTGGTCCATTGACAGTATGAAGAGAAAGAAGATGAGTGAGATTTGGATTAGGTTTTGCCTCATCCGACCATGCGTGCAACACGAACACACAGAAAGCAAGTTGTGTAAAAATCTAATCAGACAATCGAAGACATCTGTAGCCTCCAGAAGATTGGAAGCCGTCACGTTGGCATGGGCCACTTTTGGGCATTCTACATCTGCCGCTGCTTTTTTTGGCTTCAGCGGAGACTTCCCTTGCCAAGCAAAACCTAAGTAGAGAATACCAAAATAAATATCACGGTTTGTTTTTCCAAAAGCTGCTGCCATCCAACTCCTTTTTCTCATGATTTTGGTTTTGACGTATCCTACTGTCTACAACGAGTATCATTACATTAAATATATGAACAAACAATTGGGAAACAATTCAAATAACAAAGGCATTATTCATATTCATTTTGGATGCGTCACTTGAATCCCTGGCAAAATTGTGCCATAACTTTTGTTGAAGTTTCTCTGGAATCATCAAGACTCTACAGCAAAGCAAGGGCGTAAACACGGTTTGGAAAGGGAAGGCAAACAAGAGTCTGAGATTAAAGTAAATGTCAGCACAACTGAATGTATAGTTATCTTGGATGACTCAACAAGGAGACAACAGTGAGGGCCAGCAAACAACCAAAACAATGCCATCCAAGGCCCCCCTGCCAGATCCATTATCAATCAATGATAAACAATACGTGTGTATGCATGTGTACACACATATAATATAAAATGGAATCAAGATGGAAGAAGAGGCGTCGGGGGAGAAGCGACGTTGGTCAGACTTGATGACCCCAAGGCGGGAACGGCTATGGAGATTTGGCAGTAAGCCTACTCCTCAGCGTCTGCTTTATTTTTGGTTTGCGTTCGCCGACAGTTCATCTTCAACCCCTTTCCCTGACCTATTCTTTTCAGTTCAGGGTTTTGCCGTTGTTGCCTGACTTCAGCCAGAGGCACCCCATCTCTATAAGTGGGGGGCCCAAATGAAGTGGCAATGGCGAGGACAGCATGGTTGTTTAGGACTGTGTGCTTGTGTGTGTTTGTGGGGGGTCCACATGTCACGCCCTCACCCCCCCCCCCCCCCCCCCCCCCTGCAGTAGAGACAACCTGCAGGGAAGGAAACTCATCATGGCCTTGGCCCAGGGTGTTGCGTTAGCGTTAGCGCCCAAATGGGAAAACGTGTTCAGCACAATAAGCGTGTAGCACTGAGGGAGGAGGGGGGGGGGGGGGGGGGGGCTGTATGGAGCAGCAGGGACCCTCTCTCTCTGTCTCTCTCTGTCCTTCTCTCTTTCTCTCTCTCACTCCTTCACTTTCTTTCCCATCACTCTGTGTGTCAATGAAAACCAGTGGAGCACCCAATACACCACCACTCACACACACACACACACACTCACACTCACACACCCATTGGGACACCCAGTCCCCCAGCTCCACCCAACCCATTCCATTTAGGCATCAATCACCCCGCGGCGGGTTAACAAATAATTGACTGTACATGAGGTTGACTGACGACACAAAGAAACGCGTGTCTGCGGGTTGTTTCCAATCCGTCAACCCCGGTGCTCACATGGCACCACGTACCCCGCAGCACTGACATCGCAAACATCACAAACGCTATTCCAAAATGGTTTCCATGAGACGTGACACGTGGAGTTCTGGAGCAGCCGGAGTAGTGCGAGGGTAGGGGTGCTGAACGTGAACGGCTAAAGGCCCCGTAAGGAGCGTCTTTCTTCTCAATGTTTGGTCCTCCGTGTTTCTCATTTGCTCTCCTGACATGTGACTAGAAAGGTGACCTGCTGGGCTTCAGTGTGGAAACATCCATCACATGAAATGGAATTATGCCGAACCGAACGACGGCACAATTGATTTTTGTTTTCTTTCTGTGAAGGCGAAAGCTAATTGGAGGAGACATTTGTTAATTTCACCCAATACCGAGGATGAATTTGATCACCTAGGAAAATGGGAATTCGACCAATCAGAGTTTCGAGTGGAATGGGATCATTACTAAACAAAAACCTGTTTTTGTGAGAAAACTTGATGTTTTAGGACGTGCGTCCCAAACCTGAGTTCTTGAGAACTCTATAAACTTGACTTTATAGAAGAAGAATCCTGTATTGTCCACCAACTCTCAAATGGCTCTCCCACATTCACTCAAACCTATGCCATACTATTGTTTTTTTAATCTTTTTTTTCTGTGGTGCAGACACTGCAGATTCTTCTTCAAAAGGCAATTTTCCGCAGCCCTGTCTGATGTTTAAAGACCCACAGTTGGGAGAAAATGAGCCGAGAGAATTATATTTTTGTGATGGCCGCCTTCCTACGGCTGTAATTGGTTTGAATGGTAAATCGAAAGAGCCCCGGCTAGGTCACAAGGTTGTGTGTTAGGAGTGCAACAGTCAATTGACTTCAAGCCTGCCTGTACCCCCCCCCCCCCCCCCCCATCACACTCGAGAAAAATGAAGTCCCCTAAATTGCCACAGACCTAATCTTTTCTTCTGCCTCTAAAATGTAAGAGCCCGGTTTGTCAGTATAATTGGGTACCGCTATTTTTTATTTTGTACTGCATAGTTTCCACGGTACAATGGTGTCCCGGTGTATAGACTTTTAATTCCAGTTGCCATTGCATCTTATATGTATGTGGTTTGGTTAAGCGATATGTAATTTGCCCTCCATGGGAGAGTAGTGGTGGGATTATTTACAAAACTTGCATCCTTTCATCGGGTGCTCACACTTTGCACTGAAGTAGCAAGCCTGCCTGATTAAACAAAAGACCTTGGAGGCTTTTGAATAAAGCTTTAAATATAGCTCCTACATAGGGCATCAATTCACAAGTAATTGCACATGCTCGTTTAAACATTGAGCGAAGGACTTGAACTCTGATCTCAAGTGGTCCCTGTAGTCTCATGTCCAATGCTAGGTGCGCAGTCTGTGTCAGACCCAACCTTGGATACAGGTAAATAAAAACCTTTTTGGTCTGAACACGCTCAAAACACTTTTGACCACTTGATAACAGAGCCTACCTATTACATGTGGAAGGAGGCACTGAGGGAAGGTGTATTTTGTCCTGTGTTGGAGAATTATATTTGAGCACCAGATGTCAAAGGAACACATCGTTTTTCTTTCAGGATAAGATGTTTTGAAATCATTTGGGGTAATTTATTTTCAGTGCATTTCCTGCACATATCTAGGGCTATGGTGAAAGCCTTGCTTTCATGTTAATCAGTCACTGGCGGCTGTTGAGCTGGTTGTGTTGGTGGCTGGGTCCTGTGTCCATGGACTGGAATGAGACTGTATGAGACGCTTGACCAGTGGGCAGATGTACATTTTAGGTTGCACATCAGTGGTTGTGTTTTCATGAGGACAGGATGTAACAGCACGAGATTCAGCCTTTTTTGCCATAGACCACTGTTAGGATCAGCCAATTTTATGTTTTCACATGAAATCCCATAATGCATAATTCATGCCATCACCAGACAACATCTGTTTCCCCATCCGTCCGATTGAGGCAACATTGAATAAAAAAGTACAACAGTAACCATTTAAATGTTTTTTTTTAAAGTTCAGTTTGTTCATCACCGACGTGGGCTTAACATCTGTTTGCTAGCATATATATAGAAAAAAAGAGAACACATACATTTTCTTGGTGTGTTTAGGGGTCCCGGTTTCTCTGTAGCGTATAAACAAAGCACTAGTCCCTTGCAATCAGCATTCCACGCACAGAGCAGAGAAAACCTTCGGGTTACTTGATGTTACCTTTTGAAGGCATGGAGCTATTGCAGCGCGCCCCAGAGCCAGGGAAGAAAAACAACAATCCCCCTATCTGTAGAGGATGAATGAGCCCCTGCAGCCTCCTCATTCTGATAGGATACCTGACATGTGATTCAACCAGACAGAGACACACACACTTATACTCACTCAGCTTTATTCAGATTGCATGGAAACTCTCCAGGAAAGCAAGTTGTCAGTCTTTTTTTTATGAGAGAGAGAGAGAGAGAGAGAGAGAGAGAGAGAGAGAGAGAGAGAGAGAGAGAGAGAGAGAGAGAGAGAGAGAGAGAGAGAGAGAGAGAGAGAGAGAGAGAGAGAGAGAGAGAGAGAGAGATGGGGGGTTTTGACAAATAGTTTCAGGAAAATGTACATGTTTCATTAATTTTGCTGAATTTTTAGAACTGTCTTGTTGCCAGAGGATATTTGAAAAGCAAGTAAATGTGTGGCGAATTGATTGTTAGTACCCACAGGTAATGACTTGCTTTCTAAATAAGGAACTTAATTGTCTGCATTGCAGTGGCAATACCAGCGCTAGAAGTGGCGGTGCTGTATCTATATGATGAATGTATCTCCATAATGTTCTACTCTTGGCACTCTTAAGCGAGCTGCCTATATATATATATATGATACGAAGGTAATGTATGGCTTCCAAAGGATCGCCAAAGACACCAACTTAACATTCAGGGGAGGAGACTAGAAGTGATTTATATGGATTTTCATTTGCACATCCAAGCTTCTTATCATGCATTAAAAGTGCTGAAGTGGAAGGGTCTTTGGAAGCTGTCATTGCGCTTTCTGGCAGAGGTGTCAGTAGGTTTAGGTCCACTGGACAATGTATTTGCCCAATAACAGAATATCCTCTACGCTGTCTGCGCACACAGGTCAACTTGAAGCTCAGGCGTAATAAATGCTAGTGAAGAAAGACTATTGAGTTAATCAGTCTGTCTGGAGGAGTTAGTTCAACAGGGAGGTCAGTGAACATACTTCTTGCCCTTTCGGCCGATGTTTAGTTTACCCCGAATACCCTGACGATTCAGATCCAGCAATGGTGTTGACATAAGCTTCAATCTCTGGCCTCACATTCACCTGCCAGGCCTTGCTGCTGCACTGAGGAATTGTTCTACACTCGTATTGTTGCTCTTTTTCATTGGATAACAAAAGGCACCAGGAACGATGCCTTGTGGGGCTCTTAAAGAAACATGGTTGTGTGTGTGTGTGTGTGTGTGTGTGTCTGTGTGTGTGATCATAACACACACACAACCACCGCGTTTACAAAACCCTGACGTAGATTTCTTTGTATTCTTTCTATTTTGCTACACTCAAAGGGCTTTCGCGTTCATCTGAAAGTAGACACTACTTAGAGTTGAACCTCGGTAGTTTTTCAACTACAAACGGCGTCGGTCTCGGGTTACCACCGCACTTTGTTTTTGTGTTTTCTGCTTTGGCACCAGCTCTCCGGAGGGCGAGGAAGCTATTGACGGATATCTCCGTTAGATGTCCTCACTGTTCCAGCTTCAGCTCCTTGCCTAAGCTGCTTTTGCCCCCCCCCCCTGACTTGACCTTCCCCTCCCCCATAGCCCAGCCCCTGCCACATCCATCCTTCCATGAGACAAAGAGTTTTCTTCCCTGTTTTGAGGGGGGGAAGAGAAGCTGTCTGGCTCACTGTCAGCAGCTGCCCCCCCCCCCCACCCCCACCCCACCCTCTCCCTCCCGAGAGCTTCCAAGTCCAGATTCTGGAGGCGGCTGATAGAAAAATAAGTCCCATGCCCTATGTGTGTGTGTGTGTGTGTGTGTTTGTGTGTGTGTGTGTGTGTGTGTGTGTGTGTGTGTGTGTGTGTGTGTGTGTGTGTGTGTGTGTGTGTGTGTATGCGCGCGCGCGCGTGTGTGTGTGTGTGTGTATGTATGCGCGCGCGTGTGTGTGTGTGTGTGTGTGTGTGTGTGCGTGGGGGTGGGGGGGGGGGGGGTAGTGCTTACGTGCGTACATTACGTGCTCGGATAACATAAGTGTGCAGGGCGAGTGTTTACGTGCGTGCGTTACGTGCTCTGATAGCATAAGTGTGTGTGTGTGTGTGGGAGCGCGAGTGTTTACGTGCGTGCGTTTCGTGCTCGGTTAACATAAGTGAGTGGCTGTCACACATTTTGTTTGCATCAACACTTTTCTTTGGAGCTGCCCCACCGCCGGGGGATAGATGGAGTGGGTGTTGGTGGTGGTGCAGGAGGAGGGATGGATTGCTTCTAGCAGGAGAGAGATTGTTGTCAGGGCCGCTGTCTTGCTCTGAGGGTGGGATGGGAGATGGGGAGGGGGGGGGGTTTGTCTGGAAGAAACCACCCTGCCGCTCCTCTTCATTTGTTAAGGAGGAAAGCAGCTTGAACACAACCGGTTCCCCACCGATCCAAGCGGTGAACCGGAAAACTTTCTCGTTATTTTTCACCGTTTTTTGTATAACTTTTTTATCAGCGTGGGTGACCATGGTCTCCAATATACAGTATTTCTCTGCACGTCCCACGGGCCAACCAGCCGCGGCCAGGCTCATGGCCGCCTGGAGGGACTGGGAGGTGAAACAGCAAGGCATGGAATAGGGTGAAAGGTGTGCAGTCCATCTAACACCGGGTTGGAGAAGGTGTGTGCAAGGTGACAGCTCGCACCTCCGGTACTCATTCTTCAGTGAATGAGACAGGAAATCTTTGCATTTTAATCTGCTCTTACGAAGAAGGAAGACCAAAGGACTGGGAGCTCTCCTCCTTGCGCTCCTTCTTCCTCCTCCTATTCATATCCCTCATCTCTCTATTTTGTTCTTATTCCACTTGCTTCAGCAGTTTTAGCCTTTTCTTGTCTCCCCCCCCCCCCCCCCCTCCTTTAGCCTTATCCTATACACACTTCTATGCTTATCCTATACCTCACTCCCTCCTGTCCCCTCCCTCCCTTACTCATTCCTGTCGCTCCTGGACCAATGAGAATACGGCAGACTGCCCTCCACTCCCCCATCAGCCTTTGTCCATTTCCACTGCTGACCTCATAAAGATGGAAGTAAGAGGATTCCGTCCTCCACGGTGTCCGAGTGAATCGTGCCCCAGCCCAATATAGGATAAAGAGCTTAGATATTAAACATGGTTAGGATGGGGGGAAAAACCTGACAGTGTGATGTCCAGTTTGCACTGTTAAATATAAGCTCCTTCTGGATGTTTCTACCCCACAATCGAACACCCGTTCTCATATTTGCGAATGAGGGTGTGTGTAGGAAAGGTATTTTGTGCTATAAAAAGGGAAAGAAATGTCTAGAGATTTGATGGTGTTTGTTTTCGGATATTGCAATTTCACTAAAAAAGCAGCGAAGCGAAAAGCGCTAATCCCTTCTGAAAGCTATGCTATCCTCAATCCACCATGTTGGTCATGTGTGACATTGTGCACAGTCACAGACGGCAACACCAGCAGCAGCAGGAACGCACTGTGAATTTTATCACCCTCACTGTCACAGAGAACTCACCATTTTCACTTAGCCCCTCCCCAGAATGAGCACACGACGGAAAACATCTGAATTCGACAACAAGCGACACGCCATTGTCCGTTTTGTGATCCTTTTTAAGTTATATTTTTTATATTTTACTTTGTTCATATGATATTAGTGTTTCAACACAGGTGGTGAGCTTCCTGTTTGGGTAGATAGAAAAACCGGCTTAAGTGACCTATCGTGAATTTAAGTCAATAGCGGATAGTGAATTCGGCAATTGTGACACCTCTGCTAGCCGGATTTTCTTTTTCAGAGGAATGCAAATTGAATAGAAGTTATGGGAATTCTGTGTCTTATACATCAGCATGTAAGGCAGTGTTAGTGGTTGAGGGTCTAGCTTGAGTTCTTTTGTGAGCGTATGTTAGCGTTTATCGCTAACGTTAACCTAAGCCACAGAAATACGAACCGCCCCAGTTGCCGTGGTGTTCAGACTGTGTTAAAGAAACCAGGAGCTTCTATTGGACTCTAGAGAAGCCGTGTTTGTCTGCTTGTTAGCGGTCTGCACTCACAGAACCCGATATTCCTAAAGGAATAGCTGTGGTCATTGCCACCCACAATACACATACATTTACACACGTACGCACACACACACACACTCTCCTTTTAAACACCCCAGTCAAACTGCAGCTTTGCTTTTCCTAATACTTTTCTATCCCCCTCCTTGTCCCTCTTTCCCAAACTCCAATCAATTCAGTGCCCTCCTGCCCCCCCCCCCCCCCCCCCCCCCCCCGACACACACACACACACACCCCAAGCATTCAGAGTCTGTAATCAGCATTATTTATTGTGATGGAGATTGACATGGTAGAGAGAGAGAGAGAGAGAGAGAGAGAGAGAGAGAGAGAGAGAGAGAGAGAGAGAGAGAGGGAGAGAGGGAGAGGGGGGGAGTCTCGCTCCAAATATGCCTTTCTCTATTACGCTCATCCTGATGAAAATGCGGCGTCTATAACGTGATAAGCGTAGCGACTTAATGGACGTACCCCAAAGTAATGATGATCCCCTGTTCTAAATCCTAGCCGGCGGTTCGATGTGAGCGTCGCTGCCAGCGTCGGGTTCAATATCGGATTGATCCATGGCGAACAGCAGTGCGGAGTGGTGGTTGCTATTCGCTGCTGTGCTACTACCCCCCTCATGGGTGTATTACGTTTCTCCAGTAAAGCTTCTCCTGCTGGAATCACAGTGTGCGTTCTGTTTGGGTCTTTCTCTTTTATATATTGATATATAGGTTTTTCTGCATTAAGTGGTATGGAGCTATATGGGACCGCTGATAGAAGACTGTCACTCATGAGTAAGCCTGTAGGTAGGATTGTTCAGATTGTGCTGCCTGTCAGAAGCTTAGACCAGATGGGTTTCCCAGGAAGATGAGATTTAGCGCACTCACACCCAAACACACACACGCGCGCACACATGCACGGATCCACACACAGATGCACACACAAATGAACACATATATACACACTCGTGCACACAGACAAACACAAGCACAACATATAGGCATAGACACACACAGGCACACACAGAAGCACACACACACACACACACACACACAAGTAACCAAATCAATGTGTGCATGTGCACTATGTGCACATGCACAGAGGGGGCCCAGGGCTGCTGATCAACGGTGATTAGACTCTGACAACATCCACTATGTGTGGCACCCGTGCAGCCATCAACTGCCACACACTACGCAATCTCACTGCTTGATGCTCCGAGTACCATCGAAACAGCAGCAATCCCACACGCAAATCCCACCCGCATCCGACACACACACACACACACACACACACACACACACACACACACACACACACCTCATCTGTTGCTCCTCCGTGGAACATTAAGGATGTAGATTGCCAGCCAATGAGATCAGTGTGTCACACATGGAGATCATGTTGAGGAGGGGCATGAACAGTCAAGATGATGGGACCGGCTGCACCAATGCGTTCCCGACACACACTCTGTCGCGCTCTCACCCTCCTCTCTTCAATTGCTAACCGTGGCTACCTTTTGACTTTTCTTTTTTGGTGTGTGCTTCGATCTGTCTGTCGCAGATTTAAATGCATTCACTTCAATTCCCATGCTCTGTTCAACAAATGTGTTCCAAAGTCCTAACAGCTGTGGTTCCAGCCACTGTGAGTAAGAGAAAGGGGAGAAGGGGGAGGAGGAGGAGGAGGAGGAGGATTTGAGAGGTAGCGATGTCTCCTCTGTAGAGTGCTAAACACTAAGACGATAATCGTGGTCGATGACGGTGAATAGAAAGAAAAAGCAAGAAAAGGTCCCCGCAGAGACTTGATAAGTGGAATCAATTCAGGTGCATGTCGTTATTGCAAACTGCCCCTGTGTTGCCTACTGTTGGGCTGCCTAGCCAGGAAGTGACGGCACGGCACCAACGTGAGGTGTTGTTAACCGCCGACAGCAGATTCCCGGGTGGATGAGACGTTACTCTGCTCTGAGACACAGAGCCTCTTGAGACTGTCCCCCCCCCCCCCCCCCCCCCCCCCCCCAGGAGACTGTTATATGCTGTCTGAAATGGTATCATAATGACGCACGGTGCAAGGAAAGTGCAAATCGCGCCGTCTTTCCTCGCAGGGGAACCTGAGATGGAGGCAGAGGTCTGATGAAGTGGCCCCGGCGCTCATATCGGAGCTGTTCCTCGGGAGTTCATGCAGTCGAGAGGTGTTTTTTATCCACTATTATCCCCCCCTTCTGGTCTAGACCTGCGGTTTCTCTTTCTCTGGCTGTTTCAGATGTCATGCGGGAGTTGTTGTACTGTTGGAGGGGTTTTTATATTTCATTCAGATCGGTTTACTGTTAGATGTAGCGTATTCTCTGTGTTGTGTCGGATCCCCCCTAAGGGTGCATATATGAAACAGTTGCTAGAATGCTAGAGGAGGAACCTCATCATTCTGGTTATGCAATCCAAGGCTAACGCACATGCAAACTCACTCACACACAGAGAGACTCTCTTTCTCTCTCTCTCTCTCTCTCTCTCTCTCTCTCTCTCTCTCTCTCTCTCTCTCTCTCTCACTCACTCACTCACTCACTCACTCACTCACTCAGACTCTTTCTCTCTCTCTATCTTTGTCCCTCTCTCACTCATTCACTCACACGTTCTCTTTTTATATTTCACTTACTCACTCACTCACACTCTCTCACTTACTCACCTGTCACCTGAGGTCTTAAACATTTATCACACACACACACACACACACACACACACACACACACACACACACACACACACACACACTGCTGACTGGTGTTTATGAGTTCAAAGGAGCGAGGCATAATTATGACATCTGCTGTCAGAGAGATTAAGAGCTCTCAGAACTTTAGCAGTGCGTCGCCGACCGAGGAGCACACCAAACTGTTGACAAACAAAGCACCAGGGTTTCTGTGGCTGTCTCGCCGTTACCAGCCTTTGATACTGGCTTAATTGGAGCACACTCCAGCCTCTGGTGCAACAGATACACCTAATTAGGCGACTTGTGCGCATAATTAAAACGATGTACCATAACAAAGCTTTGAGCGGAATATGCACTTTAATGAAATCCATTAGGGCAGGTATCACCTGCAATGATCTTTTTATGTTCTGTATTCTTCCTCATATTTACATCGTTGGGGGGAGGCTGTTTTTATTTTTTCGTCAAGACAAAGGGAGAGTCTGCTGTTTGCTTCGAAGGGCTTCTGGTATGGTCCGCGGGTTTGATGCCTTCTGCTGCTCATCAGTAGTGTTGTGATGCACAGGGCTCGGTGACCCTCCTGACGGTGACATCGATCTCGCTCTCTCTCTCTTGCTCTCTCTTGCTCTCTCTCTCTTGCTCTCTCTCGCTCTCTCTCTCTCTTGCCCTCTCTCTCGCCCACTCTCTCTCTCTCTCCCACTCGCTCTCTCTCTCTCTCTCTCTCCCTCTCCATCAATCTCCCCCATCTTATTATTCTCCTTCTTTCATCTACCCTCTCCTCCGCCCTCCCCCCGTCCTCCACTCTCTCTCTGCCCATTACGTCTCATGTAACAGATTGACATGTAGCACTCGGAGTGTGCGGATACAATGTGCTCTTGTTCTGCTCCCGTCCTGTGCCTTCTTTCATTTTGACTCTATTCCCGCTCAGAGCGTCCTGACTCTTTTCTTTAACACACACACACATGCACACACACACACACGAGAACACATACATACACAGACACACACATACATAAACACATGCATTCGCACACTCACACACACAGACACACATTCACACACACACACATGCACCCTATTCAGCGCATCCCCATCCATGAATTCCGGCTAATAAGGATACTTAGAGTAAATCCCCTCCGATTTGCCAATCCATGGTGGATTAGCACCCTTAATCTCTCGGCTCGGAGAACAATCGCAGGAGAGGTGGAGAAAAAAAATAAACAAAGGGCTGGATGGCTGGCCTCGGGCCGTCTTGAATCTTGAAGCTCGTCGTCTCTTTTCTCTTTTTGTTTGTGTCATTTACTTGGTTTGTCCTTTTTTTTTTCCTGTCCTGGGAAGAAGACACCTAATTACTCACCTGCTCTCGCTCCCACATTCTATCTTCCCATCTCTCAATCTTTGTTTTGCCGTCCATTTTTTTCTATTTTCAACGTGTGTCTATTTCGTAGTGTCTTGTTATGTTAAAGGCGTCGTCGGTAAATGAGATCCCTCCAGACCGTTATGGATCCTGTGTTGTTGTTGCTGTTGTTGTCGTTTATGGATTTTTCAAACCCTTTGAAGGAAAACCCATTTCCATTTTGATATCTAATACCTGTAAAGCCAGTCCTGCAGATTCTGACGCTTTAAAGTTCACCAACCGATAAATCAATATGTCAATCTCTCCCGAAAGGGCTGTGTGAGACAACATTTTCTTTGTTTTAAACAAATGATGAAAGGAGTTTTTCCGCATGTACTTCTTTCCTCTTCCCCTCCATGTTCTGTGCGCTCACTCCATCACGCATAGAAATGAGCCGGTTTGTACGGGCCCCACTGGAGTCCTTTAGCAATTAGGCAAGTGCCAGAAAAACACATTAATCTAGCTATTATATCTATCCTCGTTAATTTATAGTTTGGTTGGAGACGCTCACTCATTAATTGGCTGTGTTGGATGACACAGTTGTGAAATCACATTTGCATAGATCATTTTTAAATTGCCAAGCAACATCCAGCTGGGAATACGACGGGAACCAACCCCGGTCGGCTGGGCCCCGGGAGTTTGTTCGGGTCGACTGCGGCGTTTTGCTGACGAGATCCGGCCTCGGCGTCGAAATAGACTCTTGATCACGGCGACTGGGGGAGGGTTCTATAACGGTGTGGGGAGTTGGGTGCAGGGTTTTGCGTGTTAAGCAGTGCGTGGCGGTGACGGTCGCCTCGTCCATGTTTCCACCGCAGCGGAGAAATCGGTGACATCGTTCAGGCACGCACTCCTCAACAGGCGGGCATGTCGGAGGTGGTGGGTGGGTGGGTGGTTGGGGGGGGGGGGGGGGGGGGCGGTTGGAGCAAGCATGTGCGGAGGGGGGTCATAAATTCGATCTCTTTGAATTTCATTCCGGAAAAATTGTCAATCATCAATGTTCATTTTGCAGGATTGGAAATAAAAGACTGTCAAGGTGGGGCCCCCGTTGTCGTGGAAATGGAGGTTCGTTCACCCCTCCAAAGGGAAAGACTCATTGGATGAATCGCAGAGAGGAGAGAGAGACGGGCTGTGTCTATATCAAAAGTAAAATTGAAACACGGGGCCTGACCTTGAACCACTTCCCTGTGATGGCCCGTGAGATAATTCCTCCGGCTCTCGCTGTGTGATCTGGCAGCTCTATAAGGGTGAGTGAGTGAGAGAGAAATGGAGCAAGAGAGATAGAGATATAAGTGGGGTGGAGAGAGAGAGAGAGAAAGAGAGAGATGGGGGGGAGCAGAGAGAGAGAGAGAGAGGAGGGGGGTCAAGAGAAGGTTGTAATTATAAACAGAAGGCCTGGTAGATAAAGAGACTGGGCTCTATAGCTTAGCATTGCGGCGAAGCTATCCGCGGCTTCTCAACCACAACTCATCACAGGTTGTGTGTTAAGGCTTTGTACACCATAGTTGTATGTGGTGTTCAAACATGTACCTTGGATTTCCGCGGTATTGTGTGGTGTAAAGGTTTCCAGGGCACGGTGTATGCGTGCTTATGTTAAGCCACAGCCTACCCACATCAGGGCTTTGAATCTTGTTTTCCCTCTTATTTGCATCTGAGGTCGGCGACAGAACGCTAACCTCACCTGACATGAAAGACTATGAAAGGGCGTCACCTTTAGACACATGGGACAGATAGCATCGCTAATACTGTCACACGATGACCTGTCACTAGAGCCATATTAGTGCTTATCAGCTCATCATTGCCACGCCTGATTAAAGCTATTTATTTAGAGGTAGAAAATAGATGGAGGGGGGGGGGGGGGGGGGCTGATTCTCTCTGACCTTTCCTATGGCTGACTTTCATTCGAAAGGTTGACCGTACGGTGGTTTGTACCATAACTGAAAAATAAATTGAAAACACATTGACGTTGGCGGTTTCTTTTTTCTCTTCTCGTACTTAAAATGGTTCAATGTGACCTTTTTGTCAAAAAGGACATGAACACTAGACATTTTCATTTCATTTGCAGCCCACACATGCCCGTGTTTACATGCACACACGTGAAGGTTTTTTGTTGTTGCCGTCACCCATAACAACCTGCTGCTCGATACGAAACCCTGGGGGGGAAGGGCTTTGAGTCGTTAAGCAACATACAGGTGTGTGTGTGTGTGTGTGTGTGTGTGTTTGTGTGTGTTCAATAGCCCTCATTCTTGAGCATCTGCCAATAACACCCGGAGTCAATTTAGTTTTTCCCATGCTCAAAGGTCGCTGTTCCCGGGTGGAGGGGTGAGGGTCAGCAGTTGGGTCTACATGCTGCCCGTGTGGATGTAGAGCCATCAGCCACGCATCAGGACCCTGTCCTATAGTAGACCCCCCTGAGCGCCAGAGCAATCACAGTACACTGGCCCAGCCCGGTTTACACACTGTGTTTTGGTGTTGGGTGGGTTTATTTTCCATTTCTTATTTTCCTTTTGCTTATTACGCCTGTCAGTATGGCAGGTGTGTGCTCAGCATACGTGAGTGCAATGTGTAGGCTGGTCACGTGCACGATTTTCACCCACTCACACACGCACAGATACATTCTGATGGGGGCACTTCCACACATGCACACACCTGCGTGTGTGCACACGTAGACGCACGCACGCATGCACACACATGCACACACACACACACACACACACACACACTCTCACACTATGCACATAACTGACCCATCAGCTACATATTTTTAACACACAGGCACAAACACACACACACACACACACACAACCCATTACCCACACACTGATAACACACAGGTACAAACACACGACCCGTCACACACACAGTGATAACACACAGGCACAAACGCACACACACACACACACGCACACACTGATAACACACAGGTACCCACACACACAAACACACTGACACTTGGTCTCAACTGTCTCTCCCTGTCAGACAGAATGAGGAGGAGGAGGAGGTGAGGAGGAGGTGAGGAGGAGGAGGGAAGCTGGCAGGCTGACTGTCAAGATGGCGGCCGATCATCTCCATGATTTCAAACTTAATTAACCTGGGCGGCTCTCCATGCTCACCAGCCCATCACAGAGACAGAGAGAGAGACACACACACACACACACACACACACACACACACACACACACACACACACACACACACAGAGGCAGAGAGCAAGAGACGAAGAGAAAGTGAGAGAGGTAGATACAGAGTGAGACCAGGATATAGAGTGGGTTTAAACATGCCTTCCTCTTTTACGCTCTTCCTCTGATTCAGACGAAGAGAGAGAGAGCTTCATCTACTCTCTGGTTCCAACTGCAGCTAATCCAGGGTGGAGCTGAAGCCCAATGTGTAGCATACATGTACGTACGTACCTACGTGTGTGTGTGTGTTAATATACACACACGCACACACACACACTGGCTGAGTCTGTTTTTTTGTTTTCCTCCTCTGTGTCTTTGTGTGTGGTTGTGTGTGTGTGTGTGTGTGTGCTTGTGCATGTGTGGGTGTCTGTGATTACAACAACAGCAGCCCCTCTCTAACTGTGGTATACAGATCAGCCATCGGCTAGCCCAATTCCTCCATCCTGCATTCCCACCCATTCTGCTGCACCGTTTTGTAGTGTGGATGCATAACCTCCACCAGCCGCCCTCGTTCACTTCCTCCCCAGACACCTGACTCAGCATCAGACTCTGTCTTTCTGTCTGTCTGTCTGTGGCTGGCTGTATGTGTGCAGTTTGTTTGTCCATCTGTCCACGTGTGTGGGTGTGAGTATGTGCACGTGCGGGCGGGCGTGTGTGCATGCGCAAACAGACTGATGAGGTTCTTTATACACACCCCCACTGTTTGACATACACACGGAGAGATGATAGAGTGTAGAGTGTTCGATTGACAAGCCCTGTCGCCTATTCTGTTTTTCATTCTAAACCTTCCTGTGCCAAACTTAACATAATTAATTCATGCTCACTTTCCCTTCAATCACGGCCTCTGATTTTCATATTCTCTTTCTCTTTCTCTCTCTATCTCTCTCTCTCTCTCTCAGTAGCACACAAATACAATCTCCTCTTCTCTTTATCTTTTACTATCCAATGTCTGGCAGTCTTATTTAAGGCGCTGACATTTCATATGAGAAGCGGCAAAAGCATCACTGCCATAGACTCATATAAGCACACGCGCACACACACACATTAACACATGCACACACACACACATTAACACACGCACACACACAGGTACACACACATTAAGTCACAGAAACACACACACGTACACACACATTAAGTCCAACACGCACACACAGGTACACACACATTAACTCACACACATACAGACACACAAACACATGCACACACATTACCTCACACACACATTAGCTCACACGTGCAAGAGGAGGAGTGGATACGCAGAGGGAAAGGTCATGCGTGTTCTCCCTGGACTTAATCACCCACTTTCATTGAGTGGCTGGCTGGCTTGCTCACGCTTGATTGATCGTGTGTTCGTGTGTGTGTGTGTGTGTGTGTGTGTGTGTATGTGTGTGTGTGTGTGTGTGTGTGTTTTATGTGATCATGAATCTTAGTGCATGCAAATGCAATTGAAACATGGGAGATTGATCCCTTAGTGTGCAAGGGAAATATGTGTATGTTTTTTAATGCATTTTGTTTTGCGCACATACATGCATATATATATATATATATATATATATATTCATACATACATGCCTACACAAACACACCCTCTCACCTCTCTCCCTCACACTTGTGTGCCCCACAGTGTGATGTAATCAGTGGCCTTATCAAGAGGACTGTAGGGCTGTACCTGGCTCATTACTCTCCTACCTCCATCAACCGTTCTCTGAAGAGGAGGCTGGCCCCGACGAAGGGGCCCCAGTTTCCCTGGAAGCGAGTCTGAAGGCTCGGCTAGGGAGCCTCGACTTCAGAGAGCGGTGAACATGTCAACCGTTGACGCCTTGAGCGAATAAATTAAGAGGCCGGGTCTTAACACACTTATACACTCCACCAACAAACACACTTGACTAGATCATATTTTTGGTTTATTTGTGAGGATTAAACAACCTTTTTGTTGCCCATTCAGATGAAACAGTAATGGAGCCAGTCAAGTCCATTAGCATGACACACTGCCGAGGCGCTCCTCCATTATTCTGTGTGCTTAGCGCTATTTGAACATATTCTTCTGTGCGCGCACTAACACACTGACGGGCTAACACGCTACTGCTAAGCGCTTCCTCTGAGAGCCACCCTCCAGGGTGTCTATGTCTCCGTACTTAGCTGCTCATTAGTGGCTCGACTATCCCGCCCCAGCCCTGGCCAGGCCAGAGCAGCCGCTGGCAGAGCAGGGCTATCAGAGATTAAACTGAAGCCTCAGCTGCTCAGAGGGGAATGGGCGGGGGGGGGGTTCTCCTGTCGCTCAGCGCTGGGCTACAGAGGGCTGATAATGGTATTTGTTTAGCCATTAGTCAGGCCCTACTTAGCATCTCCCCTCCCCCCCACCGCTACCCACCACCATCACCTCTGGCAACAAGAGAGCCTTGATGGAGGACGGATGTAGCTTGCTAGTCAGGGAATTGTGTGATGGAGGGAGGTGAAGGAGGAGGAAGAGGAAGAAGTGAACACAGTAGTTTTGTCCCAACACATTCAACGAAAGGGTGGGGGGGGGGGGGCAGAGCAAGGACAATAATTCCCCTTCCACTGGAAGCGGTACCCACACTGAACGATTGCCGTGGCGACTGAGTGTTTGCCCAGGAGCAAGGGCCCACTACACCCAGGAGAAAGTCTTCCGTTGGTCTGCGTTTGAACTCTGACCCCCTTCCTGCGGTGTTGCGTGATTGAGGATAATTTTGCTACAAGGAGCCATCAGAATCACATAATCATCATCCCGTCCGTAAACCGAGAAGGAGCAAACAACGAGAAAATTTAATTAATGAATGCATCGGGCATCGTGCGTGTGCGTGCACGAGCGTGCGTGCGTGTCTATTGTGCCTTCATGTGATTGTGTGACTGTGGGCTTGTATGCAGAGCCAGTTACATGAATGTGATATAGAGGGTAAAAGAAAGTCCCTTTTTCCAGGGGACCGTTCGAGTGCCTAGTTCACAGTTCTACATGAATTTTCTGTCCATCAAAGGGTCGTGCGATAAGCACCCCTCGTCCCACTAATTAAAAGTGGCTTAATCTGTTTCCTTCTGCATGACCAGTGGAAATTACTCCTTCCTAGCGGAAGCTATTTAATGAGCGATTTTCTTCTTTCATTTTCTTTCCCACCCCCCCCACAACTCTTTGAGCTATCCCCATTTTAGCTCTAAACCTGACCTTTTCTCCGTATGCTGAGGATGGCAAAGCTAATCTATAGCCCATTAACGCAGGGCCATTTGTCTTCACCAAACTGCTTGAATGATACAGGACCCAAACCCATTATTTAATATCAGCCAGGAAATGGCATCCCTCTGTAAGCAGGCGTCCGTCTCCATACAAAAACCATAGGTATTAATAAACAACATGTCAGAGAGGTACTTGTCATTACAACGTGTCTGTCTTCACATATGTAGTTATCTTCAATCTCTCTCTCTCTCTCTCTCTCTCTCTCTCTCTCTCTCTCTCTCTCTCTCTCTCTCTCTCTCTCTTCCCCCCCCCCCCCACCCACCTCTATCTCGTTCGGCTCTAACAAGCTCGGACAAAGCACAAGATCTCGCTGTCTCTGTCTCTCTCTGCCGCGACATTTGCACATAATGGACCACCTCCTTACATGGCAAGAGAGCGAGAGAGACAGACGGGTTCGGCCCAGGGCCAATGTAAACACAAGGATTGGGTGGGGCGGGCGGGGGGGGGCTCTACAAGCTGATGCACTGTGTGGACGATGTGCGGCTAGTCATGCAGAGTGCAGGTGGCGGCAGCCACTGTTGCATCTAATCACCGAGGGGATCAGTATTTCTCCATTTCTCCTTGAGAAACCCAGCGGGGGGGGATATAGGGGGCACCAAGACTAAACCACGTTACTAGATACCTTCATGGCTCATTGGCTTTATGCCTTTGAAGTGAAATCATTATAACCAATAAAGTGTGTAATTGATTCCTTCCGAATCCCAACAGTCGGCTCCGCCTGCCTGATTATTTCAATGGCGGTTATGCGTTGAAACCTACGTGGAACAGTCCTGGAGCGCAGAGGGAGTCTACGATGTTAACCCCAGGCCTAATCTGCAGTGGCTTCGAACTGATTCCCACAAATAGCCACGGATCAACCAGACAGTGTTACCTTTATTGGTTCTTATTCTCTCATTTGATGTCTCACGGTGTCCTTTCGTCCTTTCGTATATCGCTCTACGCAATATAGTGGCTTGAGCTGTGGCTTGATAAGAACTGTCTGGAACATATAGTGTGTATAGAAGGTTTTGATGGTGGTGGTGTTGGATGTAGAACTATCCTCCAACACCTATCTTCAGATCACTGACTCTCCCCGGTGCTCTCCAGACAGTCGTCCAGAACCCCAGATATAAATAGACACCTGATCTAAAACATGTTGGGAGTGCCAACGGGAGCATTTTGCAGTGTTGACCATGCATGTCAATATTTGATTGAACCACAGTACTGTGTGTGTGGGTATCGGTGAGCATCTGGGCCTGGTGGTGGTGCTGAGGCTGGGGGCCCGGGGCTGGGCTGGCTCCTGAAGGTGGCTGTTTGACTCAGGGCCAGCCAGTTTAATCAGGTCCCCTGCCTGCGCCAGCTGTGTCCACAACACTGCAAACGGGGGCTGGGCCCCGCTGGCACCCCCTGGCGATCCACAGCCAGGTTAAGGGGGTGGGGGGGTGGGGAGGGGGGGGGGGGGTTGAGGAGCTGGCTGGCTGGCTGGGGGTGTGGTGGAGGGATTGGCTCATTAGTGTTGCAGTACCCAGGAAAAGAGGCAGCTCATATGGGGAGGGGGGGGGGGGGGGGGGGGGAGGTTGTGTTTGTGTTTTTCTGTGTGAGGGAAATCAAGAGAGATGTTTAGGGTCGCGTTTGGGGAAAGGTGCACGGCGAAAAAGGTGTGTGTGTGTGTGTGTGTGTGATTTTGGATTTGCACACAACTGTCCAGCTGGCAGAAGGAAGATAGCAGGGCCTGAGAGGGGCAATGGAGCGGTGAACACACACACAAACAGACTATCAGTTCTAATGAAGGAGAGCTCTGAGCCCCAAAGAATTCTGTGTGTGTGTGTGTGTGTGTGTGTATGTCAGCCTAGGGACTTCTCCTACTACCCCCTTAAATACACACATTAAAATCCCGGACACACACATTAAATACACTCACATTCTCAAATCAAAATTGCACACACATTACTATACCCCCCCCCCCCCCCCACACACACACACACACACACACACACACACACACACACACACACACATATATATATATATACACACTTTAGCCACACAAACACACCGACACTCTCTCTCTCGCTCGCTCGCTCACTCACTCACTCACTCACTCACTCACTCACTCACGCACGTCTGTCCCCGACCACTAGAACAACAGGTGCAGTGAAACCATTTACTTATTTACACGCTCCCATGTTCACGGTTCATCTGAGCATTCTCCGCCATTTGCTCTCTTGAAAGGCGGAGTTGAGATGGCGGGGGTTGATGGACAAGAAAATGCTTCTCCTTTCATTTTAACTGTACTTGCGGCGTCTTTTCCCCTTACGCTAACTGTTATCGCACCGAGCAAGCACAGCCAGTGCTTGCTCGGTGCTGGAGGGAGATTGGTGGTGGTGGGTGGTGGTAGTGGGGTTAGTGCTCAATTTGACAATTGAGCACTAACCACAACACCCCTCTACCCCACCCTCGCCCAATCCACATCCTGCTCAGCCTCCACCCCCAGCCGGTCACGGGGGGGCCCCTATGGTTGACATGGAACCAATTTAATGCCTCCTCGCTTCTATCAGCGAGCGGGAACGGGAAGCAGCTCTGATATGAAGACGTTGCACCCCCACCCACCCCTCACCACCATCACCCCTCACCAACCACCACCGCCACCTTCACTGTCAGAAGCAGACATCTGTCAACGGCCGTTGTGCGATAAGAAAATTGCTGAATGCAAAGGGCTGCCCGTTTGGGGTAATATCCTATTATGTTTTTGTGGGTGGGGGTGTCATTTTCCCTTTTTATGTATTTATTTATCGCTTGGCTTTACTCTACATATCTGCTTTTAATGAGGCCAAGGAGCACTCTTGCTGGCTTTTAAGAGAAAAACATAAAGCCAAATCAGCAGTTGTTGGAGTATTGCTGTGTGTGTGTGTGTGTGTGTGTGATCTAATCGTTGTACCACACTGTCACACACTCACAAACACACACACACACACCCCTCCCTCAAACTCACACTTGATCCTGTTGGATGCGGTGCTGGAGAGACGAAGTGGAGGGTGTGTGTGTGTATCTGTGTGTGCATGTGGTTGTGTGAGTGATTATGTGTGTGGTTGTGTATGTGATTATGTGTGTGTGTTTGTGTGTCTGAGTAGAGGGGGGCGGGGTGTTGTTCAAGAGATTGGTGGAGCAGCATGTGGTCAGCCCCCTCCCCCACTGTGTCCACAGCAACAGTGCTTGGCGGCTGGAGGAGGACTTGCTCTCTGTGCGGTCAAAACGGGGGATTAGTCTCTGTCAGCATTTCAAACTGCGATCGCGCATGCATGTGCCATGCATGTTTAACCACACACACACACACACACACACACACACACACAGGGGCGTCCTCTTTTCTCTCTCTCTCTCTCGCTCTCTCTCTCGCTCTCTCTCTTCTAAAACGCATCCAAATCTGTGTGTCCAGGCACACACCTGCCATTTTTCAATTACGTTTAATTTTCCCTCTGCTGAGACCTGCTTATTCCCTATCCAGACATGTCCTTACGGGTCGGGGAAGAGGCTTGAAGATATTCCACTGTAGCTGTCAGCCAGGGGTGTGTGTGTGGGTTTGTGGCGGGGCGAGTGAGCAAACCAGTCAACAGACACACCTTCACATGCTCACCTACTCCTCAAGTCTGTGCCTGTCGGCTCCTCCGCAAACATATTTCCCCTCCTTCATGATAGTGTGTGTGTGTGTGTGTGTGTGTGTGTGTATGGGGCGATACGACCATGTGTGTGGGCCACACAAACCAGGTAATCACAGAGACAGAGAGAGAGACAGAGAGAGAGAATGGTACAGGCAGCTGAATTACTCCTTCGATTGTGCCGTGAGGTAAGGCCAACCTTATCTATAAGGGAAAGGCGATTAAAATGTCATCAATGACTGCTATTTTTTGGAAGTTGCACTTCATTAACCCCTGCTGTTTTTTTCACTGTTATTTATCCTGGCCATTGGATCTGGCCTCATTAGGCGGCAGCGCTGGTACCTCTATTTATACGTGTATACATTTGGCGAGGATCTCTGAATATATGTATTCAGAGTGAGGCGTGTGTTTGGGCTGGCTCTGCTCGCCGTGGGGGCCCCTAGTGTGTGCGTAGACGTGGAGCGAGGTAGTAAAAGCGTAGGCGTGTGAGACTGGTTCAGACTGTTCGTGGCGAGCACAGGTGGAACACACCTGTGCTCGCCACGAACAGTCTGTCGACCGCCCACTCTTTGAAGCTGCTCCTAATTCCAGCGCTGTGGAGAACAAGACCACAGCAGAGCGGATGGCGAGTGCGATGGAGGTACAGAGAGAGAGAGAGAGAGGGAGAGAGTTCTCCATAGAGAAGGAACTTCCTTTGAAATGCGTACAGGATGGTTTTTTTTTTTTCCCGGCTCTATTGACCCTCAAAGAAGAATCTGAGGGAAGTGTGTCACTTCTTTTTTTTTCGCGTTCCGGAGGTGGCTTGTAGGATTTCCATGAATGAAGTGAAGCACTCTTTGAAGTGTCAGATGTGTAATTTGAGTACAGTGGACCTAAGTATTCCAAAATACTACAACCCATACGTGAGAATTGATTTGCTAATTTTTTTTATAAAAAGTAGCGGGGAGAAATGCAACCATTGATTGTTGCACAATTTGCCATCTTGTTTAACAAAAGGAGACCAGAATATGTCTTGAACACAGACCTTTATATTATAGCGTTTGATTATTCGGCTTGTGACAATTTCAAATGAAAATAAAAGCCACTGGATTGTCCAGCAACTATGGCAGTACAAAGCTCTGTACAATTAATTCCTGTCATTCACCCATCCACACACAGAGGAGCAATCATGCCTTGATGGTGTGAATAACCATACAAGCTAACCAGCATCGCCATCCTCTGGACCTGCTGGGGTCAAGTGTATAGCTCATGGAAACCTCAGGGACAGCAACCGCTTCCCAGTTACAGTTGCCAGGCGACCTGCTCTACCCTTTGAGCCATTGTCACCATTGTTTTAAAACCTGTAATTTCTCATGTTTAGCGTATGCGCTAAGAAACGTGGTAGAGTTAGTAGCGGCGAGAGTGGTTGACTCCCGGCCATAAGGCACTAGGTTCCCAATTTCCAAAGCCTACCTGTAGGCCATCCTAGTGCAAGATGCCTAACCCCTGTTCCTTCATGTATCTGAATTCAATTGTACGTTGCTTTGGCTAAAAGCGTTTGATTGAATAAAATGGTAAATAGTGTTACGTGTGCATTCCTGACATCCTCTGGTTCCGGGTAAAGTTCACACTTACCCAGGAGGTGAGAAAGGTTGCTTCATTGTTTCTTTCAAGGCTTTCAGTTCCACCTCATCGTAGGCGGCTCCAATGAAGCTCTTCAAATGCTTCGATGAAAGCATTAGCTAGAACGCCCCTGGGTCCTCTTACTCAGCAGGTATACAAAAGATGTCCGGTTTCTGGTGTTATGTCTGAACCTGTAAAAGACAAGTGCGTTAATGTAAAAAAATGCCATTGGCGAAAAGCCCAACAGGATAATGACGTTTCAAAGGGTTAAAGTTGTTGGGCGTTGTTGGTTAAATTTGGTAGCGGCGTCGGTGTTTGCCCTTTTCTTCCCCCCATTAAACGCTATTAGATGAAACGATAAAAAAAAAGAAAATGACCACAAACACTCCCATGTCGGAACAAGCACCGCCAGGGATTTATTCATTTCAGTTTTAATGGCATCATTCGAGGGTATGAATTAAAAAGGGCAAGATGCACACTTCGCCCAGTGAAATGGGTTTTTATAGAATGGACGAATGGGGCAGCAGAAAAAGCCTGTGTGAGGGAGATCATTTTAACAGACACTACCTTTTTGTAGTAGCTCCCCAGCTACTACAAAAAGGTAGTGTCTGTTCATATTCACCGCGTCTGACCTGTTTGACCTTTTGACTATTATGACTATTTAGCCATTTAGCACACACTTTTATCCAAAGTGACAAACTGACAAAGAATAAACTGCACTGAATTCCGAGGTCAGTGAGCGTTAACACAATCACACAAACATCCACATAGTGGAACTCTCATGTCTTTCCATGCCTGGGAGTAACATGTTTATTTTCTTACATTTTGGGAAGAACTGTGGTTGGCGACTGGCCAGGAGATTTTGTCCTTGGCCGGAATCTTTCTCCTCCGCTTAATTCTTTCTTCCCAATGTCGAGTTGGTTCAAGCGAAGCACAAAAGATGGTTGCACCATTAAAAAAAAAAGATAGACAATCATTTATCCACAACAAATACATTTCAACAGGTGTGCTATTGTCCCTTCCCTTATGTTCTACTTTTCATCAAGGCAACAAATTCAATGGCTAAATATGCAAGAGATTGTTTCTCTGTATTTACATGCAACTCCACAGTAATCCCCTGTGACTCTTTAGATAGTTGTGTGTTTATGCATCAAAATCCTATACCTGATAAAGACCTCTGCTGTAAACATCCCTGTTGTTAAAAAACATACATTTCAAAGATATGTGTCAATGACTATCAGCATACCTCCCAGAGTGCAGTGTTCATAAAATGGCTCTTTTCTTTCTCCCCATTACAGAGATGGCAAGCTGGCTTTCCCTCCTCCTCCCCTTCCTCCTTCCCATCTGCCTGTCAGCGTCGTGGGGCGAGGAGGAGAACCAGAAGATCCCCCAGCTGTCCTTCACCACCGAGACGCCCATCAACAACGTGGTGCAGGACCCGGGAAGCGGCCGCATCTACCTCGGCGCGGTCAACGCCATCTTCCAGCTGGGGCCCGCCCTCAACCTGGAGGCTCGCGCCGAGACGGGCCCCAAAGAGGACTCTCCAACCTGCACCCCTCCGTCCTCGGCCTGCCAGGACACCAAACCCATGCCCAATCTTAACAAGCTGCTGCTGGTCAATCCTTCCAACGGCTCGCTCATCGTCTGCGGCAGCCGCTACAAAGGCATCTGCTCGCTGCTCAACCTGACCAACGTGGAGCAGCAGCTGTACTACAGTGACAGCAAGGGAGAGAGGACTTACGTGGCGAGCATCGAGGACAACGTCAACGTGGTGGGCGTCATGTCCACGTACCACCTAAAGGACACCCAGGAGGAATTCAGCGTCTTCGTGGTGGGGAAGGGCTACGGGAGCCAGGACAGCACCAAGCTCATCAGCACGCGCATCCTGGAGGACTGGCGCGAATGGGTGGTGTTCGAGAGCATCGTGGAGGCCTCGGCGGTGCAGACGGCGCCCTTCGCGCCCAAGCACCAGCACGACTTCCGCCACGCCTTCAAAGACGACGGCTTCGTCTACTTCCTGTTTTCAAGGACCTTGGACGGAACGGACAACAAGAACCTGACGTACGTGTCGCGCATCTGCGAGTCCGACAACAACTACTATTCCCACACAGAGCTCCTTTTGAGCTGCGGCCCGGGGAACCGGTACAGCAAGGTGCAGGCTGCGTATGTTGCCATTCCCGGGAAGGAGCTGGCCCAGAGCTTGACCGAGTCAGGCCAGAACAGTAAGGTCAACGACATGGAAAAAGTGCTGTTCATGGTGGCAAGTCAACCGGACGACGACGGCGACTCCAACTCGGCTCTCTGCATGTACCCGCTCAAAGCCATAAACGTGGGTTTGCAGGATATCATCGACGCCTGCTACTTCGAGAAGGGGGAAATCGGCGGGAAGCCAGCAGTGGACATCCCCTACTCGTCCAAGAGGGATGAGTTCTGTAAAACCCCAATTGCTGTAAGTGCTCCATTGAGTCATTCACATTGGCACACACAACTCAAATACATCCATTTGACAAAATTATGGAGTATTATAAGTAATAAGTAGGTAATAAGTATTAGTAAAAATTGCTTTGTTCAAGGGCGATGTGTCAATTGATCAATATTACTATTTTCTGTCTCTTTCATATACCAGTAGCGTTTCAGTTTTACAGCAGTCAGCTAATGGTAGCTCAAATGACAGGTTCTGGCAATTTATACCCTGGCGCTGGGGCTGGATTAGCATAAGTACAGTGCTGTGTAATGTGTTCAGTACATAGTAATAATCAACCATGTACTTGGAAGTACTGTGGATAGAAACGGTTGTTTTATCTCTTCTTTTAGCCAGATACGATGGCAAAGTGTGGCGAAGACTTCTTGCCTTCTCCTCTGGCCAGTAAGCCTGAGTTTGGCCTGAATGGTCAGTATATGGAGGTCAAGGGCTTGCTGACCGCTGTGGCCATCGCTGTAGAAAACGACCACACCATCGCCTTCTTGGGAAACGACCAGGGAGATGTCTACAAGGTAAGACTCCACTCGGTTATCTGCACTTTTACTATTCACTGTTTAGGCCTTTAGGCTGGGGGTCAGGGATGCCTACAGGTAGACGTTGGTGTACAAAGCCAGAACCTATTCGCTGGGAGTCAAACACCCCATATTGAAAGAGAGACTTCTACATCCAAACTTAGTGCAGGTGCAGAGCAGTGTGACAGTGTATTTAGTGATTGAAGAAACTCTTGCACTCAGCAACAGAACACCTTGCTTGCTAACATTTTCCGAAAGTTGCCGTGAGTAGTCAAACATCTAACCGACTATCTACTCTGCCATTCTGTGCTATAGGCAACTGTAATGGGCCCTATGTAACTCTTTCCTCCGACTTCTCTACCCTGCGCAGGGGTGCATTTATGATACAAGTGTTCCACAGACAACGTTGTGACTTGATTGTATGTGTTACCAAACCCTCCAGGCCCACCTGAAAGCCAAGTCTGAAGTCTTTGGCAAGAGCCCAGGAGACACCGCGGGCGAACGGGTGAACAAGAACCTCTTCTTTGACCACGGAGAGGACTACCTTTACATCACCACCGAGAAAAAGGTGCGTCTGCTTTGTGTGGCATCGCAGTCGGCACTAAATCACTTGCCAACCTTCTGAAACTGAAACTTGAGGGAAAGACCATGCGTGTTATTAAAAAAATAAGCAATATAAGTTCCTTAAGAGTAAACATATATCATTTCATAAAAAAGTAGTATTCCTTTTCATCTACTGTGCACATATTCTCACTTATTCATAAAGATACATATGTGACCAAAGTCAGTGCAGTGCTTTACGGTCATAATGGCTATTGCCTAGCGGTTGGTTTCTTTTATCTTGGTCATGTATTTAGTGCATAAATAGGCAATAGACCTATGTTATTACCCATTTGCTTCTTTCTTTTTCTCCGACAACTTTTTGCTTCAATAAACATAATATTGCATCTTTAGACATGTGAAGCATGAAATAAATAACACTGTTCTTTCAACTTCAAACAATAAGCCCTCCCATCCCACTCCCCTCTGAGGGTCTTCAGCATCCTGCCATTCGCAGTATTAAACACGGGCATACGATGACCTTTGCGTGGTTAAAATATTTACTTTAATTGCCATTAGTAATTGGCATTTAACAGGAGATGCGAGGCACCGACACAGATGCTGCCGCTAATGGGAGAGCCTAATGAACAAGGGCTGCTGGAACCCTGTAGGTCAGAAGCAAACGGGTGGCTAGCAACATTGATACGATGTATGTGTTTTGACTGAGAGGAAGGTTGCAGTTTGAGAAGTTTGTTAAATCGGGAATCTGATGTCAATGTTTGTTGCAGCGCCACTTGTTCTAGTGTTGGAAAGAAACGTTTCAGTCTGACATTCCGGACAAAAATAGAGTAGACGTTTACTTTCAGCATGGCTTATGGTAAAGGACGCATACAAGATACAGCCTGCATGTCTTCAAAGGACAAAGACGATGCAAAGGGAATTTTAAAGAGAAGTGTATCCATATAACTGCAGGTGAAGAGAATAATGCTGTGTGTCCATCCATCCCAGTCCATCCATTGCGTTAAACAGGGAGGAGAGTATTGACAATGTCAACTGGCAAGCTCACATACAAAGCAGTTATTACCAAAATCAGACCTCTATCCTTTCGTCCACAGTCTGTGGGTTGTCGTGTGGAGACGAGCGTGTGCTAAGCAGTTGATTTGTGTGGGGTTACTTCAGATCACCAGGGTGCCGGTGCAGACGTGCAACCTGAAGACGGACTGCCAATCCTGTGTGGCTCTGAGGGACCCCTACTGTGGCTGGTGTGTCCTGGAGGGCAGGTAGGGGGACTGCTGCATCTCACACACCCCCACGCAAGCACACACGCATGGACGCTTGCGCACACACGGACGGATGCACGCACACAAACACACACATGCACGCACGCAAACACGCAACACACACACACACACACAAATACACAAACACACACACACACACTCACGGAAACACACTCATTAACTACACCAGTCATACATACAACCATATAAAAACACACACACTGAGAGGGGAGATGCATAAACACTGGGAGGGCCACCGAGAAGGTTAGCAATGAAACAGTGCATGAGCACCCTGCTGTGCGATAGATCACATTGAGTACATTTGTGCCACTGTGTATATGTGTGGGTGTGTGTGTGTAGCCGGAAGGAATTTAAGTTGTTTGTCAGGAGGATGATGGTGGTGAAGGTGGTTTGTGGTGTAATTTACTCCTACCACCGCATATTTAGCAGACACTTACAACCCTGGAGGTGTCTTATTGTGTTTTACTGTGGTCTGCCCCGAGGGATGAGCCGGAAAAAAACTAGAATTATCATGTCATCGCTTTCCTTATATTAAATAAAAATCATAATAATCATAATGCCTTAAGAAAAAGAACGCTGAAGTTCTGACTCCCCCGTTCAATGTTTGCCATGTTTTATAGCTTATTCTTACTTCTGTTGTATTTCACCCGTATTCAAATATTCCTTTTCATAGTTTCACACAAGTGAGTTTATTTACGCAGGTCTGTTGTGGGGCTTTGCAGGATTTTACCAGAATAAAATTAAACATTTACAGTATAATTTAACAACACACATGCATCTCTCCCCTCGTTCTGCTTCTGCGAGACTAGCACATTCAGCCTAGGAAACCTAGGGCTTTGAAGGGAATCAAATTACCCGCTAAGGGTATAATATGAATATTATAATGAAACATAAAATATAATTTGTCCATGTGAATGTTGTAGAAGTAGTAGTAGTAGTAGTAGGAGTACATTCGCATTAGCTTATATAATTTAACAACACACATGCATCTCTCCCCTCGTTCTGCTTCTGCGGGACTAGCACGTTCAGCCTAGGAAACCTAGGGCTCTGATGGGAATCGTGGGGAATCTAATTACCCGCTAAGGGTATAATTTGAATATTATAATGAAACATAAAATATAATTTGTCCATGTGAATGTTGTAGAAGTAGTAGTAGTAGTAGTAGTAGTAGTAGGAGTACATTCGCATTCGCTTAAAGTCCCTTGGGTCCATGCAAGTAATGTTGAAAGACAAAGCGCTCTCTTAAAGACTTAAGAGCCTTATTGAGATTCACACGACGACCCCGTGTTCAGCCTTTCAGGTGACGCTTGAGGCACAATGAATTGTGATGAGAGCCGGCCGTGTGTATCTCATCGATTTCTGCTCACCCACCAAGATGCCTGACAGGAGGTTGTTGGACACAAATTGAACGTGGCAGGGATCAAACTTATGTCTCTCTCTCTCTCTCTCTCTCTCTCTCTCTCTCTCTCTCTCTCTCTCTCTCTCTCTCTCTCTCTCTCTCTCTATCTCTCTATCTCTCTCTCTCTCTCTCTCTATCTCTCTATCTCTCTATCTATCTATCTATCTATTTATATATGAGTGAGTGAATATAGCGTACAGAGCCATTGAATGTTGCAGGGATCAAACTTATGTCTCTCTATATATGTATATATATATATATATATATATATATATATATATATATATGTGTGTGTATATGAGTGAGTGTATGTGTGCTTGCGGTGATTGGGTGGTGGGCTAACGTGGAGGGACGTGGCTGAACGGCGGTCTGCTTTTGCCCTCTGTGTGAAGGTGTACGCGGCGCTCGGAGTGCCGTAGGGCGGAGGAGAAGAACGGCTGGCTCTGGAGCCCACGGAATCATTGTGTGAAGATCCTCTCCTTCTCCCCCCCCAACCTCTCCTGTCACAAAACTCAGCAGGTAGCCCCCACCCCCCCCCCCCCCCCCCCCCCCATCGCCCGCTCTTCATCGTACTAGTCTCATTACACGACCCTTCCTTTCAGTTTTCGTCTCTCTTCATCCATCACTCTCTTCTTTGTCTTTTCATTGGCACACATACACCAATGTTCGCAGCCCCTACACGCACACGCGCACACACACACATTTGGACACACACAAACACACACATTAGGGCACACATAAACATAAACACATATAGACATATACACACACACACACATTCGGACAAAAACACACTCAGACATACGCACACACACACACACACACACAGATTCATACACAAAAATTAGGACACACACACACACATTCGGACAAAAACACATTCAGACATAAGCACACACACACACACACACACACACACATTCGAATACACACACACACAGATACATACACACAAATTAGGACACATACACACTCACACATACACAGCAAGGATAATAAAGCGGCTTCCATTGTGTAGCAGCACTCCAGGGCTCTCTGTCTTTTGGCTCCATATTGATCCGACCAGATGACTCCAAACTGGCTTCTAACTGGCTATTATCAGCCACTTGGCCATGCTTACCACTCAGCCATTACACATTCCTCGAGCCTTCCTCCTCCTACTCCTCCTCTTCCTCCTCTCTGCCCTCCTTCCACATCCACCTCCCTGCTCACCTTCACCCCCCCCCCTTAATTCCTTCAGTCCAGTGAAGTCTGAACTCTGGAATAAGGCTGGATCATACTCTGACTGTAGTAGTATTTTAAGTATTAGTTCAAGCTTTATTTGTCACATACTTTTGGTAACATGGCCAACACTATCACTCTGACAGAAATATAGTACCCCTCCCCCACCAAACAATCAGTATATAAATATTGTTTAATACATTTACAAGCTCTCTATGACAGCAAGGGAAAAATAGAATCTTTATAGCAGTTGGGTTTAAAATGATGGAGCCAAAAGAAAGAATGTATTAGATTGAATTCTAATGATGTGGCCCATATTTGTGACCAGGTAGCAAGGTCACAATTTCCATTGAAGATTATTTTGGAGCGGGGTGATTATTTGATTGCCATGTATTGATGAATTTCCATGTGTGTGTAGGTGGAGATCAACATCCCGTCCCTCCCCACCATCACCGCCGCGGACCGCCTGCGCTGCGTCTTCCAGGAGGACTTCAGGAGCGAGGGCTCCATGTCAGAGACGGGCCAGGTCATCTGTGCCCTCCCCGACCCGGCGCACATACCGGCCACGCCCAAAGACCAAGGTGGGGTCCTGTTCACAACAAACCCACTGGTCACTGTATTTGGATTCTTTTAAATGACATTGTTGCAGTCAATATTTGTCATGACTATACTGTCATTTCTAATGGGTTCGTCACCTTTGTGAAACTGTTTTCTTGAGATGAAAGTCCACGGCAATGGTTGTTGCAATATCAACTTTAAAAAAAGAAACTCATCCAATGGCCATTAACCTTTAAGTGTTCCCTGCCAGGTGTTGGATCAAAAATTAGTCTGGCAATCTTGATTTACAGCTGTCTGAATGTGTGAGCAAGCTAGACAACTTGTTTCCACATTGAGTCCACATGGAGCCACACAAGAAAGTACTTCAGCGACGGTATAGCTATCTACGTTCAGCAGTATGACAGTAAATAGTGATTTTCCTAGTAATCATTTTTGGCAAATGATTGCAAAGCCATGATTCATTTTCCAGACCAGTCAAGGAAAATTGCCTAACACAAAATTTAAAAGATATATACTTGTATTACTAAATGCAATCTTATTATTCAAGGATACCTTTACTCAAGGAGACCATCTGCCTGGTGTGTTAAACGTGAAGTGAATATCTTAAATTCTTCAAAAACTCAAAGACTCATTTGTTGTCAAATGGTGGGGCAAGGGAGTGTTTTTTGTAGGAGGATGAAGTCACCCCATTTGATTCGCTCACTCAAGTGGGGGCGCCACTGAAATTCTTAAAACTGTTTGGTTTGAACACCTTGTAAACCTCTCTCTCTCTCTCTCTCTCTCTCTCTCTCTCTCTCTCTCTCTCTCTCTCTCTCTCTCTCTCTCTCTCTCTCTCTCTCTCTCTCTCTCTCTCTCTCTCTCTCTCTCTCTCTCTCTCTCTCTCTCTCTCTCTCTCTCTCTCTCTCTCTCTCTCTCTCTCTGCCATCAGATTTTGTAGCTGTGCCGGTCAAGATCTTCGTCAACGAGACGGTGGAACTGGCCACGAGAGAATTCAATTTCTACAACTGCTCGGCCACCGTGAGAAAAGCTGAAAACACGCCGTGAGTTTGCCGTGCTTGCTCTTCTCCGCTCGTCCTGTCTCATCTGTGGGGCCTGAACGCGACAAAAACCCAATCACAGCGTCGACAGACAATCTTCATTCAAATGAATTGTGCGAGGAAGGTGTCTGTGTATATTGTGATGTGTGACTGATGACAGGAAGGAATGCATCTCTTGCGGTGTTCTCTACCTTCTTTTCATTTACCATGCTGGGAAATTGCCTGAGTTTCCTTTTCATTAATCAAAAGATGAAAGTCGATCTTTGCTGGCTTCCTGCGCGCGCATTTATTATTTTTTCAATCCGGAGGAATGTTTGATGAACGAGCTTTGTTTAACTGGAGTTGCCAAGATCCATTAAATTGTCTGGGGAGGGGGGGGATTTTGTGGCCCTGCGCCCTATGATGAGTTTGCATGTTTTGTTCCCTTTGTTTTCTTCACTCTCACTTGTTTATTTGACTGTCTAAAAGCACATTTTGCGTGGGAGCTCTTGTTGGGGTGAGGATCTTTGACTACCAGCTGAAAGGTTTTGGGTTCAGACCCCCAATAACCGCAGTCTACCGGTAGTAGGCATCCTTGAGCAAGTTGCCTACTAACTCCTACCTGCTCATTCATAATATGTATCTAAGGGTGTTTCCACATGTCGTGGAAACACATTTAGTTTGTAAGCATTTTGTGGCATATTTGTCGCACATCTGTTTACATCCCGACAGCAATCAATTTATCAATGCTCTGACACAAAAATATAGAACTCCAATATCTGTGGCTGTCGCCGGCCTGTAATAAGCCCGTCCAATCATGTCATTGTGTGATGTGGGGGGTTTGGAGGGAGCCTGAAGGGAGGGCTTGGATTTTTTCAGTTGGATACTTCCAAAATCTAGCTTACTCCGGCTGTTGCCTACCCAAACGTCAAAGGGGTTCAAGTGAATTTACTTTGGATAATAAATGTATCTGTTAAATGACTCAATAGTAAACGGTGTGCCCTGTGCTCATGTGAATTTCCTCCCCACTTGGGGTTTGCGTGTTAGGTGCATGTCATGCGTGGTCAGCCCCTGGGGTTGCCAGTGGAACACCCGCCACCACACCTGCAGTGACACGTACGACACCGTGACGGGATCCCACATAATCAAACAGCGGCAGGTCAGTCATGCCAAGTATTCAACTCCCAGCCCAAAGGTTCTGGGTTCGAACCCATGATGTCCGCAGGTTTTACCTTTTGGCATCTTTGAGCAGGATGCTCAACTCCTTAACGACTCCTTAATTTAAAAAAATTGAAGATAATTCACCCTATGTTGCCAGATAAAAGTGTCTACTAAATAGTAAATTACTCGTTTTCGATGTAAAACTCAAATAAACAACCGGCTCAACCCAATCTCCCATTAGGTGGTGAATAGTCACATATGGGACCCTTTCGATTTCTTTTTGAGTTCCCTAAAATAATGGTTAGAAACTCACTATTTATATCCTAATTTCCCTTTCCCATGACCATATTCGCTTTGTGGCTAATAAGAACAATTTTTATTTGGTTGTGTTTATACAAAAAGAGGAGAGAATTTGTCAGATAATCCTGAAATCGTATATCTTCCACCACCAGCTTGTTCTTGGTCGGTTGACTGCAATTTACAAGTCAGCAGATTTATGTAGAGCGGTGCACTTATCTTCCAGCCCTGGTTGAGTGTTTCCCTTAAGTGGCTCACATATTTTATAATGTAAATGTCGGATGGCAGCCAGTTTTGTGATCTCTCTGATCGCCGTGTCTCTCCCAGGACCTGCGGTGCCCCCGCTTTGAGAACCCGGACCCCGTGCTCATCCCTGTGGGCTTCCAGACCGTCATCAGCTTCGAGGGTATACATCTTGACCAGTACCAGGTACACACAACCCACCAGCGCTGCTCTCAACTAAATCCACTTTAACAAGGATTGGTTTTCATCATGCTGAAAGAGTGAGAAGAGAGAACAAACCTTGGGGCAAATGAATACTATCCTTGGACGTCTTTTGTCATTCTTTTTAAGGTTTAAGGTTTGTGGAGGCTTTGTGCCTCCCTAGGGTGTTGGAATGGAGATAGAAGTTCCTTTTTAATAAGTCGCAAATCAACTCTCCTCGCTCCCTCTCTCTCCCTCCCTCTCTCCCTCCCTCTCTGTCTGTCTCTCTGTCGGTCTCTGTGTTTGTTTCTCTGTCTGTCTCTCTGTCTCTCTGTCTGTCTCTGTCTCTCTGTCTGTCTCTCTGTCTCTCTGTCTGTCTGTCTGTCTCTGTCTCTGTCTCTCTGTCTGTCTGTCTGTCTGTCTCTGTCTCTCTGTCTGTCTGTCTCTCTGTCTGTCTGTCTCTCTCTCTCTTCCCCCCCATTGTGTTTTTTTTCGTGTGGCCCCCCAGGGCAGAGCCTTTACAATAGGAACTGAACTGATGCGTAGCGTGGAGGAAGAGGTCACTTCTGAGGCGGGCCCGTTCTACAGCTTCAATGGCTTTAACGTGAGTGTGGATCCTAATGTTAATGAACAAACCATTCTGTTTTCTTTTTTTATCCTCTAGTGTGTCTCTAGTTACTTTGATAATGTAAGCTATTGAATCTACTAATAATCCCCCCCCCCCCCCCCCCCCCCACCCAAGCTTGAGGAAGTTACACCGGAATATTCATTGATTTTCCACTGAAGTGAAAGGCTTTCACAGTACTGCGCTGGGATTTGAGTTATCCTTGTGTATGTATGATAGAATATCAGGCTGTGTGTACGTGTGTGCGTTTTATGTAGCCATCCCAAGTAGCTCATCGTGGAACCAAAGCAAAGTGTCATTTTGGTATATCATTTATTTGAAAGGGTTTGTATATACCTGTCTTCCCGGGTCTCCGAGGACCTTATATGTTTAACCGAATCATCCCGGTCTCTGATGGCGTTGCACTGTCTGCTCAGTCACTGTTTAGACTACATCAGAAGGATCATACTAACATGAATGCAGGCAGCTTCTTTCCGCCAACTGAGTTTTTAGCTCATAATTTAAATGATGAGGGACTGGAGGTTACTAAAATGAAAGTCTATGACTTTCTATACGGTTTCGATTTTTTTAATAAATGCAACACTTGTGTATGAATCACACGCTAATTTACGCTGTTTGAAGCAGAATTTTCTAACAGTGTAGCCGTATGCATAATAACTAGACATTGGAAAAACATGCAGCGGTCTAATAAAAACAGGCCAGGTGGACCAGAGAGAACCATCTGCATTTCACCATGGAAGTGGTGGTGGAGGTTTATTTGACAGTTGGCCAGACAGACATGGAGGCCGGTGGTGGGTGGCGGTGAAGGTGGAGGCAGGCAAGCAGATTTGATTCTGACAGTTAATGTTCCATCAGTCAGAACTGAATTGTGTTATTATGGAAATACTTTGACAGCATTGACAGTTTTGTAATATAAGAGCTTTGAATCTATTTAGGGCATTCAAATTCCCGGCGGAATGCCCTTAAATGACAGTGCTTTGTGATTAAGTGGTAGGGCACATGTTTCCACTGTATACAATGTTTTGTAGTAATTTTTTACCCTGATTGACATGTGGGGCGGGACATTCCAGTGTTGAGCTACAGGAGGGTCAAACTACAATGTATTCACCTAGCCCTAAAGGTCTGGGGAGCCTACAACTCAAGCACAGGCAGGTCTGGGTTTTACAGTCGAAAACTAAAACAGTGCCTAGCCTCAAGCGATGATATTTTCCAACATGTTTTTTCTCCAGTTGAATGTCTGCCAAACTGAGGATGCTTTCTTTTTTTTTAAAGGCGTGGGCTGTTCGCTCTCTGTGCCAAAGAATCTGTATATTTTAAAAGAGACTGTCATTAATCACCGGATTCTGTATCAATAATTCATTTTCTGTGTGTCCGTTATGTAGTTTTCCTACGATAAATCACAGGAGACCAACGTTCTCTTCTATGTGAAGGACAAGGAGTCCGGGAAAAAGATAGACAGCACGCTGAACGGTATGCTTGCACATATTAATGGAGGGGAGCCTAGCTTACACAATGCAGTGTGTGTGTGTGTGTGTGTGTGTGTGTGTGTGTGTGTGTGTGTGTGTGTGTGTGTGTGTGTGTGTGTGTGTGTGTGTGTGTGAACTACATTGGAGGAAGAAGGCTTTGATCTCAAATTGAAAACTGTAATGAGAGTAGATTGGTAATGGCTAAATTAATTTAAACCACCCAGCAGTCGGTGACAACACACATGCTACCACAACAACATCTCACTTCAGATACAACACGCAGTGTTCATCAAATGTCTTAATTACCTTTGTGTCCCTCCCTGGGTTTGAACAAAAACAAACTCTGACAAAAACAAACTCCGGCATCCTTACTTTTCACATATACAATTGAATATAATTGAATACAACGTGCGTGTTGTTATAATGTTTAGATATAAGTAATTTACAAGCCTTTAGTTGATGATGAACTAATCATTAACAAAACATTAATACACATTCATAGGTCATTAATAAGTGCTCAGCCTACCAGCCTCTCCTGTGGACTGTAACAACTGGTAGACTAATCTATCCATCATACATCCGGGTGAACACTCCCACTTGTGATGTCACTAGAGGGTAGATTTTGACATGGCTTGTAATGGTTTAGCAACATCACACCTGGTGGTAAAATAAGCATCCTTTAACATAGCACTTATTATTCATCTCCAAATGACTGTTTTTTTAATGACGAGTAAATCATTAACTAGAGGCTTATAAATTAAAGTTACGTTATTATAAAGGCTTACGGAATACTCCTATTTGAAAAGATATAATAATAATAATCATAATAATTTTTTCTTTCTCCCTAACACCAACATCACCACCACCACCTTCAACATCACCACCTCTATTACCACCTCCTCCTCCTCCTCCTCCACCAACACCACCACCACCTCCTCCTCCACCAACACCATCATCCCATCCATCACCACCAAAACTACCACCATCACAACCTCCTCCACCTCCTCCTAAACCTCCTCCATCACCTCCTCCACCACTAACACCTCCACCCCCACCTTCTAAACCCTGGCCACCCCCCCCCCCCACCCACCCACCCACCCACCCACCCACCCCCATGCAGTGACCCTCTACAACTGCTCCATGGGCAGGCAGGACTGCAGCCTGTGCAAGAACTCGGACCCCAAGTACCGATGCGTGTGGTGCAGCCGCTTGAAGTCATGCGTCTACAACAACTTGTGCAGCCAGGGGTCTGAAGAGTGCCCGGACCCCCAGATCACTGACGTGAGTAGTCGTCTTATCCTCCACCACCACCATCACCACCACCACCATCCAATCCCCCCCACCCCTCCGGTACGAAGCGTGTGTGTCGTTTCTAATGAGCTGGGAAGGGCCGATGTCCTTGGCGATAAGCTAGGTAGATCTGAAGCGGTTATCCGCCTGACTTGAGTGCTCTCGTTCGTCTCACACGTGACTAAAGCAGCGACTTTCTTCTTCCCCGCGTCTCCCGTTTGTGTTTCCCAGCAGTTAGATGGCGGTATCTCAATGTCACTGATTAGAAGCTAATCCATAGCCAGGCCTCCCTGGCAATTTCAACGTCAACACGCGTAGTCAAATACAAACACAAGCACGGAAGTAGCGAAGCAGCACATTCAAGGAATCCAGTTTTTCATTCATTTCGTTTTTTTTTCCCCGCATTCGGAAGCACCAGAAGTGTGTTTGATCAGTAGACTCCGTCTGGGCGCTGCGGTGCGCTTGAAACGCCCCCGCGCCTTATTTCCCTTTCCCTTTTCATCGAGCAATGTTCCTCGGCTGTCGGATCTCTTCAGCTCCCCTGTTGCTCCACCGCTTCTTTTGAAATCTCTCCTCCTGTCCTCCTCCACCCTGCTTCCCCTCCTCCACCCAGATCATCCCCCACTACGGCCCTATGCGCGGGGGGATCTCCGTCACCATCCTGGGCTCCAACCTGGGCATCCAGCAGGCGGACATTAAGAGGATCAGCGTGGTGGGTGTGCCCTGCATCCACCTGCAGGACCAGTACTCCGTCTCCACCAGGTAATCAGCACACACAGCCAGACACCGGGAACACACGCAAGCAGGAGAGGTAGAGTGTCTGTTTGTGTGTGTGTGTGTGTGTGTGTGTGTGTCTCCCTCCTCATCTGTAGTAATTAGTCACCTGCTGCGCGGACAGCCGATACCAAAACTTATTTTTAAACCGGCCTTTCAGCGTAGGTAATCAGCATAATGGCGTTTCTTCTTCCTTGGGCTTTAAGTAGCATGTAGAGTGGAAAGATTTTAATTAGGTCGTCACACACACACACACACACGTGCGCACACACACACACAGTCACACACACACACACACACACACACACAGTCAGTCAGATAGTCAGAGCTGAACGTTGTACGTTTATCATGAAAATGTAGTTCATCTTCTGAAATGAAACTTTATGAGTTCCATGTTTGAAGCGGTTCTCTGTCATCTTGTCCTATGTTTTAGGTTTTCCATCTCTTCTCTTCAACGAGGGCTCATAATTTTTTTATTACAATTTGGTAGATCAAATGACGGTCCGACCGTCATTTCCGCTTCCAATTGAGAAGCCCAATATGATTGGCCTCTGATTGTTCAGGCTTTCTCTGGTTTGATATATTCTTCTTCTTCTCTTTGTGCGTGTGTGTGTTTGTTTGACTGTGGATTGTGTGGGTGCGGCCAGCGTGGTGTGTGAGATCGGCCCCTTGGACCCCATGAAAAAATCCTCGGGTCTGGTGGAGGTGGAGGTGGAGGGCGGGAAGAGAGGAACCTCAACCATTCACTTCACATACAGGGTAAGCACACACACACACACACACACACAGTTGCACACACACACACACACACACACACACACACTCACACACAGTCACACTCACACACATGCACGTACATGTACACGCACAATCACACGCACATAGTCACACACACACGTACATGTACACACACACACACGCGTGCGCGCGCACACGCACACAGTGTATGTAGTATGTTAAGGCAAACATGCTGCTACAGGTCTGAATAAAAATAAATAATGTGTATGGAGTATACACACACAGAAACAGACACACAAAAACAAGGCAATTCCTCAGTTCAACTAAAACCTCCACTACCCAGGTGTGAGAGAGAGAGAGAGAGAGAGAGAGAGAGAGAGAGAGAGAGAGAGATGTTTATGGGGGTGTGTAATGTGGTGGAGGGCGAGAAGGGGGATTCCGCCTAGAGCGGGACAGAGTACCACTCTTGTGAAATAGGGGATAACGTTACAGTACAACATCTGGTGGGGGGGTTGGGCGGTCCAGACTCTAATGTACAGTAATGAGTGGAAACGGCGTGAGTTTTGTGACTGTTCACTCGCGAGCCTCGATGGCAACATAGGGTGGAAGTGCCTGGGATGGAGTTGGTGGACATGTGTTGGTTGGTGAAGTGGGAGGAGTAGGTGAGAGAGCTGTGACTCGTTGGAGGCCTCTCAAAGAGAGAGGTGTTATCCATCACTCGATGAAACTCAGTTGCCAAAGGACGAGACGTTCCTCGGGTTGTGCTCCGTGACTGGGAGAGTTAGGTGCGAAGAGGGTGCTGCGTGAGCGAGGAGAGTAGTTGGAGAGAGACAGGAGAGAGAGAGGAGAGGGAGAAGAGAGATACAGGAGAGAGCGAGAGGAGGAGGTGAGAGAGAGAGAGAGAGAGAGAGAGAGAGAGAGAGAGAGAGAGAGAGAGAGAGAGAGAGAGAGAGAGAGAGAGAGAGAATATGAAAATCAGAGGCCGTGATTGAAGATTGAGTATTTTATGGTAAAACACTTTTAAGTGCTCCTTCCCCTAACACAGTACCCCTGATGCGCTGGTAAATCAGCGCGTGGGGTGGGGGTGACTGTGGATGCATATTACTCGATGTTTCTCGATGCACCGCAACGCGATTTACGTCCCATGCTTTAACCAGCTGCTGTGGCATGGTGAAGCGGCTGTTTAACAGGCTCTCTCTTCATATCCCCATTCCCCACCCCCCCCCCCCCCCCCCCCACGCACCCGTCTGTCCGCCCTGCTCCCCACTGGGGGAGTTCTCCGCCTCACTGTTTGCTCAGCAAATTGAGGCTTGTGTCAGGGACTGCGTAGCCCGTGTGTGCTTGAGTGCCTCCATGCATGCAAGTGTAGGGGTGGGTGGGACGGGGGGGATGGTGTGTGTATGTGTTTGTGTATGTTGTAAGTGACCCATTAATACAGTAGAATTGTCGTACAATCGTCCAATTATTTTGAACACTTTGGTTGCAATGTGAGTGTATGTGTGTGTGTGTGCGTGTGTTTGTGTGCATGTTTATTTTAACCGGCAATGTTAATGCAGTGTGAGTGTTTGTGTGATGCTCCACCTTATTTAATCATGTCCCCCCCCCCGCCCCTCAGGACCCTATTCCCCAGGTAGTGAGTCCCAGCAGGGGTCCCAAGGCAGGAGGCACCCTCATCACCATCAAGGGCATAGCCCTGGACACAGGCACCCGGGCCGACGTCCACATCACCGTGGGGACTGTGGAGTGTGTGGTGTAAGGAGCCCTTCCCTTAATTCAAGTTTGATGTTTTTATTTATGTCTCTCCCACCTTAACCAGTCTTGACTGCACTGTGAGTCTAACTATCCCCTCTGTGAGTGTGTGTGTGGTTGTGCTTGCGTGCATACGCATGTGTGTGTGCCTTAAGTGTTTGTGTGTGTGCGCGTGTGTGTATGTGCGTGCAAGTGTGTGCGTGTCTGAACTGCAGAACAGCACAGACTGTTTTAACACTCGGTTTCACCTCTGCTGGAATAATGAGACTCAGGACGGATGCGGCTTTGACCGATGACCTGAAAAATAGGAATTATGCTCACGTCGTTTCCCCGGCATACGGCGCGAGCAGACACTGAGTCAGCCTCTATCTGCCCCCATGACCTTTACTCCCAAAAAATAGAGGACCGAAAATGAAAGTTCTAATAGTGTGGATTTCCTGTGACCCACTTTAATTAAATTAGTTTCAATCAATGCACGTGATTGAAACCGACTGCACCAGGACACACGGAGATTTACACTGACCGCTTCGGTAATTGTCATTCATGCTGAAGGCAAACGCTGTTTCCATTCACCCACTTCACTTGATAACTCCTATTTGTTATTCAGACATTGTACCTCATGCAAATTCTACAGTATCCCGACTTTGAAGCCGCAAATTGAAAAATTTGTAATGAAAATGGAAGTGACCTTATCTGCAGTGTAAGAACAGCTATTTCCCCCCCCCCTCCCCCCTTTCCTGTATAACTACGCAGTGACCAGACTCATATGGGGGGGGGGGGGAATAGCTGTTCTTACACTGCAGATAAGGTGCCAAATAAAGTGCCAGTGGTTAGTATTGGAGGCCGAGGTAACTAATAATAACGGGAAAATAATGAGCCTCCGTCACAGCAAAGCCCCCCAGATTTAACAAGCTGTCAAACGTCTGCCCCACTGACCACAAACCGACCGCGCCACAACCCCACCCCCTCCGCCACCCGGCAATACAGTGACAGGGACACTGAAACAATGTCCCTGTCCTCCGTCCCGGCAGTGAGAAATTCGGGCTGGAGATCACCTGCAGGACCGGAGAGTACCGCGGCGACAAGGTCCCCTCAGACCACCTCCGCGTCACCCTGAAGTACGGCAAGAACACCACCACCTTCATCCTAGACGCATTCCAGTACCTAGAGAACCCCATCCTGGTGGACCACCAGCCCAGGACCAGCTTCAAATGGTCAGTTTGTTTTTTCGCTTTACTTCGGCGGACGCGGCGTGTTTGAGTTGATTTGAATTCAGGGCCGTTTCATGTCGTCGTTACCCGTTGTTTATCTGAAGTCGGCGGCTGGGGTCTGTGGAGTTTTTTTCTTTTCTATTCAGTGGTTGGCTTATGAGGGGATCTGATTTGTTGTTTAATGGGGTCTGAGGTAAATGGAAGGTATGCTCACAAACGCTAGGTGTTTTCCTCGTTTTCACCAGAGCCTCCGAGTTGAGATTCAGCTCAGAGTTGAGTGCCTATAATTGCGCTAATTTCAACAGAGGAAAAAAAAAAAAAAGATTTGAGAGAAAGCCATTCAACGATGGTGTCATCAAAGAAAAATTTAATCGCATTGGTGTGAAATTGAATTATTAAAAAAAGGGTAACTCAGCATTGTGAATAACTGTTTGTATTTAGACAATAAATCATATAATTTGTTATTAGCGGTAGTAAAACACCACTTCTTTTAGAAGGCTGAACAATCGGTGGAAGATTGGTTTCAAATAATGATTCAATTGTTATCTGTAATTTCTCTGCATAAAACCAACGGTTATGAATGATCAGTCCTCATGATTAGAACATTTAAAAAATAACGTTCTGTTAAATCCTAATGAGCTGTGGCTGGGTGCTGATGTGATGATTATCAGTAATAGTATGAGATGAGAAAGAAGTACGAGTATACATATAAGTGTATGGATAAACGGAAAGTATTCTGTGCTTTGTGCAACAGCGGGGGCAGGAACATCACGGTGTCAGGGTCTGGCTTCGACATCATCCAGACAGCGGTCATGAAGGTGAAACGCCTTGGGGACCTGTACGCTGAACCCATTGCTGTCCAGGTTCGTTTTCTGACTACCCCCTCACGTTGTTTGTCAATATTTCCAACTAAAAACCACCCTCTGCCCTACCTGTTATCACCCGTCTTTGTCAATTTATTTTAGTCCCATACTGTCTGCCAATCCTCCCTGCCAGCCATCAATTTATAAAAAAAAAAGAAAGATTTACTTTTGAAAATACCAGGAGCGGTGCAATCTGTGAATCTCCCCTACGCCTTACTAGGCCTCTCTGACCACACCAGAGATTAGTCTGAGCCCTGAGCCACACATACATGCGCACACATGTGTACACACACACACACACACACACACACTTTCTTTCCTCTCTGCCAACGATCAGTCCATAAAGTCCATAAACCAGAATGACTTCTTCCTTCATCTTGCGTTCAAGACCACAAGTCCCCTAAACCTGTCAGATTAGAGATAGCTACAGCACTGTTTCCCCCAAAACACACACACACACACACACACACAAACACACACACACACACACCAAACTCCCCTCCGTCTTCATCAACTGTTCTCCATTCTGCCAGGGAATGTAACTTGAAAGACTCTTCAACTCTTCAGTCCCTAGGAGCACAGATTGTTTTATTCACCTCATTTGGAGGGGCCTAACGTTAATAGTGGCGTTCCGGTTGCGGGAGATAACGTGAGTAGGGCTTTCTGTTCCCCCTGAACTCCCCTCTGCTCTGCTCTGCCCTGCGCCCAGCATCCCTAGCCTGACAGGAAACCACAGGGATTCCAAATCTCTGCGCTTCCTCAAGCTTTGAGCTCAAATGAGCAGCGGATGTAAAAGACAAAAATGTATCACCAAAAACCCTCGGATGGCTAGGTTTATCAGCCTAGCCACGGTAGGCTCATTTTCTCTTTGTCTCTCTCTCGGTCTGTCTCTCTGTCTCTCTCAGTCTGGCTCTTTGTCGGTCGGTCCGTCTGTCTGTCTGTCTGTCTGTGATTAATTAGACCTATGCACTTGATGTCTTTTATCTTGCAGTGGGGAACAAACATTAAGTGTGTCAGATGAGTTGACTCACAGCGGCCCTCGGGTGTAGTTTTTCTGCCAAGTGTACTTGGCAATTACTTTTAATGTTCACCAAGATGTATGTTGTAATGACCTGATTAGCTAATGCACTCGGAAACCACATTTTCTTTTCATCAGGTAAGTGGATACTGCAGATGTAAAGACATAAGTTAGCCGCTCTGAAGTCATTGGATTTATTTGCCCTGCTGCCAAATCATTACATAATGAGGTCTCTGTTCTACGTAGATACTCTATTATACTTCAATAATACTTCTATCATGGAATATGGTAACTGCCCTTTTTATTTAGACATATAATGGTAGAGAAGAGAAGGACTGTTGAAAACACGATCAAACGTGTAGCCGTTTTATAGCGCAATCATTTTTTTAATTCTCTTTTATCACGGGCTTCGTCTTCTTGAGCAGTGAGCCAGTTACTAACGCTATGTATTTATTTTTAACTTTTACTTATTTGTAATCTCTGTGTGTGCTCATGTGTGAAGTCATTCGTACCGTCACTATCCGCCTGTACTTGATGTGTATTATTGTGAAACACTTTGCCGCTCTGTTCAGAGCAGCGCTGTATTCGTACAGTGGATTCAAGTCGAGTCAAAAATATTATTCCAAAAAAAAAAAAAACAGTTCCACTGCTTAATATCTACGAATGTCTATATCTATGTCTTCATTTTGACGTTGTATTTTCTTTGTGTGTGTGTGTACCTTTTGTGTGTGTGTGTGTGTGTGTGTACTGTATTGTCGGATACCAGAGGTCTCACAGCAAGAACGACACGGTGATCGAGTTCCTCTCGCCCACGGTGAACCGCTCCTTCGAGGGCCAGCTGCTGAAGGCCTACATCCAGCTGGACAACCTGGAGAAGGAGCTGAAGCCCTTCGACTACCACCCAGACCCCACCTTCAACGACCTGCCCAAGAAGGTCATCACCGAGACCAGCATCATCATCGTCACCGTGAGTGTGTGTGGGGGGGGGGGGGGGGGGGGGGTGGGCTACCTGCTTCGGGGTTGGTCGGCTGCTCTAGCCAATCATGATGTTCCTCTTCTTGTTTTGGTTTCTATTAGTAAGTGATCCAGGTTTGATTGCGACCAGGCAGTCTATGCTACTGTGAAGTCCGTATCACATTAAGTGATTCGCCAATTCAGATCGCATGTAACATGCAGTGGAAACGCAGACCTGCTCAATGCATAATTCTCGACATGCACGTCTTTTCGCGAGCTTCGCATAGAAATAAAAAAAATAGTTAGGCAGCCACACATTTTTATCATGTTCATGATTACCGGCGTCTATCATTTACGATCTATTATGACTCACATCATTCCAGATACTCTTCCAGGAGCCACTAAACACATTTATCTTTTTATATTTTATTTCCCCGTGAATCCCACTCGATTTCCTGCAGCACCAATTACTGTAATTTACTCCAGGAATACACTAATTTGCCAAATCTTGCTTTGGTGATCCAGGCGCGGAACTGTTACGCCACTTTCAATGTGTTTTGCTTGACTGCACGGTTAAAGATAGACCAGGGGCCTGATAGTCTTCCAATTCCATCCCAGTTTGCTTTTTTTGTCTGGCTTTTTTCTCACCCCACCTAAATCTTTGAGGTGGAGGTGTTGCTGTGCGAAGGGGTTGTAGCGGGTGTGGTGGAGCTAACTCAAGTCTTTAGGTTCATATTGCAAGAGCGTGATGGCTTTAGGAACTGGTTTGATGCGAGTTGGATCCTCCCAAGATTACATTTGCGTTGGGCCATCCATGTGTTTCCTACTGCAACGGAATAACAATACACTTTGAGCTGTACTACAACTCGCTGCAGAATTTCAACGAGTTCATTGCTAAGCCGGGAGCATTAGACAGTATTTCCATGTGTGAAGGTGGTGGTTGGGGTTGGAGGGGGGGAAATCTATTTAATTTAGAAATCACTTAGAAAGGTGCTGAAACTATATTGGATTGTATTTATTAAAAGGAATAATCTCTTTGGGGTAATGAGGGTTTTGCAATGGCCGAAACTAATTAGTATTAGAATGAAATTTAAAGAAGTGAAATCTGGCACAACAGCTGAAGGGGTGGCTGTACTCCGTCTTCATCTTTACAATGGGTTCATGTACTTCTAATCCGTCTAAATACTGCCTAATGCTGTGCTTGTCAGTCATTACATAAAAGGGAATATAAATGTGTGTGATCAACACAAAAACTTTGAGTCACAATTCAACGACTTAATTAACATGAGTTTCAGTTTGTTATAGTAGTGTGTGTGTATATATATATATATATATATATAGTGTGTGTGTGTTTATAGTGACTTACAAATCACACTGACCTTCGGGGCAGCATTGCCGTAGCATTAGCATCTCTTTTATCCTACCGCCTGTATGGCGCTACGGCGGTAGCATGACAACCACCACCAGACCCCAGAGAGTGTGGCGTCACGTGTCCTCCATCCCCCTTCAGGGTCGGGGCTTCTCCGTGGCCATGACGGCCAAGGAGGCCCAGGCGTACCTGGGCGACGTCCCCTGCCTGGTCAACACCCTCCAGGACGACAAGCTGTTCCTGGACCCCCCCTCCACGCAGCCCCGCGCACGCTCCAAGCGCCCCCGCCGGGACACCAGGTCTGAGCCCCTGGACCTACTGGTGAGCATGCAGACATGCACGCAAACACTCATCTGTTAGTACACACACACACAACAAGCACACACACTAGCACATTTGTGAGAATACACAAATGTGTGTAGCACACGCACGTATCCACACACACACACTCACACGCAGACGCACACACACACACACACACGCACACACACATACACTGTCTGTCTCTCTCTCTCACTCCCTCACTGACTTACGCTCTCACACACATTCACACACACACACACACACACACACACACACACACACACACACACACACACACACACATAACACCGGGAGAATACAGACAGGCGTATCCACACAAAGACATACACACACACACTCTCTCCCTCTCTTTCTCTCTCTCAGTCTCACTCACATACACACACACGCGCACGCAGATATAATCACACGCCAGATGTCATTACAGAAGATGCATTTTTAATCTCTACAATATATCTGTGGGTGTGTCTTTTGTACATCTTGAGACCCTGCGTTTTCCACAAGTCACGGCGCTGAAGCCCAGTAATTATATTTAATTGCAGCCTGGAGACATTTCTGTTGGATACAATGTCTGTCCTCCAGCTATTGTTTGATTTGTATGACTGAAATCACAGTTTGTGTATGTGTCTCGTGTGTGGGTGTGTGTTTGTGTGGAGGTCGAAAAGAAGACATTCTCTGACATTATCAGTACTTCGGTACCTCACCTATGGAAAACACAGAGCCAGACGACCGAGGCTAACTTATTAGTCTGGTGTTATTCTCGCCTGTGTTTAATTGACGTGTCCTTATCATGAGGCGTGCACCGGCCTCTTCTAAAGATATTTCACCGCCGTGCGCTGCAGAGGTTCAGTGTTTCCCACCTGCTGCCCTCTTCAAGCCTTCTAAAAGAAAGGAACATCTCTATAGAGGAGGTAGGATAGTGTAGGTGGTTAGGATTCTAACGACACCCTAGCGCAAGATGACAAATATCTCTAAATAATTCACTCTAAGTCTTGGATACAAGCGTCTGCTTAATCAATACATAGTCAAAAGTATTTTTGCTGCTGACAAACATTAGGTACCGCTTTACAGTAAGGGTACATTAAATAACGATTTATTCTATTACATTAGTTAATGCAGTAACAAGCAATTTTTTAAAGCATTATCATAGAGGTAAGTGTTGGGGGGTTAGGGTAGTTATTCATTTATACATTAGTAATGGGGTTAGGGTTAACCCCATAAATAACTTATAAATGAATACCTTTGTTACCATGACCACCACACCATTAGTAAACATGAACTACTAGATTAGTTAACTGTTAATTAACTGTTGGTTAATGCTTATTACTGCTTTAACTACTGTTCATTAATGGTTATTTAGTGTACCCTTATTGTAAAGTGTTAAAATAAAAAAATAGAACTCATAATGATTAAACGCATTGTTAAATTGTTCGTCTTACTTAAATGCAGGGATCCATCAGGCGCGGATAAACGTGTCCTCTCAACGACTGAGTAGTAATAACTACACAGCGGCATGATAACGGACTTCGACAGACTCATTGTGTTCCCATCTCATGCCAACCCCCCTCCCCCTTTGTCTTGCCTTGCAGATCCAGTTTGGAAAGGGGGAGTGGGTGGTGGGCTCGGTGCAGTACGAGAGGAAGTACGAGGTGCCGCTCTACATCATCATCACCGCCGTGGTTGTGCCCATGGTCCTCATCATCGGCGTCTCCATCTTCTGCTACAGGCAAAGACCGCCTCACTTTGTTACCTCCTGCTCTGGAGGGCCCTGTGCAGATATCAGTGTTTTGACAGTGTTTCTCCTTCAGTTTCAGCTTCATGAGTCATATGCAGGTTGACACAGGGTCAACAGTACACTGAAATGTGTCCTAAGCGATAAAAAAAACAGGTCAGCTCAGCACTAAGAGCACTAGTTGCAATAACAGCAGTAGTCATATAAAGATAAGATACGATGAAATTTGACCCGGACCTCTCGTCAGTGACACTCCGGATGTACACAGTGCGGTTCTTAGCTAAATGTTTACCGCCATTCTGTTGTTAAAATGGTGTAATGGACAGCGCCTCCATGGCCAAGGTAGTAATGTGCCATTTCCTGAAGTTTGGGTTGCTGAAGTAGCCTCATAGGTCAGACTTTAGATTGATATCCGCAGTCTGATGGCAGAATAGCTCAGATCTGGGAGAACAGGGCTTTTCACTTTCTTTCGCTTCATAGTTGTTTCGACCCATCGTGTTGCTGGAGGCGGGATGTTGTTAGCGAGTAACGAGACACATACTCAGCCAGCAGGAGTAAACTGTAAAAAGAAGTGTTTCAAATCAACACCGTGTAGACATGCCACTTTAGAAATACACTTATTAAAATCCCCTTCTGAAAGCTTCATCCACTCACCCAAATGAGCATTCTTTGGTACAATATCTCCGTAATGAAACAGGAAACAAGGCGTAACTCGGCACCTTGCAGTTGTTGGCTTTCCGGCCCGGGTTCTGTGCCGTCTCCCCACCAAATGTTCTGCGGCTTTAACGTAGTACGACTGCCGGATCCAAGATTAGGGTCGCAGTTGGGGCTTGACTTGTGTGTCCGCCATAGAAAATTAAGCTGACATACCAGTTGAAACTCAAGATGAGGCAGAAGAAGAAGCCCTTTTGTTTGAAACCTCCGTCCCGCCCACACATCTTGAGACCTGTCTAAGTCCATTATTTGGGCACTCTGTAGTCTGAGGAACACTGCGAGCATCACTTGTGATCCCAATGTTGTACTGTGTACAAATGAAAAGGGCACAACTGTCCTGTTCGTCCCCGCCAGCCACTCTGCAGAGTTGCATTTTTCTTACTTAACCTTCGCAACCCTCGCAATTAACACCACCGTTGGAGGGCAACCGTTTCATTCTTCAGACATTAGCGTATGACTCGCCCCGGTCGCCATCATTACTCGTTTGCTGAGCTGTCCTCAGGTGAAAACACTCACAACGGACACCCTTTCAGGATGGACGAATGCAACCTGACCCCCATTAAGAACTGTTTGTCAGGACGATGGCTATTGCAGTTCATAGTTCAGCGCAAGCTGTGGCATGCAGATGCCTTGGGGTTTGTTGTAGTCAATGTCAGGGTTAGTACACGGAGCACACCGTTTTATCATCATAGTGTTACAGGGAAAATATGAATTTTTGCTTTATTAAGATAAACTAAGCGACTACGTTTACACACCATTCTGAGGCACTCGGTTGGTTTGGAGTCGCTGTAATCCACCCCAAAGGCCCCATAGAGTGTTCATCTTGGACCTTTGAATCTAGAAGGTAGACCCGGTTCTCCCACACGCAGCAGTCAGTCCTGTATCTGTTAATCATGATGTGTGCCGTGTTGTATGACCGTGACTGGGGTGGATCTGCGCAGGAGGAAGAGCGAGCAGGCGGAGCGGGAGTACGAGAAGGTCAAACACCAGCTGGAGAACCTGGAGGAGAGCGTGCGGGACCGCTGCAAGAAGGAGTTCACAGGTACAGTCAGGAGAGCACCCTTTAGACCCCTTTAATTCAGTTTCAATGTGCAATGTGTTTAGTCATGTAATACAAATGTATCTAGTGGTGTTTATGGCCCCTTTAATGTCCCCCACTAACAGTTAGCCCCCACCGCGCTAGGTGGGGCCACCGACATGTGAACGCTTAAAAGGGGGTGGGACAAAAGTTGAACTTCGGTTAACTTTATACAAAGGGTTGCTTCTGTGGCATGCAATAGGCAATTAGATTATCCCATCAGTGTTCAATGAGTACTGGCGGACCCATGTCGAATGTAATGGCTTTTAAGCACTTCCGTCGGCAACGCTGTAAACTCAAACCATCGGCAGCCAGAGAGGGTGATGTGCGTAGCCTCGTGTTCTGAAACGCATGGCAACGTGTGCAGCTGTGGCCGTGCTGTAAGGATTCATGGCGCTGAACGGCAATCAAATGATATGATATGATTATAATGAAGCGCTCCATCACTTCGCTGGAGTCGTTTGATACATCACACCACGGTGCAATCTATGAGATGTCCTCACGGCAACGTTAATATCTTCATGGAGGATTTTAGTAGCCAAAGACGTCACAGGTGACGGGTACAAATGGATGTGGGCCTGGAAGCACAGTGGCTTTTAACACTGCCAGGGTCAGGGGTTAGGTTTCCACTAGGGGCCCCCCCATGCTAAGAATGTATGCACTCGTTGTATTGTTAGAAGCAAACAGGACAGTGTAACGGTTAGGGTGTTTGACTCCCATCCAAGGGGTCCTGGGTTCGATGCTCAATTTCGGCAATCTACCTGCACGTATTGTTGGGCCAGATGTCTAAGCCCTACATGCTCCTCGTCCACATGTATCTGTATTCACTGTGAGTCACTTAGTACAGAAAGAGCCTGGCTGAGATGACTAAATAGTATAATAAATAGTAAATATATAGCACTGAACACTTTGAATCAAAGCATCCACCAAATGGCGTGTATACAAATGACAAGTGACTCGTTTGGTTACCCCCCCCCCCCCCCCCCCCCCGCCCACCTCCTCCCCCCCCCCCCCCCCCCCCCCCCCCCCCTCCCCCCCCTCCCAGACCTGATGATCGAGATGGAGGACCACACCAACGACGTGAGCGAGGGCCGCATCCCCTTCCTGGACTACAAGACGTACACGGACCGCGTGTTCTTCCTGCCCTCCAAGGACGGCGCCAACGACGTCATGATCACGGGCAAACTGGACATCCCCGAGGCCCGGCGGGCCGTGGTCACCCAGGCCCTCAACCAGTTCTCCAACCTGCTCAACTCCAAGACCTTCCTCATCAACGTAAGAGGGAGAGAGAGAGAGAGAGAGAGAGAGAGAGAGAGAGAGAGAGAGAGAGAGAGAGAGAGAGAGAGAGAGAGAGAGAGAGAGAGAGAGAGAGAGAGAGAGAGAGAGAGAGAGAGAGAGAGAGAGAGAGAGAGAGAGAGAGAGAGAGAGAGAGAGAGAGAGGTGCAGTCAACTCAAAACTGATATTCTCAAAGCGCATTTCATTCACTAATAGCTGACAGATGGCTTGGCCATTTCTAACAAATTACATTCAAATGATGACTCTTAAGTCTTACCTACAGCCCCTTTAAGGGCACAGACGTTTGATAAACACATACCATGTGATGAGATGTTGGGGGGGGGGGGGGGGGGTCTGAGGGTATTTATGAGATGTCTGGGTGAAAGAGGTTATAAGCAACCTGCTGAGTTCTGTAGCTCTCTCACTGTCACACGCACAGAAGTCCCTTCAGTTTTGTTAATGTAAATATACTGTGTATATAAAGTCAGGTTATGTGAAAGTATACGATGTTTTGTAGAATACCATTTAATAATGTCACTGTTGGTCCAAGTTTTAAATGTTTCTGACCTTACCAAACAGCAATGAATGAAACTACCGGACTATACTTTTGATATAAGCACTGCCGGCGTGGAATGATGTAATACCCCAAATGTCACGAAGAAAGTTAATACGATAGCTACAGGTTCCAGGGACACAGCCAGAAAGGTCTGCCACAAGCAGAGGGTGAAATAACGAATAACGCCTTTTAAAAAGCACAGATAACTGTTGCTGTAGCATTCCGCCAATGGAAGGAGATAGCAACATTGTTTACAGACGCCAACACACAGTAGCACGCATCGTTTAGACGCTTAGCACAGGGTGGTGGGTACTGCTCTTAGACTGAGTACATTTCATAGTGCCGTGCAGATTGCAGAAAGGGTATGGGAGCCACCGCAGTGCCGTCCAATCAAGGAAGGGGAAAACGTGGAATGGTACAGAGAGCTGAGATATGGGCTAAACAGTGGGGAGCAGAATGTTAAACCGCCACTATCAACATCATCGTTATGAGACCAGCCTGCATATTGAGTAATGTGTGTGTGTGTGTCGGTGTGTGTGTGTGTGTGTGTGTGTCGTGTTTTGTAGTTCATCCACACGCTGGAGGGTCGTCCGGAGTTCAACGCCCGGGCCAAGGTGTACTTTGCGTCCCTGCTGACGGTGGCGCTGCACGGCAAGCTGGAGTACTACACCGACATCATGAGAACCCTGCTGCTGGACCTGATGGAGAGCTACGTCCACAGCAAGAACCCCAAGCTCATGCTCCGTAGGTGGGTATCCCACTGGGCTCCAAGGGGCCCTCCTCCAGGGTCGTGGAACGATGAGATAGGATAAGGCGGTACTTTGTTAATACCGGACGGGGAGTTATGGCGACGCAGCAGGAAGTACAGGACAGTAGTAAGAATGGACAGAGATAAAATGAACTGAAATAAGAGTAAAACTTCGTAAATAAAATACCCTGAAAATATATCTATACACACAATGAGAGTAGTAGCTATTTAAATATAAATCCCAAAAAGATATTAGACTGTTAAGGGGAACATTACTTTCAGTATATGCTACATTATTGAAACTATACATTATCATTATAAATAAGTCATACATATATAGGTTTGTCTTACAGAATAAAGTGTCCAGTATTTGCTACAATTAATGCGAGGAAAAGCCTGTGCTAACCATCTGCATGCTAGCAAGTTACCATCGCTACCTCGTCTAAACGACCCCCTTAATCACTCATCTAAACCAAATCAATTCATTTTCATGATTGCGTTTACAATATGGATGTGCTATGCTAGTCGTATGCTACACATGCTAGGAATCTCAGCATTTATATGTTAATGTGTTCACTTTTATTTAAATAGGCAATTATATTATTATTATGCAATTATAGACGAAGTGGAGAGACAGCTGGTTCTGTTCATGACTAGATGACTGCATCCTTAATATACCGTTATGAACCTTTTGGCATTTGGGAATTTACATATTCCTAAAACAACCTTTTGGCTTGTCGTGGGAAAGCCCTGTTGTAGAAGCCTATTATAATGTTGCTTCTTTGTCTTCATAAAACCTGTATGTAGGATGGATAATGTGACTACTTCTCAAATCTCGTATTCCTCAAATATCAAAAATGTCAAGAATGAAGGCCTTCAACATCCGAACACTATCACTGTCCAATCGATCTTACCATGAACTCATATTTGCACTTTTCCTGTCAAACAACGAGTTTAAAGGTGAAAGCCACAATATACTGGTCCCGTCTCTGTGTTGACACACATTCAATTGAGTGTTTTTGTGGGGTGGTGGTGGTAAGGGGCGGATGTTGTGGCACTGTCAACCGGTCGTCAGCCCCCTCTGACTGGCTGCAGTTCGTGGCCACACGGCTTTAATTATGCCCCAAATGGAGAGGCTCATTATGTTGATTAGGCTTTTGTGCCAACAAAGGCTCCCTATATAGGAGACTGCTAATTAGGCATGCTAACGGCTAACAATGAGCCCCAGCCAAGGATGACTTACAATTGGAGCCACGGCACTGTCTCTAAAGGCACTGGTGTTGTTTGTGTTTCGTGTGTGTGTGTGTGTGTGTGTGTGTGTGTGTGTGTGTGTGTGTGTGTGTGTGTGTGTGTGTGTGTGTGTGTGTGTGTGTGTGTGTGTGTGTGTGTGTGTGTGTGTGTGTGTGTGTGTTTTTCAGGTCCGAGACGGTAGTGGAGAGGATGCTGTGTAACTGGATGTCTATCTGTCTCTATCAGTTTTTGAAGGTAACATAAAACATTTATGCGTTTGATGAAATGCACCAGTGAATGTAATTTGATATTGTGTGCTAGATGTGCCATAGGGCTGTAACAATAAACATATTGTTGATCCCATTTTTTATCAATGTTTCAGGTGTAAACTTATGTCCATGAGTTCAGAGTTGAGACCAGATATTATTCTCATATTCTCACTGTCTTATCTTAATAAATGTTGCATTATTAAATTTGTCAAACTATCAAACTATCTTAACCTCACTGTGTAAAAAACGTTAGCTTCAAAAGGTTTTTCATTTGTCCTCCATTAGCGCCAGGTACTTACATTGTTCCTTCCTTTAATTAACCTTCACATCCAATCAGTGCACTTATGTACTTCACCAAGTCTGAGAGAAATGTTGACTGTGTGTGTGTGTATGGCCCAGGACTCGGCAGGCGAGCCCCTTTACAAACTGTTCCGAGCCATCAAGCACCAGATCGAGAAAGGGCCGGTAGACGCCAGGCTGAAGAAAGCCAAGTACACACTCAACGACACACGCCTGCTGGGGGACGATGTGGAGTACTGTGTACTGGTGAGACACACACACACACACACACACACACAAATACACCCACGCACACACTTATAGGCACACACACACACACACTTATATACACACACACACACACACACACACACTTAAATACACACACATTTATAGAAACACACACACACACACACTTATAGATACACACATACACAAACACACTTATAGACACACACACACACACACAAACAAATCACTGAAAGAAAATGACACACGCCAGAAACTGGGGGACACACAAACAACCTTAAGTGGGAAAGGGGGCACACACTTCATCATGCATACAGAGCCCACATGGACATGGGCAGCACAGACCGTGCTGGGGATTGGAACCCTATAGTGGGCATGGTTAGAAACACACACACACACACACACACCAAGAGAGAGACATACAAGTTGCCTTGGTAACCACCCACAAAGCCCCAGGCGGCTGCTTCTGGTGACATCAATCTCCAATGTCAATGCCCTCCGCGGGGGAACCGCACATCACACTCAAACACACTGCTGCGAATTCAAACGCAGAATTATCGGAACATACAGTGCATTCCCACGTCTTCGCGGACCATTTAGCGCATTCTACCGCGTGCGTCCCTTATCTCTTCTGCATTGACGATCCCAACTGGGCCCCGGCGGATCTGCCTCCAACCACGAGCTACGTCTTTACCGTTCACGAGCCCCACCGGCCCCCTCGGTTTCGCCCAACGCCATGTTGCGCTTAACGCTGGCTAACACGATGCCAGCTGTTCTCTAAATAACGGACCCCGGGGGTAATGGCGTTGTCGAGGGCAATTATCGAATTAGCCTGATTTACACGCCCAACCCCCTTCTCCCCTCCTCCACCAGTACCACCCCCGCCAGCGCCACCCCTTCCCCACCCACCCGTCCCCGCTGGTAGCGACGGGCGTCTGATTGATGAGTTAAAGGCAGAGGGAACGCCACGATGAGCAACACCCCCCCCCATTCTCTCTTCCTCCTTTATTCTTTCGCAGCAAGCCGTCTTCATTCACTCAGGACATGCAGACAGGCGCGAGATGTTGCTATGCCGATAGGATTTCACCTCCCCTCTCTTGGCTCTCTGCGTGAATTGCTCAGTGCCTGAAGGGTGGGGGTGGAGGGGTTGGCCTGTTGGGGTGAGGAGTGATGGAGGATGCCAGGGAGGGAGGGAGGGAGGGAGGGAGGGAGGGTGGGTGGGTGGGCTGGTGAGTGGTGCATTGGGTGTTGCCGGGTGGCAATCTGTCACTCAGCTCAGAATGCCCTCCCGTTGGGTGCTGGTCATTAGCTGCCCCGGGTGACAGAGCCGTCAGGTGTGGGGAGCGAGAGAGGCGGAGGGAGGGAGGGAGGAAGGGAGGGAGAGTGGGGAGAGAGAAGTGAGAAGTGAGAATAGACAGGGAGAGGGAGAAAGAGCGGGAGAGAGAGATGGAGAGGGGATGGGAGAGATAGAATGAGGGGAGAAGAGAGAGAGGGAGTGAGAGAAATGGAGAGAGGAAGGGAGAGATCGAATGAGGGGAGAAGAGAGGGAGGGAGAGAGAGATGGAGAGAGGAAGGGAGATAGAGGGGAGAATACAGAGGGGGAGCGAGAGATCGAGAGAGGGAGGGAATCGAGAGAGGAGATCGAGAGTGGGAGAATCGGGTTCACAGCTAACACAGCTCAGTTGCCGTGACAACCTTCCTACATGGGGGATAGTGGTGTGGCGGTGGGGGTGGGGGTGGGGGAGGACATGGTAAGTGCGTGGGTCCTCTGGCATTGTGTGCGCTTCTGAATTCTATGTGCCACCACATGTCAAATCTTGAACACCATGTTTTCTGTGTGTGTGTGCGTGTGTGCGTGTGTGCGTGTGTGCCACCAGAACCTGCAGGTGCTGGTGCAGGGCGAGGGTGCGGACGTGACGCCAGTCAAGGTGCTGAACTGCGACACCATCTCCCAGGTGAAGGAGAAGATCATTGAGCAGGTGTACCGGAACCTGCCCTACACCCTGCGGCCCAAGGTCGACAGCGTTACACTGGGTGAGTGACTGATGAGACGCCTCCATCCACACTTCACTTTCCCAAAGGTGTCGGATTCCTTAGCATGTCAGCTGTGTGTGTGTACAGTATGTGTGTGTGTGGGGGGATGTGTGTGTGTATGTATATATGTGTGCGTGCGTACGTGTATGTATGAATATGTGTGTGTGTGTGTGTGTGCGTGTGCGTTTGTGTGCGTGGGGAGGGTTAATACGATTCCAATAGTTTCAAAAGCTTTGTGGTATTCTTAAGATGTTGGTGTTTTAAAGGAAAATGTAGTCTATTGTGTTGAGAATGTATTTGATTCCAGTGACATTAAGAGAAGCATTGGCCTTTTATCCTAGCGTGTGGTTGATTAGCCTGTGTTCTTGAAAGGCAAGCGCTCTATCGACTCCCCACATCAAAGCGCCTCCTATTCCCAGGCGGGCTGTGGATTTTTGCTTCTCCATGCGTTTTGGATCTCCAAGATCCATGTATTTTAATGACTCCATGAGATAACATAATTTGTCTTTTATGGCGGGGGGATCTTTTGAAAATGAATGCTTTCAGGCCTCAGGCCCGGCATGCCAATAGGGAATGTTCCATATGCCTGGCGGCAGATCACTGCAATTTGGTAACATTACATTGTCCTAATGAGATAAATATGTATGTATTTGGCCTTTTTTGTTAAATACTCACGGTTTTCCAGCCGTGAACTGTGGCCTTGTGGGTGGATGGATGTGGGATAGGAGATTTATGCAGGATATTCAGATGAATGAACCCAAGAAAAGTTGTTGCCAACTGATCTTCACAGTTAATTACTGATCTTTACCAGTACTTTGTTTGGCACCTAGCTGATTTTGAGGGGCTACTGATTTTGACTGGTAACTGATCTTGACTGGTAGCTGATTTTGATCAGTAGCTTATTTAATGGGTAACAGATTTGAGTGGCAACTGATTTTGACTGGTACCTTATGTTGACTGGTGGCGATGCGGTGTCCTCCTCTACCACAGAGTGGCGTCCCGGCTCAACCGGGCAGATCCTGTCAGACCTGGACCTTACCTCCCAGAAGGAGGGCCGCTGGAAACGCATCAACACACTGGCGCACTACAATGTGAGTACATCTGCATCCCTGTCAATGGCCAATGACGCTGCTGTATCTACCTCTTCCTTCCTGACCAATCAGATTGACTGATCCTAGTGCTATACATTTATAAAAAATAAAAAACATGAATCTCCATCCTCTTTCTTGACTACTGCTAGCTTCTATCTTGCGTAGTTTAGCGGTGCTGACCACAGACTGTGTGATTCCACTAATGGTCCTGGCTGAGTGTCTCCCCCGCCTACCCTCGGCTTATCAGCCTTCTCCTATGGTCCTCTCAGAGCCTGAGATTGATCGGTGTTGTAAAAGCAATGCTAATCAGAGCGTGCGGCGCTACGGGAAGCCGGTAACATGGTCAATACCCGACAAAAGCCAAACCAAACGGGCAGTAAATACTCCAATGAAGACCCAACAATACCGTCGGGCGACTGGTATTGATTGTGGTCAACTATTAGGTCCGGGGGTGTAACGGTGTAATGAGGTAATGATACACATATATAGAATACCTCGTTTTTGTCTGATGTTCTGCACCAGGTGAGAGACAGCGCCACCGTGGTCCTCTCCAGAGTGATGCACACCCAGTATAACTACGACCAGAACCAAGAGAACCAAGAGGAGAGTAAGTGACACACACCACTACACCACACCACACACACACACACACACACACACACACACACACATGCATATCATTTGATAGCTTGGGGAGGATGGGGCGAGAAACATGAATTAGAAATAAACTTTGAAATGTCTTTCTATCCCCAAGGTTTCAGTCAGCAGCGCTTTGCTCATTTCACATGCTAATACGTCTGTTTTTATGTATAGCGTGAGTACATTTTGTTTCGCACGCAATAAGATTCGCTTTTATCTGCTGTGCGGTTGCTTTGTTATTTTCAAACATTTCCACATGGGCATTTACTCACTCGAAATGCAGTTCATACGAAGCTCGCTATTTTTACCCCCTCTCGTGACTAGCGTTTTACGTGAATATATTTGGGGGAAACAATTGCAACGGTTCCAGAATAGAGTTCCAAAACTAAACTTGGGGCGCAACTTCTTGTGAAGGAAACGCCCTTTTGGAGGACGACAAGGTGTTCCACCTGGTGAGGCCGGTGGATGAGCTGGACGAGATCAAGTCGAAGCGGGGCAGCATCAAGGACAAGTCCATGACCAAAGCCATCACTGAGATCTACCTGACACGCCTGCTCTCTGTCAAGGTAACCTATACCGTCTTTTACGAAGCGGGCATTGATTCAACACAGGATAGTGAGGTAGCTAGGCCCTTGCCACCTCACTATCCTGTGTTCTGGGTAGGGGTTAGTTGGCATCTTGCTCAAGGATGCCTACTGGTGGGCTGCGGGCAAGACACTTATGGGCTGTGGGCTGTGGGTACACTCATTAGTGTGCACGAGTAAATGAGATGTATCTGAATTCAGTGGATACCTCTTTTGAATAATAGCGGCTAATGAATAATGGTAATGGTTACATTTTTCTTATTATTAGAATGCAGGATAGATCGGGCATAGATGAAAAGGGTAACACATGAATATAGATGGAAAAGCAACACTAAAGCCGATACAAAATCTATGTTTCTTCTGTGAATACATTTGTTCACACTCTCTCAAGAAGACCTGAGGCATCGTTTCTCACACTGTACGTGTGTTTGTGTTTGTGTGTGTGTGCGCATGTGTGTGTGTGTGCATATCTGCGTGTGTGGGTGCGTGCATGTGTGTGGGCATGTCTGTGTGCGTGCGTGCGTGTGTGTATGTGTGTGTGTGCGCGCGTGTTCGTGTGTGTGTGTGTGTGTGTGTGTGTTCGCGTACTTAAACCATTTACAGGGAACTCTCCAGCAGTTTGTGGACGACTTCTTCCGGAGTGTTCTGTGCTCCGGGGCGGTGGTGCCGCCTGCCATCAAGTACTTCTTTGACTTCCTGGACGAGCAGGCGCTGAAACACGACAACGTGGATGAGGAGACCGTTCACATCTGGAAGACCAACAGGTGCAGCCCACACACACGCACACGCACATGCATACATACGTACATACATACATGCATACATACACACACACAGGCACGCATGCACACACACACACACACACACACACACACACACACACACACACACACACACACACACACACATGCAAACATACATACATACATACATACATGCATACATACATACATACATACATACATACATACATACACACACACACACACACACACACACACACACACTACATACACACATACATACATCAGACATACAGTACATACATACATACATACATACGCACATGCATACACACGTGTATAAATACACATATGCAAACTCTCACATGCACACACCCACACGTCTTTCGACAAGGGATGCTCAATTGAAACGTGTATTTCTAATGTTTTTTGGGGGTTTCAAACAAGCAGATGTCCCTTCTTTACTATACATGGACAACCTCTCTTTAGCACACACACGGGCACACAAGAGTTCGACCCTGGCAGGCCCACCCCTTCGTGCCGCAAGCGTAACTCCCCGAGACAAACCCTCCCAAGTAATAGGAGTTACTTATCCACGAAAACGTCTGAATACCAATGCACATTTTCCGCATGGTTGGTTATCATTTGCAATCCCCCCGTGCCCCCGCGTGACATTTTAAGTGCATAAATTAGTGTCGCTAGCGGGCTGGCGCTGGGGCGGGCGAGCCGCGCGGTGCGACAATGCCCGCGATTGACGCTAGGCTGTCAAGTGAGCCGCGGCGTGGGGGGGAGGGACAGGAAGAGCCGTTTAATTACTTATTTTCACTTCACGCCACGTCCTCTTTTCCCTCTCCCCCTCCCCCGCTCTCTGTTGATCGAATCAGCTGAGAGACACCTAGGAAATTTGAAATGGGGTGGGGTGTGTGTGTATCGAGCACATCAACAAACAAACATGATAATGACGTCCCCAGGTGACTTAATTGTATGATCATAACACGTTTAGATCTTTCCGGAAGCTTCTGTTGTGTTCGTGAAGTATCTATTCCCGGGGAGGTCTGGCAGGGTACTTTTATACTCTGTGTGTTTCCCCGGGGGATCAGCCCACTAGGAAGTCATGCTTATTCAGTAAGGGGAAAATCTCCCTGAACTGAATCGTATTAGTTCCCCTTTTCTCAGTGTGTGTGTGTGTGTGTGTGTGGGGGGGGGGGGGGGGGGGGGGGGGGGGGGGGGGGGGGGGGGGGGGGGGGGGGGGGGGGGGGGGGGGATTTATGGGCTGACTCGGGTCCGCGAAGAAGTAGTGTGTTGTTGGGTTTGTGTGTTCAGAACTAGAGATTAGCGGGATAAATCATGCGTTAGTAACGCCTTCGGCAACTGGTGCTGTTGTTCTGTACGGACGACTTGAAAGGTGAAAATTGTGCTGCTGCTTGACCGTCTGTAATCGACGTTCATTAGGACGCCGGCACGATCCATTTAACAAATGCTTATTCATCTCGGTTCCCAGTTGAAGAGCTGACGGAAGCCTTTTTTGGGGGAGTAATTATATATATTTCCACTGAGTAGCATTTGTTGGCGGATGAGGATACAAAGTCATATGAAATTGTTTTTATCTTTTCTTTATTAATAGCAGAATAGGAGAGCACTTTACAATTATCTGACACATCAACAACAAGAAGCCCTTTGATCATTCTACCATACTACATGCTTTTATCTTGTTCTCCACTCTTGCTAGAATTTACTAAGCATCCTCTACTCCCCTCTCAACCTCCCCCCCACCACCACCACCTTATCATACCCTCCTCCTCCTGCACCACCACCCCAACCTTTTCCTCCCCCCCTACCTCCACCTCCTCCTCCTCCATCACCCCAACCCTATCACCCTCCCACCTCCTCCTGCTCCTCCACCACCATCACCTCATTTTTATTCTCCACTCCTCCACCATCCCTAACCTTATACTCCTCCTCCTACCTCCTCCAACACCCCAACATTATCTTCCTCCTCCTCCTACCTCCTCCACCACCCCAACCCCAACCTCATCTTCCTTTTCCTCCTCCTACCTCCTCCACCACCCCCACTCCTCCTCCACCACCCCAACCATATCTTCCTCCTCCTACCTCCTCCACCACCCCCAACTTTCTCCTCCTCCTCCACCACCTCCAACCTTCTCCTCCACCACCCCCAATCTCCTCCTCCTCCTTCTCCTCCTACCCCCTCCACCACCCCAACCTTATCTTCCTCATCCTCCTCTTCCTACCTCCTCTACCACCCCTAACCTTTTACTCCTCCTACCTCCTCCACCACCCCCAACCTTATCCTCCTCCTCCTTCACTACCCCCAACCTTATCTTCCTCCTCCTCCTCCTCCTCCTCCTCCTCCTCCTCCTCCTCCTCCTCCTCCTCCTCCTCCTCCTCCTCCTCCTCCTCCTACCCCCTCCACCACTCCCAACCTTATCTTCGTCCTCCTCCTCCTCCCTCCACCACCCCCAACTTTATCTTCCTCCTCCTCCTCCTCCTCCTCCCCCAGCCTCCCTCTGCGGTTCTGGGTGAACATCCTCAAGAATCCCCACTTCATTTTCGACGTCCACGTGAGCGAGATGGTGGACTCCTCGCTGTCTGTCGTGGCCCAGACCTTCATGGACGCCTGCACCAAGAGCGAGCACAAGCTCAGCCGGGTGAGTGGGGGGGGGGGGGAGAGCCTGAAAGCTGACCCTTCGAAAGGAAGAAGCGGTGAGAGCTGGCGACTCCTGTGGGCTCTCTCCGATGCTGGCAGAGTGAGGGTCGAGAGGGGTGACTGTGTTTGAAATGTCAGCGTTTTCACCAAGATGGCTGTCTTTTCTCTTACCCCAGGACTCGCCAAGTAATAAACTACTCTATGCAAAGGAGATTTCCACCTATAAGAAGATGGTGGATGAGTAAGTTGCCTTCACTTCAAAATGTTGTGAATGTTTTCCTATAATGGCACAGCAGAAGGATGAATGTGTAGCCATCATAACCTGATTCTCAAACTCTGTGTATGTTTGTGTGTGTGTGTGATCTAGCTATTACAAGGGCATCAGGCAGATGGTATCTGTCAGCGACCAGGACATGAACACTCATCTGGCCGAAGTGTCTCGGGTGAGAACCGCCACTAGCTCTCACTGTGCTCCGCTATAATACTCAACTGCTCCTTCTGTTCATGTCACTTCAATACAGTTCTGTGTACACACATAAACTGTGTGTGTGTGTGTGTCATTACATAAATTGTACCGTAAAAAAGAAAAGAAATACACACTAATGTTATGAGGCCTCAAATTGCTAACTTTTTTTCCTTCAACTGATCCAGTTTTACAATTGTGATATTGTGTTTCTGTAAATGTATATGAACTAGAACTATATTTGGTCAAATTTGTAATGTTTTGGGTTGTGATGTTGCATTCTCTCAAAGCTGATAGTAGACCAGGCAATGGTTATGTATAGCAGCGCTTTGCACTTTTCAAAACATGACAACACTGTTCAATGGATTCTGGCTTTTCCTCCTTTAGTGTCACACAGACAAACTGAACACCCAAGTGGCCCTGTATCAGCTCTACCAGTATGCCAGCAAATACTACGACGTGGTAGGTGATTCTCTCTCTCTCTTTCTACCTCTCTCTCCCTCTTTCTATCTTTGTTTCCTATCATACCTTCAGGAGAACTGAATGCACTACTGCCCAACCGAATATTGCACTTTTCATTTTTCTTTTTTACTTGGCTCCACTCTCATCTTTTTGACGGCAAGATGTGTGGAATTTTAATTAAAAGCCTTTCTGTTGTGCGTGAATCTGAAAATTGGTCTGGGAATTGATTTATCCGTCCATAAGTGTGCACAGTCACTTAAGGTCGCAGAGGGGAGAGACAAAATGCAGATCTAAATGAAACCTAATGAACAAGTTGGATAAGCAAATGGTCATTCCCTTTCTCTCCCTTTCTCCCCTTGTCTTTCATTCCCCTCTCTCTCTCTCTCTCTCTCTCTCTCTCTCTCCCTCCCTACAGATCATCGCTGCCCTCGAGGATGACCCTGCCGCCCAGAGCAAACACTTGACCCTTCGTCTTCAGCAGATAGCTGCGGCTCTGGAGAATAAAGCCACAGATCTTTAACCCCCCCCCCCCCCCCCCCCCCCCCCCGCCACACACACACACCGGACGGATGGACAGACGGAGAGAACAAAAGAACGACCGAAAGAAAGACGCAAGCGAGGAGGGAGGGAGGGAGGGAGGGAGGGAAGGAAGGTAGGATGCCAGTGTGTCCACTGTGGCTTAGGGATGGATTCTCCGGAAAGAAACAAGGAGGAAAGCAGACGACGAGGGACCAACCCGTGCGAGCATCTCTGCTGTACAACCTCCATGGGACTGACGAGATACTGACGAGGTAGAGCGGAGAGGAGGAGGAGGAGGAGGAGGAGGAGGAGGAGGAGGAGGAGGAGATGACAGCATTGTGTTCTCCTTGCTATGCCTTAAAGCTCACCTGCCAACCTTTAAGGTCCACATGCACCCACCCTGAATGCAGTGCAGGAGCTGGCGAGGAAGAGTTAGGCCCCTGGCACTGGAGATAATCAGATACTCCATCCCGTGTAGAAGAGGTTCCAAGAGGAGTTGATGGATAATATATATTTTTTTTAACTGTGCGTTCTTATGCAGATAGCTTTATAAGAAGATGATTATCTTTTTAACGGATCGCCTTGTGGTGCAAATAGTGTTTCTATATGCCTGTGCGTGCGTGCGTGCGTGTCTGTGTATATGTGTGTAAGATATGTGAACAGGAGCGGGTGTGCCCACCTGCGCGTTAGTCTGTGTGTGTGTGTGTGCGTGTGCGTGTGTGTGTCCGCTGTTAGGCATGGGGGGTTTATAGGAAAGCCCTTGTTCTATCGGTTTGACCTCCCCTGACCCCGGACGAGAGCCTGAGCTCTCCCTGTATCATTTCACAAGAAGAGACCAAAGGTTCTTGCGGGGGCGTTGGCTCATCTTCTCAAATCATAGGTGTCACAGCGACACTGCGCCGAAACGTGTTCCATTTTTGTCGTTGACCGTTCTTAGGCTCACTCTTGCTTCAAGCTCGATTGCCGTTTTTTTGTGCTTGTGGAAATCGATAAATAGCACAGTCAGTTTCCCTTTATTGTAAAAAATGCCACGACACATTCCACTCAGAGTAAAGCACAGAATAAAGGAAATACTTCTTTTAATTTTGTTTTTATGAATTGTTGTTTTACAGATCATTTGAAATTGCTTATGAATGATAAAGCGTTCAAGCTTGCTTGTGTAAGCGGGCGATTGATAACAGTTTGATCAGTTATCAGTTATTGATTGGCGATTGATCAGTTACAGAGCCGGTGACTTAATATTAGCCCTGCAATAATGTCAATGTAACATAATTCACAACACTGTAGTGACGGTACACGAGGCAAAGCAGTTAATATGGTATCAATGCAGCAATACATGTTGAAACTGTCCAGCTGATTCATTTATCGAAAGCGTAGTGTTACCGTTGTAATGCATTTATATGTAGTGCCATTTTTATAGTATTTTACCAATTTCAATAGTCGCTCTACATTTCTGCCTCCTTTGTTAATAATGCTGATGTTAATACTTTTGTGAAGGGATATTTGAGAGTTCTATGGTACGTTTTGAAGAAGTAATATTTGTTTTAGCTTTGGTGTGATGTTATGGGGCTCAGGTGAAAGTATCTACACACGATTGTAGGAATTGGGGGGGGAGGATTAATGTGTAAACATTAGGGTCCAAATAGGATGTTTGCTATTTCTTTACCGCTCTATTGCAATTACTTTCATCCTTGTATACTTTATTCATGCTGAAAAAAGAAAGGACTGATATATATATATATATATATATATATATATATATATATATATATATATATATATATAAATTCATTAGGGTTTGCCTTGAACATTTAGTTGGCACATTGGTACTTGCGACATTATCTCATAAGATATGGCCTTCAGTTTTAATAGGAGCTGAACTAGATGCCTAAGAAATCTGAGATGATTTTAAATCAAAATCACACAAATAGTGAAAAAAGAGGGCCTCAAGATGACAACGGACATGATCTTATTACGGGAGTTTATCAAGTTAAATCGACGGAGTCCATCATCATGAGTCTATTTATTGAGCAGTATAAACACTGCCTCAGGCCACAGTTCATGTTTATTGGCTCATTTATTAAAAGAGAACGTTCTGCTGTTTGTTCATGAAATGCGGCGAAGATTAAAAGCATTTCGGGACGGCCCTGATTTATTTGTAGTTTTTTTTAACAGTCACCAACTGATGGCGACCATGTATGGTAAAACGGAGCCCAAAGAGCTCTCGAGACCCCAGAATGTGAGCGATTCCTGCCTTAGCCAGTGTAAGTGTGTAATTTTTTTGCACAGGGCCCAAGCATGCATGCCTGCCTGTCTGTCTGCTGTCTGTCTACCCTGACGGCCCTGCTCACACACAGCAGGGGGTCTTGGCATTCTGACCCACAGCAGACCTTGACCTTGGGGCTGGTCACTCAGAACGGCGCAGAGCAACACTCCATATAAGTGAAGCAGCAGGGTGGGGGTGGGCAATGCTTTTGATCTTGACTGCTGCAATCCATCCCTATCGCCGCTTACCGCCGGTGTCCTCTCGCAAAGAGAGTGATGCAAGACGCTTCTTTCGAAGCCCTTTTTCCTTAACCAAAAACGTGCCTTACCGATAGGATGACTCGTAGATATATAGATGTGTCCTTTCTAAATTCTATCGATAACTTAAAGTGATTTATGATTCTAGTGCTATAGACACAGCAATGTATTTGGACTTGTGATATTTTGTGTGCTGTCAAGAAAATAAAAATATATATAAAGCTAAACACCCTGCTGCAGCCATGTGCGTGCCAATAGGCTGAAGACATTGTTTTATTTTATGTGCACTTTTCCTTTTTGGGTGTCTGTGGTGTGTGTGTGGGTGTGCTTAGTAGGCCTTCTGTGACTATGGCCCAAGCGAATAAATGTAAAGCAATGTCCATCCCCAACTTTTTTCCCATTAAAATGGTTGGAAACCTAAAATTCGCTCCAAGTCAAAAGGATAATTGTGTGTAGATTGATAATAGCTCAAAATTGTTGCAATGGTGTTTTTCCTTCTTTTGCCCTGTGTTTCTACCGTGTGTATGATTAATGACTATCTATACTCGACAAATGAGCTTTCTTACTGCTGTGCAGTTATTTTTGTTTCCTATAACATATATACCTTTGTAAAAACATGTTGAAATACTGTACTCTTCACTGTATAATCCTATGCATTGAGTCGTGGGGCGTGGGGGGGAAATTAAGTTTATTTGTGCAGTTGTCGAGACATTTTCTCCCCTCCCTTCCATTTGGAAAACTTGTGAATGTGCCGTGGTGATAAAAACGAAACTGGAACGGTCTCATTTTCAACGCTGGCGAAAACAATGTCCCTTTCAACCCGAGGCAGCTCACAAGCCAATCTTGATCTGTTCGTAGTGGATGAACTCACTCCTCCAAAGTTGATGTGTGTGTGTGTGTGTGTGCGTTTGTGTGTGGATGGAGCATTTACACATGGGTTTCATCACCCACGCCACCGTGAATAAATTTCTCAGAGATGTCTAATGCAGGGTTTCTTTTCTGTGTCCTTCGTGCACACACACACACACACACACACACACACACACACACACACACACACACACACACACACACACACACACACACACACAGAGCCTTGATCTGTTATCAGTTAAGACACCCCTCTTGAGTACCCCCCTCACTTCTATCTAATGCAAATGGTTTGATGTGGTCGTTGCTACGGTTTGACAGCAGAATACTCAGTTCTACAGTTGAGTTGAAGCGAGCGTCGAATAGAATATCCTCATGCACCCATGATAACCTAATTACCTAATTATATGTCATACGCATTATGGTAATAACCATAATCAAGTAAATGAACAGACTATACAGCCTGTTTTATCCATAGCAACTTACAGTGAATTCAGGTACAGGTCATTAAGGACCTAGTGAGTAAGTGTTAGGCCTCTTGCTCAAGGATGCCCTGCAGGTAGGCTGAAGGCATTTGGGGATCAAACCCAGAACTTTTCACCCTAACCACTGACTACACTATCCAGCACTCCTACTTCTTACAGCTGTAACCATTTCTCCCCCTCACTCACATATCGCCACACAAATACAAAAGATACAAAACGTTCATGGTCAAAATGATCATGGCCATTCACTTCAGTGTCTTTGGCTTGCGCCGTAGTCTTACAATGCATATTACAGACCCAAGGTTTGACTACATAATAGGATCTCATAATGTAAACATGCTCCGTGTGGTGTCTGCAATCCCCCAAGTGAAGGGGGGGGGGGGGGGGAAGCACAAACTAATTAAGCACAAACTGCTAAGCATAAAATGCCAGGAAAAAGGAGGTGCGGGTGTGTGGGGGGCAAGATGAAAGGGAGGACAGGAGGCTGCGGGGGGGAGCAGCTCATCTGAGCTGCTTCGCAAACCCCCACGCCGGGAGGGAGATATCAAAGACTGAGCAGGGGCCGCGGAGGCGTTAACTTGTAACCGAGCGGAGAGATTTGCTCGCAGATATCCACCCAGAGGAACGCAGACGAGAGGCACCGCCAAGAGTGATTACGCTTGATTATCACAAGTGTCCTTGCTGCTAACACACACACACACACACACACACACACACACACACACACACACACACACACACACACACACACACACACACACACACACACACACACACACACACACACGCACACACACACACACACACACACACACACACAATCACACACACGTGCTTATCCGAGGTGATCCTGTGCCCCTATCCCGAAAATGGAATTACTGTATATAGACTGTTTAAGGGCATGCTATATGTATTATTTTGTGGGGAATGAGCTCATTGGTCATGCCATATTGCTAATGATAAGACTATGAGGTATGTATCCTACGGTTCAATACCACACACAGCAGCACACATTTCACTTCAGCTTGCTGGTGAAAATAAGTTGATATATTAAAATAATTAGAATTATATACACTTATTTATTATTGGTACTAGCAATAAAGAAATTAGTCTTTGCTTCAGACTCTGCAGCCAGCCACTGGACAAGCGGAAGACGAACCACAAAAAGCTGTGTTTGTCAGCATGCTGCGTTGCATCGCCACACGATCTAACCAAGGATGTTTACTACAAGAACACAATGCAAGAAGTCTAGCAAGATGAATCTTGGAATCCATTTTTTTGCCGCTGGGAGGACACCAAAGATTGGGGAACGTGAGAAAGCAAACCGTCTGTTGTTGACTTGCTAAAATGAATTATTTAGAGTGTGATTAAAAAAAGGAATTACAGGAATAATTAGGGCTTTAGGAGGAAAACAATGGGTAAAAGAAAACATCAGTTTTAACAGACTTCTCCGACACCAACTCAATAGTCTCTTCAATAACCTAAATACCCTACTGAAATAAAACCTCACTACTTGAAACTACATGGTGGTTATACAGGTAATATGAAAGTAAACAGACATGATAAAGCATCAGTAGCCTATTATAAGTGATCCATATAATAGATGAATGGTGGATTAAATAGTTGCAATTGGTAAACCCCCAAAACAATTAATGAGTAATTCACAAGCCTTGCTTTCAACAATTGCATTAAACTATTGTAATGCTTTCCAAGTGCCCCCTCCAATTTTGACCTCATACTAGATAATATTTAGTTTTTTTTCAATTACTTTTGAGCACCACAAACGAAATTTCATTCAGCTATTTGGTTGGCAGAGACCTCGCAGTAAATAAAATAATGACGTTCAAAATGTACAAATTGAGCTGCTTGGTGAGCTGGCTCTTTAATCATGGCTGTAATATTACAGCCACAGAGGGCCTATTGCTGTCATACCTCTTCCCAACGCAGTGTTTTCTCATCAACATATCCGTGCCTTTACTACACCATTAACTTCCAAGCTTTTTGATAATCTTATTACATTGAGTGCTGATGTGATCCTGTGTGTACCCATAATGGAGACAGACTAATTCATTAGCAGATTCAGCATTTTACATCTAGGTAATTGTCGATAGGGTCGGTGAAAGGCACCGACTCATGGAACGGATCATTAGACAAACAGAGAAACAGTAGCTGTCATTTCATAGGCCTGATAGTCCCTGTAGGCTAAATATTTGCAGCCTTCTTTATCATATAAAGACTCGTAGAAGAATTTATTGTTTTTAATTTGATTGAATTTCTCAATCTTAATCCAGACCATCGGATCCACGCCCATTTCTGAGTGTGGGTTGGCGGCAGCACCCTGACCCCTGACCTCCATATACTGTCCATTAGCACGCTAATACACACATGCTAAGGGAAAATGGTGCGCACAAGCATCAGCATTATTAATAACCATTCGTGATATTGTGGCTGTAAAACTATGTAATCTCACTACCTCTGATACCAGCCTTGCTCGTGATGTGACAATCTCCCCGGGAAAAACATTTAGGGGCAGGTTTTAATACAGACTACGGACGAAAGAGGGTGCTTTGCTTGCCTATGCCGTAAGTCCCGCGCAACCATTGTTGCCGGAAACTTGTCAAGGAAATGAGTTCGGAAGTGACAGCGAGATGCACCAATCACCGCGAACCTGTGTCGTTTAACCAATCATCTGGGCGTATTTGCAGTGGGCGTCAACAACCTGTCCAATCAGATGTCATCTTCCATTTTTATTTTGGTCTAGCCCAGTTCCAGAATGTGGTAACGTTATGTTGATGAATGAAACCGGGACGCGAAATACTGTAATTATACACGTTTTTAAACGTATACATGTGGACAAATATCGTCTCCTGCATGCCTGAATTGACAGGTCACTATTACTAAACAGCTCATCATCACACTACAGTTAGCAGTAGCTCCCCTGATCATCATGCTAACGGTACAATAACTGAGGAGGTAAGGACAATTTAATGATATTAATCCATTCATATCAATCCAGGGACGTATGTAAATTGCCATAATAACCCGACAGTGGCTTTTGTATCCCCGGTGCTATTCTTACGTTAGCTCAGTAACGTCATTTGTTGTTGGCACAGGCTACAGCTCTTTCTTCATGGTTGTAGAGATGTATGCATGCGTTCCTTATCCACATTGATCCAGTCTACCCTTTTCTTACTCTATTTTCATGGTGTAGGTGGAGGCAACCGTGACGCCGCTACTAGTATGTATTCCACACCTAATGGCGCCCTCACTGCTAAAGGCAACGATAACAGCATTACGGAACTGCTCGGTGCCCTGTGCGACTGCAGTATCTACGGGGTGTCGTGGAAACGCCGTGCCCTGGGGGGGCTTTCAAAGGAAGGCGCCCGTAAGGCTCTCAAGAAGCGTGCGTACGGTGCCCTGCTGTCCAAGTTTTTCCAACCTGGCACCTGTAAAGGCTCTGCCTCTGGCCCAGCCACCACACCGCCCAGAAACAAAGTCTTGATGATCTCCTTCGACCTACGTGTGGCCGGATGTCGGGAAGAAGCGGAGCGGTTGGAGGAGCTGCTCGGAGCCCTGCCCGAGGGAGACACCGCAGACCCCGTTCTGGAGCTCCTGGTGCACTTGGCCGGCTCTGCTCTCCCTCCACCCACCTCGTTTAGCCGGGACTACATGAGACGAGAGAGGCCCGTGCTGCGGAGGCCCCCGCTGGAGGGCTACCAGAGCGAGGAGCTGCAGAGGCTAGAGGCCCGCGCCTGGAGTCTGGTGTGCAGTGAGGAGTGGGGGTCTCTCGGTGGTCTCTGTGGGACTCTGGGCCTGATGGACGCCCTTCCAGGTACTGGGCTGCAGGCGTTGAGGATGAAGTTGGAAGTTGAGGAGAGGTTTGAGAAGGACACCAGGTTGTCGCTGTTCGGTGCACTGCAGCACACCCGGACCTCAGACCTACACATTAGGCTGGACCTGCCTCCTGTACCTAGTGATGCAGATGTTACTGGGCTGGCCATCAAGGTAGAAGGTTCTGCTTTCGTTAATCTATATGATAATGGAGAAAATGTGTGTAGGCCTGTATTATTGAAAAAGCCAGGTTTTTATTATTCTCCTTTTTCTTTTTTAGAGACTATAATACTATATCATTTCTGTGAAATGTCTTGTTTTTTTTGCAGGTCCCGCACTGTTTTGATCAGTCGGAAGACGAGGGCTTTCAGTCGGCCTCCAACCTGACCCCAGACTCACAGTCGGAGCCAAGCCCATGTCCTGAGTTTGATATCTGGGAAGCTCTCAGCTCATTTGAGCCAGGAAAACGCCGCTGCTGGGAGTCAGTTGGCTGGTGAGGAATTTGACAAAGGTTCTCCCAAGTTCCGATCTAAAAGCTGCCCTGTTGTGTCACCTCTGTAGTTGAAAGCTGTTCATTAACAAATTATTTAGTTTAAGTTGTATAATTGCTTCAGACATACGGCCAAAAAGCAAGTCTGAAGTTTGTGATTGGCTCTGATCATCAACATTCAACGTTGCCCTAAATGACACTGAAGCATCGTTTCGATGTCTCATTTCCACATTTTGTTTCCTCCTGACTACTTGACTGCAACTGCATGTCTGTTCTTGGGGTATAGTGAACAAACAATATGAAGAAGGACGTAGGGAATAATTTTGTCATTCAGCAAAAACTTTTATCCAAAGCGACCAAATTCAGATCCATGCCTTTAATCCCCCCCCCCCCACCATCCAGTCCTCCAGGAAACCGGGAGCTGCCCTATATAACAGAGGGAGGCAGGGAAGCCTTCGATCAGCTCTACCGCCTCTGGGAGGGTCAGATGAGGGTTGTAAGCACAGTCGCGACCCCATCTCCCATCCTGCCTCTTCCCCTGGACTCCCAGACCCAGCTGGTTAGTGACCTGCTCAACGTGCTGATCGGAGTGGAGTCCACCACCTTTCCACTTAGCCAGGTACGGCCCCTCCATTTTGATGTCAATCATTTTTGGTCATTTGAGATAATTACATATAATTTTTAGTAGGGACGGACATGAGTACTCAAGTACTCTATTTGGTCGTCAGTTCTGAGATGTCTAAGTGAGTCTTTAGAGAAATTGAAAAATCTTTTTCTGGCCTCAGGTTGGTTCTGGTTGCTATGCGGGTGTCTCAGGTTGAAAGATATAGTGACTAGAAAGAGGAAAGTATTTTAAAAGATGAAATCGATGAGTTGAATGTTCAGTGCAAGTTATGCAATGTAAAACTTGTCTGGCACAATTTCTCAATCATCACAGACTCGCGTCACACCTGGCAGTGTGCGTTAGATATTCTTATGTTAGAACTCAAATCCCCAACCCTATTTTGTAGATCGTATTGTGTTCCTGTTTATTAATATGTATATTAAAGATTACACTACTAAATGGTTGTGCTGAAAGCTCATTAAAACCTAAAGAAGCACTGTTGACTACAGACAATGGAAATTTCCCTTGTCTACTATAGCACCACTTGCTGCCGTGTGCATTTGTGGAAAGTGTAGTATGTAGCTGTGCTTTGGAAATGTCTCCATTTGCGAAATGTCAATTAGGAAATGCTAATTGTCTTTCGGAAGAACACATAATTCGGGTAATTAAACAATACTAATTTAGACCAAAGATGGTGTAAAAAAACAAGGTGAGAAACTGCTCATTAATGCAAATGAGATGAAGCCCAAACATAGTGAGCCAAAACAGAATGTGTATATATATATATATATATATATATATATATATATATATATATATATATATATATATATATATATATATATATTACACAATTATAGTAAATAAATTATACAAACAATATGGCCGCTAACTACTGTACAACATGGGGACTTTATGTGTATTTCCTGACGAAATAAATATATTTAAAAGACCGGTAGGAAAGGCAATTTTCTAGATTTTATTTATTTTTAATTGGGTTCAATGAAATCCTGAGCTCGCCAATTGTATCTTACTTACATCATTTGTTACTTTGCTGCATGGTTGAAGACGCCTGAAAGGGTAGAAAGCATTTCTACTCCCTAATGCAGAAATTACAAATAAACTTAAAACAAGTTGGCATGTTTAAAAAGTCACAAGCGCACAGATAAAGGCTTGCTTAAAAGTAACCGTACTGTTCTCTTCTCTCCACCGTTGCCTCTCCTCCTCCTCCTCCTCCTCCTCCTCCTCCTCCTCCTCCTCCTCCGCTGCCCGGTACTGCGTGGTCACCCCACGGGGTCCATTACCAACGTGCGTGGGCGCTCCCTGTCCCCAGAGTGTGCAGTTCGACGTCAGGCCGGGGGTGTGCGTGTCGGGCACCTCCCCGGAGAGCATGTCACGTCTCCTGGGGGAGCTGGCGCAGTATGGCACCCATTACCTGAGGCTCAGCCACTTCTCCCGACAGACTTCTAACAAGCGTGGCCTGGTCTTTCAGGTAGGAATGTACAATTGTCTTTAATGTCTTCTATTTTTTTTTTCACGAATTTCTTTTTTTTTTCGTGTCCACCTGGCTCCGATGTAACTACTGTACCTTTCAGAGATGAGCTCAGTAATAGCTCTCTTTTTACTAACCTTTTTACTCAGGGCTTTTATAAGGGCAGCAACCGTCATCTCTTTCGCTCTTTTGTCTATCTCCGTTTCTTCACTCACAAAGAGGTGGCAATTGTGGCCTATTGGATATGATGGAATATTTAGAAATGTTTCTGCGTACCTGAGTCAATCATGTAAATTAATCGCACGCGTTTGTGTGTGTGTGTGTGTGGTGTTAAGGCGTTTACAGGTGGGCTGAGGAAGTACCTCCACTACTACAGGGCCTGTGTTCTCAGCACGCCACCCACCCTCAGCCTGCTCACCATTGGCTTCCACTTCCGCAAAGTGGGCCGGCAGCTTAGGTGAGACCACCAGCACCCTGTTAAGTCAAAGGGGCTGATTCAAAATTTTATATTTGAGTGTAATTTGTTGAAAATGGCACAGCTATCAGTCAGCTATTGGTAGCGTTGGAGCATTCGAATGTTAGTAATTGTGTTGGTAGTAAAAATGAAAAAAAAGGTAATTGTTTAGTAATTAATGGTGAAAGGATTTCCTGTTATAGGGCTCCATATTCATTAAGTCCTTGTATAAAACTAACTAGCTGTGCATGTGTGTGCTATATATATGTATATGTAAAATGGTGATTATCACCTTACTGAATGGATATTCATGCATCCATCCACCTGCATCCAGTTTGAATAAAATGCTGAATCGTCTGCCCTTCCACCTGCGTCCTCAGGTACCTCTCGGAGCTGTGCTGTGTGGACGGGCCCTCAGGTGTGGGCCGGGCTACCTTCCCCGTGGTAAGCGACCACCTCCTTTGATCCACGACCAAGTCATCTGCCATGTGTCTTCAGTGGCTGTGTTCATCCACTGAATGTGTGGCTCCTCCCTCCCTCAGGGCGTGAAGATGCTCTCCTACCTCTACAACGAAGCGCAGAGCAACTGCAGCAACGAGAACTACCCCGTGCTGCTGTCCCTGCTGAAGAGCAGCTGTGAGCCCTACACACGGTGAGTCGGCGTCCCCATGCCGCACAAAACGCTTAACGAGCAGGTGAACATGTATTCTTGGACACTATGTTCCGGATTAGCTTCACCACCAGGGGACCTTGGTGTCATTGCCACTAACCTCCACAATTTGAGTCTCATTTAGACTATGAGCTGTTGGCTGCGATGGAGATAAAACTGTTGATTCATCAAAAGAAAGTGGGTTCAAACCGTTCTTCATATCAATTATTAATACTTGATTATTAGAATTACTTTGACCGCTGTTCTGCAATTTATAAATATTTTAGTAGTTTCAGTCTCACTGAGACACTTCTATCCACTGCAGAAAAAGTGTCTGCTATGTAAGGGATAATGTACAGCTGGTCATTATTGTGAAATAAACCCAGAAAGCACGATGCAGGACCCTGACACGAATATAACATATAGTACTTACTAAATCAATCAATCATTTGACACAAAATATTATTGATTATTGATTCAAAAATGTATTTTATTGCTCCCACACATTTTTCTATCATAGCATCCATAGCATGGTCTGTTATTCAAAGCAGTGGTCTGCTATTCTGAAATAACCGACCGTAGAAGGCTGTAATTGACCAATCACAATCGACTATTCAACAAAGCTGAGTAATAAATAGTAATAGTATGCTTTTTACTTAAACTTTGGGATGGTGCGTCTCTGCTGAAATTATTGTTGCATTGGTGGATGTATTGTTAATGGACTGCAGCGATTCTTTTTACTATAATAAAGATAACATTCGTACCATTGACATTCGCATCGGATATGTGAACACATTTTTGGCACATATAATAGTCCAAGCATTTCAAAAGTATTTTTCTGTGAACCCCACATAGATTTGTGTCTGACTGGGTGTACAGCGGGGTGTTCAGAGATGTTTACAGTGAATTCATGATCCAGGTCAACGAGGACTATCTAAGCTTCAGAGGTAACACACAAACACACAAACACACACACACACACACACACACACACACACAGGTGACTGGGTTCAGCTGTTGGGATCAGTCGAAGTCTTCACAGAGCGATTGTATGTCGAGAAGAAAATCAATTTTTGTCATAGATTAAACGCCTGGTTGGGTTTAACCTAGTGTGTGTGTAGAGGTTATAAACACACAAGGTCAGACCAAAACAACCCCAGTCAGATGACCTTTTGTTTTTAGTCAATGTATTTTGTCATGTCAGTTTAATACCTGGTTCCTTATGGTGAGCTACATTCAATCTCTCTACCATAATGCTATTTTGCCCCTGAAGGGATTTTCATGTAATTTAGGTTTAATGATTCACTTATCTTAAAGACCAGAGGTGACCGGCGCAACAGCTGACGGTGTCATCTGTTGGGCATCTGGGCATCTTGACTCAGTCTTTTTTATTTTACCTTTTTTAGCTTGGTCATTCCTCATCATAATACATTACAATATAAATATGTATGAATATTTTTTTCCTCGTTATTGGTTGTTGCAGAAGCACACACAGCACATATTCATCATATTATGAAGGTGTCAGGGACATTTCACGGTGAATATCTGTTTAAGCACCTGATTCCATCAAAAGAAATGTCAGAGGAGTTATCCCAGTGGATGAACACTTTGTGCAATGCTAACTGGACAAGCTCTCTATAAATAGCACTTTATTTGACACAGGTCATCAGTGTGTGACCCACCAGTGTTACTGCTTCAAGGCGTCGCGCATCACTTACCTCAGGGTCAAAGGTTATTCCGCTCCTACGCTACGCCTCATCAAGTCCAGCCGAGAATCCTACACACACATCGGACTCCCTTTTTTAAAATTGTTATTATAGTCTTTTTGGAGGACACACAAATGTCACTGTTTCATCCTCCAAGTCTGTGTCGCCAGGGAAGCAATCAGCGGGCTAAGCTCTCCTGGCAAGACACAGGCTTCCAGGCAGGGAGCCCTCTGCATCCACGTCCTCCGTCGCCTTTTTGTGCTCAGGATCACTAAGCTAAGCAGCCAGGCTCCCAAGTGTTGGTCCAAGCAGCCAGAGTTAAATGGGGCGACACAAGCAACACTTCTCGTGGAGGACAAAGTTTCGGCCCCCCTGGCCGTGACGAGTGGTGTCGACCGCCCTCTTACTTTTCCATTGTGCTCCCCCAAAATTGGAAATCGGAGCGGGTCATCTGCTAAATTGTGTTCTTTTCAAATCCCCAAATGGAGCCGCTAATTATATTAAGGCGAAATTATACCTAATGAGGCGGATAGTCGCCGTGCGTATACCTTGGGCTTCTATGCCGGTGCTTCCATTTATGGTTCTGCGCCAGTGATTTTGAACGTGGTCCCCTAAAGTCACAAATTCAGTGACATTTCGTGATCTTTATTATGTAAAGAGAATGGGTCTTATATGCGAACGTCCCTAGACTATTGTATAATAAAAGAACCCCAGAAATGAGGTTTCTAAGCTGACCAAAAAGGCCAAATTCTACGGTGAAGTATTATGCATTTAGTATTTATGTCTGGGAGCTCATGGACTCCTGGTTTGTGCCTCCACAGACAAGCACTTCTGGCAGCGAGGCTACACCCTGATCTCCAAGGACGTGGAGGACTTTGTGCCCGTCTTCCTGAGGCACATCGCCAACGACGTCTACGTCTGTGGCAAGACCATCAACCTGCTGAAGATCTGCTGCCCGCAGGTGTGATAGCAACACGTCCAGACCCCAACCAGTAGGACTCAACATTGGCCGTGTAGATGGTATCCCCCCACCCAGCTCTTTTTAAGAGTTTGTGTGTGTGTGTGGGGGTGGAAGCATGTCTAGATCTATGCACAAAATGTCAGCCTCAATTATGAATTATATGCTTATTATCCTAACAACTTTCAAATTTGTAACTAAATGGGATAGTGAACAAAAGTAGCAAACAAACACAAATAATAACGGTGTTATTTAAATGGAATGACCTTTTGGTACGCCATCCATTCCAACGTTGCCTTAGTCTCTTAATTCCCCCAGTGGGAATAAATGTGATGTGCGCCTAATGTGGATCTCTTGTCTGTTTTCGCCTGCAGCACTACATCTGCTGGTCGGAGCTGCCTACGCCCCGCATCTCTGTCACCTTCTCCCTGCAGGAGGTGGAGGAGATCGAGCGGGACTGCGCCGTGTACCGCGGGCGCGTGGAGATGATCGCCAAGCACAGCGCCACCAGCAGGGAGGAGCAGGTACAGCAACTCTCACTGGTGGAGGTTTTTTTATGCAAGCCTTAAAAGTCCTAGACAGACGTGAAAAATCGGATGCTTCCTCATCTATCTAACATCTTTGTAATTTTGAGAGGATTTGAGTTTCTTAGTTTATGAGTTTAGTCCGCCAAAAAGTAAATAATGGAGAATTATGAAATCCTTAGAAATCATAGACAGACAAAACCTTCCAACATTAAGGTCAGAAGCCTACCTCCTTATGACGCCATTGACAGGCGACCAAATAAAACGTACCGTTCCCTGGAATAAAATTACGGATTTCTCTGGGTTTGAACATTGTTGGAAACATTTGGGATAATGTAAGTACAAAACTCATATGTAACATAGGTCTAGTCATTTTAAGATATGTTAATGCGGAAATGTTACATATTATACCTTTTTTAACCAACATATTGTTTTGAGCTAACCATTACTTTTGTTTTGTAAAAAATCTTTTTGTTTGCATCATTTAGATGTCTCTAAATTAGGAAAAGTTTGCACATGTCATTATGTTTAATGAGCCAAACCAGTGTTATCGTTACACTGTTTAGGAAAGGTAATGGATCAGATCGGTGATAAAGTTTAGGATTTGTGGAATGGATCGGGCCCGTTAAAAGCACCGGCATTGGCGCTGCGTTGTCCCGCTTCACGTGAGCGTAAAAGTGTTGTGCGGTTCCTCTTGCGTATTTCCTTCCGTAAATGGAACAAATTGCCTAATGATGGAATGATCTTTTTCCCCACGCGGAGCGATTGAGACGATTCCCCACGCCATCGCCTGAGTTACGACCGCCGCCCCAGTCCTCCGGTCTCCCGCTCCTCGGTGGAGTCATTAGGTTTGATGCACTGGTGCCTGAGGACCGGCGCGGCGAGGCGCTGTTGATGATGTAGTGCGAGCCCTACTCCCCAACTCCCACTCCCTCCTAACCCAACCCCCCCCCCCCCCCCCCCCCCCCCCCCCAAGCCTGTATTCCAAGGAAGTAATGGTACCAGCGATGGTGAGGTGAGTCGCCGGCCACAAGGATAGATCTTTGTTATTAATGTCCTCGGTGTGTGTGTGTGTGTGTGTGTGTGTGTGTGTGTGTGTGTGTGTGACCCTTTTGTTAGGTGCGGCGCACGGAACACGCGCGCCAGGAGCTGATCAATCAGATCCGCCAGTCCGCAGCCAAGACCCTCGACAGCATCCGTGGTGGGTGATGCACTGGCGGGCAACCGAGACACACACACACACACACACGTATACGCACCAACATGCATATAGACGCGCATGCACCAACACACACACTCACGTGCATGCACCCACTCATAGACACTCATGCTAATTGCAACACTGTGCGTCTGGTTATGACATGAGTGGATTTCTAAGAGCTCTTAGCCCTCGCAGCAGGCATGGCTGTAGTACAGGGAGGTCTTCTGAACGCGTTCCAGCACTGCAGGCTGTGAAATGTAATCTTCACTCCCGTGGTTCACCAAACTCCTCGTGCCGTTTATTACTTCTAAAGTAGTAGGGATTTTGGAGGGACCTTTTGGTCCAATGCCACCTGTGAACCCTGTGTGTGTGAGTGTGCATACCTATGAGTTTACCTAAGGTGCACGGGGACCCACCTGTATTAATATCTATCTATGGGTGTGTGTGTCTGTGTTTGTGTGGAAGGGGTTTTAAGCAGCCTGCTTTTCTCTGTGTCTCTGTGTCTCTCTGTCTCTTGTCCTGTCTGTTTCTGTGCGTCTGTCGCTAAATCTCTCCCCTCTCTGGCCCCCTGTAGGGCGGCAGGTGTCACTGCGTCTAGCTGAGGAGGCCAAGAAGAGGGAGCGCTTTGAAGAGCTGAAACAGCACCTTGAGCAAGAGCAAGAGGTGTGTGTGTGTGTGTGTGTGGGGGTGGGGGGGGGGGGGCTTAAATACATTTAGTAAATGAATAATGTAAGTAGGAAGATGGATGGCATCCACAAGGCTATTAAAGAAGGATGACACCGTTTTTCTTTTTTTTCTTTTTTTCAGTTGATCGATTTTCATGACAAGCTCATAATGAAAAACTAATCTATCCTTATTATTTTCAGCGCAAATCTCTGATACTCTTGCCAACTAGTGATTAGGAAAGAAAAACAAATATGATGGGGCCTTTAAATGAGCTTGAAAATGATCATTAAGTCGCCTACGGCAATTTCCCACCACTAACCACCACTCCCCCACAGTACCCCCTCCCCACTGCCTATTGTCTTTTTGTCTTTATGGCCACCTACCTATTTACATCTTTGAAAATTACGGGGTAGAGACGAACACTGTCTTCAGTTTCATCCCCCAATTAGAAATATTTGTGAGGGGAGATTAATCCAGAATGGAAGCGACCCACTTTTAGGGCACCCATTTAAACACCCACAATACTCATGGCACTCATGCCATGAGTACAGATGCCTTTGAAAACGCATTTTTTGTTTTCTCATGCTCCATTCTGGCTTTCTGTCCGAACTAAAACTTGGATTTATTTTAAAGACGCTCTCCCATGAGGATGAATAAAAATAGAAAAACACCAGCCTTGCTTTATAGTGTTGCCGGGGGAAAACGCACATGACTCAGACATCAGCAGTCGGCTAAAGTGATCCGAGGACGTGCATGAAAGAAGGCCTACGACCTGATGCCGAGGGGGGGGGGGGGGGGGGGGGGACACTGCTGAAAACGCTAGTGTGGACTGAAAGCTTTGGACAGAAACAGCGTTTTCACATTGAGCCGCCATTGAGCGAGGACACGGTGCTGATGTGTGGGTGTTTGTGGGTCTCCAGTGGCGAAGCGCGGCCAGGAGGAAGGAGCAAGAGGATGACTTCAGCTTCACCAGGGAGCTCCGAGACCGCGAGCAGAGGCTGCAGGTCCTGGAGGAGCAGCTGGAGCAGAGAGCCAGGTCAGCACACAGGCCTACCGTAGACCAATTACACAATATACACCGCTCATACTCCCAGAGAGTCAGGACAGCACACAGGCCGACCGTAGACCAATTACACAATATACACAGCTTATGCTCACAGAGAGTCAGGATAGCACACAGGCCGACCGGAGGCCCACAGTAGGCCAATAACACAATGTACACCGCTCATACTCCCAGAGAGCCAGGTCAGCACACAGGCCGACCGTAGACCAATTACACAATATACACAGCTTATGCTCAGAGAGCAAGGCCTGCACACAGGCCTACCATAGACCAATAACACAATATACACAGCTTATGCTCACAGAGAGACAGGCCCGCACACAGGCCTACCGTAGACCAATAATAACCGTTAGAACTGAGATGACTAGATTAGATAGATTGCCTGATGATTTGCACAGCGCTCAAGAAGAACCCTCCTCAATATTCAAATCCGGCCTATTATTCACAGCAATTTGGCGAGTTGCAGATTCCTTGCCAAATAGCACTAGTCACTCTCTCTGTGCATGACACTCACACATGATGGGAGTTTCTCACCCCCCCCCCCCCCCCCCGCTCCCTCCCCTCAACGCTAGCGGCTGAAACTAAACTCATTAAAACGCAGAAAAGTGGGAACCAAACATCTGAGTGAGTTGAACGACAATCCCATCGTTGTTCGGGTGCCAGGTTTTATTCCTATTATCGCGGACGCACGCATCTCCTGTCAACGTGTCTGCGAGCAAGACGTCTCATTCCCTCTCGATTCCCTGCTCGTACCGTCCCACGCTGTTGAATCGCTAACATCCGAGTTGATTGATGTCCTGTCGGCTCTGGTGCGCACAGGAACGAGCTAATTGCTCAGTACAGCCGCCTATCGGAGGACGCCGCCCATCGAGAGAGGCGGGCCTTGTGGAGGGTCCAGCGAATGAGGCTTGACCAAGCACGTGCCCAATTCCTAACACTGGACGAAGAAAAGATTGAGGTCAGTTTTGTCAGTTATCACAAAATGGATTATTGTATAAGCAGCGCAAGGTTCTTGCAGTAATTGCCTCATTCATGTCTCTCCTTTTTTAATTAAAGGGGGAATTTGAGTTCACCAAGACACTTTTTTTAATGTATTTTTTATGTTACCTGCAGAACATACTGGAGAAATATCCCTTGGGGCAGGAGAGACCTCCCATTGAATTCCTTTCAGCTGTTCCCCAGACGGTAATGCAACAGACTGCACTGCAACAAGAACAGGTATGATTCCAGTTGTTGTTGTGATATGTAAACATGCCCCCCCCCCCCCCCCCCCCCCCCCCATGCTGCTTCAACTAAACATCCTTCTCTTTGACAGGAGTCATCAGAACACCTCACAGCGGAGGGCCGGGAACTTCCTGACGGCGTTCCTGTCTTCGACCAATCGGCTGCAAGCTCCGCCTCGATCACCAAGGACGTAGATGTGAACGACTTGCTTCCCCGGCCACTGGACCAGGCCCTGGGGGAGATGGGCTCCGACCCCCAGCAGCAGCCTCAAGCCATAGTAGACTATGACTTTAGTGCCCCCTTCAGACCGCTAGAGGGCATAACAGGTCAGGCCCCGGCCCAGCCCCCGCCTCCCTTGGGCCCCACGGCGGTCCTGCCGGACATGGCGGGCGTCCCTCACCCTTCAGCCTCTCACATAGCTGTCGGCGAGAACGTGTCTAACGTCCAGGCGAGCGTCCCAAGATCCAGCACCTACGGCCAGGCCTCCAAGTCCAGCTTCCCCATAGGACAGTACACCCTGGAGGGAGGAGCGCTAGATGCACCAAAACGCAACGCCTACGGACACCCCTCACAATCTGCAGTGCAGCTGGGGGACTGCGGCGCTGCGAGTGGAGATGACAACAAGCCAGAGCCACTTGGATCTACGGCTGTACAAAAAAGTGCTTTGGTGGTGGTTGAAAATACGTTGGAGGCAAACCAGCAACCACAGTCCAACGCTCCGAAGCCTGTAATGGAAACGGCTTCTGTTCTTGTGGAGGATACTAGTTCTCCTTGTGGTTCTTCAGTTGAGGCTAGCTCTGAGCAGGACTGTGGAGGCCTCCCGGCCAAAATGGCTCCTCCTCCACCTCCCTCGCTATCTGAGCCCCTGGTCCCTGCTGGTTTGCCTCAGCATTTGGCTGCTCATTTCAACGTTGGGGAGTCTGGCTCCGATTTGATTGTGCCGTTTCCCTCCGCAAACCCTTACGGCCACACCTCCGATTCCCAACTGAAAGCCGGAGCACTGGTCTCGGACGACGCCGTTCCCTTTCCCTCACCCAATGTCCACGGTCACGCGTCCGACGCCCACATCAAGGTCGGGGAGAACGTCTCCGATTTTGTCGCCCTGCTACCGGTTCCCGGCGCCCACGGGCATGCGTCGGACTGCACCCTCCAGACGGGATGCGTCGTGTCTGGTACCGAACCTGCGCTGGGGTCTCTGCCCGGAGGTCCTCAAGGCCACTCCTCTGACCCCCAACTGAAAGCCGGAGTGCCGGACAACGCTGTCCCCCTCCCCTCACCCAGTGCCCAAGGACTCGCGTCGGACGCCCACATCGAGGTCGGCGTGAACGTCTCCGATCGCGTTGCCCCTTTACCCGGTCCCGCCGCCCACGGGCTCGCGTCTGACACCCACATCGAGGTCGGCGTGAACGTCTCCGATCGCGTTGCCCCTTTACCTGTTCCCGCCGCAAACGCGTCCGACGCCCACATCAGGGTCAGTGGTGGTTTAGTGTCAGGGGTCAGCGCTCCTCTTCCCTCTGCCAGAGCTCACGGTCACGCGTCCGACGCCCACATCAAGGTCGGGGAGAACGTCTCCGATTTTGCCGCCCTGCTACCGGTTCCCGGCGCCCACGGGCATGCGTCGGACTGCACCCTCCAGACCGGATGCGTCGTGTCTGGTACCGAACCCGCGCCGGGATATCTGCCCGGAAGCACTCACGGCCACTCCTCTGACTCTACCCTTGGCGGGGGCTGTGTGGTTTCAGGGATCGAACCCATCCCCTTGCCTCTGCCCGGCAGCACTTATGGCCACTCTTCAGATTCGACCTTGGGGGGCGGCTGCGTTGTTTCAGGAGCAGCAGCACAAGCGTTGCCGCCTCCGGGTAGTGCTTTCGGCCACTCTTCTGATTCGACCTTAGGTGTGGGCTGTGTAGTTTCCGGAATAGCGACACTGGCTTCGCCACTTCCGGGAAGCGCTTTCGGCCACTCTTCAGACTCCACCCTTGGTGTCGGCTGCGTAGTTTCCGGAATAGCGACACTGGCTTCGCCGGTTCCTGGAAGTGCTTTCGGCCACTCTTCAGACTCGACATTAGGCGTTGGGTGCGTCGTCTCTGGAATAGCAGCGCAAGCTGCTCCACTTCCGGGTAGCGCTTATGGGCATTCATCAGACTCCACCCTTGGTGTCGGGTGCATAGTTTCCGGAATAGCAACACTTGCTTCGCCTGTCCCAGGAAGCGCTTTCGGCCATTCTTCGGACTCTGCTCTTGGCGTTGGCTGCATAGTTTCAGGAACCGCACCGCTTGCTTCGCCCATCCCGGGAAGCGCTTATGGGCACTCGTCAGACTCAACGTTGGGTGTTGGGTGTGTGGTGTCGGAGGCGGAGCCTATACCTGCTCTACCGGCAGGAAGTTCCTACGGGCACTCCTCGGACTCGGCGCTGGGGATAGGCTGCGTGGTGAAGGTCGGAGGTCATGTGGAGCCACCCAGACCGCAGAATGACCAAGGTAATCAAGCTAGTGTGAATATACTTGTATACTTAATATAATATATACAATATAATTTCCCTCTCCTTTGTGGTGGGATACGTCTGTGTTGTCGGCCAGGGGGATTAGTTTTGCTTTGAGCCGTGGTTCACTGATGGAAAAGAAAATGTTAGTACTTGATATTCATTAAAAATGGAATTGAAATCGCTGAACCAAGGCTAACTCCTGTATTTGAACTCTGTTGGCTTGAGTGCGCCAAAGGATTATGAGTTATTGTATGATTTCTGTATGCATTGAAGTCAAATGTGTTATAGAATCTATTGAATTACAATTTTGGTCTCTCTTTTGTCTTTCTCTGTCTCTCCGTCTCTCACTGTCTGTCTGTCTGTCTGTCTCTCTGTCTCTGTCTCTGTCTCTGTCTCTGTCTCTGTCTCTCTCTCTCTCTCTCTCTCTCTCTCTCTCTCTCTCTCTGTCTGTCTGTCTGTCTGTCTCCAGGAGACCGGGCCGCCCTGCTGCCTCTGTCCCTGGGCGAGCTGTCTGAGCAGGACTATCTGTTCTCCCTGGCCATGCAGTATGAGGTGGAGCACTATGAGGACTGCTCCAACCGCATGTGTGAGTTGAGATTTACCAGGCGAAAACATTTTTGCAGTCGGTGCCACGTTTCCGGGAAACAAAACGTTGTCCTTGAGATGGAAGAGCTGAATGCACTTTAGATATGCTAGCCACTAGGTGTACAAACATAGCGTGTGGTGCATACTGAGCTATCTATCTCCAAGAGACACTGGTGCACAGATGCATGTCTGTATGTATAATATATGAGGGGTGTAAGGAAAATATTGATAGTGTTGGGACTCTTCTTTTTTTTTCACAAAACTTTATTGATTGTCAAAAGTTGATTGTCTGGAAAGTTGTGGTGTGTTATAAGAGCTTCAGTTCAACCCACCCTTTGTATTACAGTTAATAAGGTTGTATTACAGTTGATTGTAACTAGTTGACTGGTTCGTCAGTTTGTAAAGGGCTTGTTCATCAGAAGGCATTATGGGATTTTTTACGATTAACTACTAAATAATGACCAAAATAAATTACTACCAACACAATAAGCCACACCCTAAAGCTCCTATGCTTCCAAAATGGAGGCAGTAATTGCTATGAGATGATGTACAAGCGCTATAATAATAAAATAATCTTTTGCATCATCTTAATATAAACCAAATCTCTCTCTATGAGCAGCAAAACGGCTCTCCATAATATTTTATAGTATCCCATTGTCGCATGCTGTATACTACTGCTCCCAAGGCGTTTATTTTCACCAATTAAAATCAAGGCTAAACACCTGGGGAGCAGAAGTATACCGTTTGCGGACGCCACTCTTTTATATGTAGGCTAACAACCTTGCCATGCACAAAAAATAGAATGTGTACTCGGTTAGCTTCTACAGTGCCCGAAAGGGTCATTGAATCACTCCATCTCTTCTTACACATTGTATCGCTAAATCCTTTTCCTAGATGCAACCCTTAAATATGTAGAACCTAGTCCTACCTAACCTTTCCCTTTTGTCGTGTGTGTGTGTGTGTGTGTGTGTGTGTGTGTGTGTGTGTGTGTGTGCGTCCGTGCGTGTGCGTGCGTGTGCGTGCGCGCGTCCATGTACATGTGTGGGTCTGGGCCCTCACCTCAGCGGCGTCCCCAGAGTGCCAGCTCCTGAAGCGGCTGACTGGTGGACCCCGGGGCCTTCCCGCCGACCCCACCCTCCAGAGCGCCACGGACACCACCTCCATCCAGCTGAGTGAGATGGTGTCGCTGCCGGTGCTCATGAAGCACTCTGTCACCGGGCCCCTGATCACACAGTCAGTATCTCCTTGTGTCTTTCAATGACTGTGTCTTGTATGTAAGATTTGGTCAGGGGGGCCCTCATCACACAGTCCGTGTCTCCGTGTGTCTTTAAATGACTGTGTCTTGAATGTAAGATGTGGTCAGGAGGCCCATCATCACACAGTCCGTGTCTCCTCGTGTCTTTCAATGACTATGTCCTGTATGTAAGATGTGGTCAGGGGGCCCCTCATCACACAGTCAGTGTCTCCTCGTGTCTTTCAATGACTAGGTCCTGTATGTAAGACGTGACGATCTAGTGATTGGGACGTGAACGCCGAAAATTGCACCGTGCGCTATCTTTCATGAATGACGTAATTTCTTTTATTTTTAGGGAGTGTTGTCTGTCCACCGAGGCGGTTTCCTATTTTATTTCACAGATCAGATAAAGGCGTTGTGTTCATTGAGGCTATTGAGCTTGTGCTGAGTTTCTCTCTGTTCAAGGCTTATTTTTCTTCTTTTTTTACACAGCGTTCGTGATAACGGAAAGAAATTGAAGCAAAAAATTCGAAACGACATTCTCTACAAACGTATTCTAGCCGTGCAATGTTAGTCGAACCATCGCTGCCTTTCATGTTCAAAACCTGTGGAGAGCTCTGAGAAATATGAAAATTCGTAATCCACCTTTACAAAAAAATAAAATAAACCTTGACCGAACTCACCTGTACTGTATCACTCGGCTACGGTGGCTGACGTAACCGCGATGAGTCAAAATGACACCGCCACGGCCCATTTTTTAAATGCCACTGACAACCACTCAGAAATCCCGCTGGCAGGCGTCCTCGGCCCTCAGCTGTGAAATGTCGCTGCACACCGTACGGCTGCGGCGGCCATTTTCCAGGACGGATGGGGCCCGGGTCTCTCCTTGGAGCGTGCAGTAGTTCAGCGTGAATTATTTGGCCGAGGCCGGTGGTGTTCAGCGTATACATCAAAGCCGCTATTTAAAATAAGAATCTTTGTCTTGGGAGGCCAACATTTTCTGCCGACTCTTCCATTTCTTTTCTCCCCATTGCGGCACTGACCTTTTTGGCTTCCGTTCATCACGGCGTTCTATGAATGGAAATGGCCACAGGGATAATTGAAATGTGTGGAAGTGGAATAAAATATGGGTCAGCAGAAGTTGAGGAACACCACAAGCATTTCGCTCAGTCTCTCCCCACACACTGTGCTGATGGCTATCTCTCATGAACTGTGTGTGTGTGTGTGTGTGTGTGTGTGTGTGTGTGTGTGTGTGTGTGTGTGTGTGTGTGTGTGTGTGTGTGTGTGTGTGTGTGTGTGTGTGTGTGTGTGTGTGTGTGTGTGTGTGTGTGTGTGTGGGGCGGGGGGGGGGGGGGGGGGTAGAAAATTCCCGCGAGTCAGCATTACTATCAAATATCTCCTTTGTCTCTCTCTCCCTGCCTCTCCACCACCACCACCTCTCCTCCACCCGCAGCGTGTCCCTGGTGAACAAGGCGGTGGTGGACTACTTCTTCGTGGAGCTGGGCGTGGAGCGCCACTTTGAGGCACTGCGCCACTTCCTGCTGATGGAGGACGGAGAGTTTGCCCAGTCCCTCGGCGACCTGCTCTTTGAGAAGGTGAACCTTGACTCTTGGTGCTTAGTGTCTACCTGAGCGATTGATTACCAGAGACGGGGCCAGCCCTGGGCATAGGCCCTACAGGCAGTCACCTGGGCTTCATTCAACCATAAGGGGCGCAACCCAGTGATGTTCAGTGATGTTGATCAAGCTTCATTATGTGTACAAATTGTATTCTCATTATTCTCATTCATTATTATTATTATCACAACATGAAACATAATTAAAAACAAATCTCTGAGGCAGGGGGGATCTTATATTGTATCTTATTTGAAGCCCCCCCCCCCCCCCCCCCCCCCCCCCCCCGGTATCCAGGTAACGTTAGTGATTTGGACACTGATTAAAAGCACAAATCTTTTTGGCTGCCATTGACAATCCTGCCCAGGGCAGTGTATTATCCAGGGCAGGCTCTGCAGAGAGATATATCTCTTTATATCTCTCTAATGCTCATGCTGCCAGCAGGTCAGGATAGTGTAGTGTACTGTGTAGACTCCCAGTGGAAAGGGTCTGGGTTCGATCCTCAATGTCAGCCAACGACCCTTCGGCGTCCTATCATCTATCTAACGATGCATCTGAATTCGCTGTAAGTCACTTTGGATAATGTTGCTTTTAATAGATGTGCTATTTGCTTTGTTACAATAATAATGTTTGTTTGGTGTAGTGTGGTGGGTACTACACCACTACACTGAAAAGCTAGAAGGCTGCTCTCAAGGTCACGGGAGAGCACAGGTTTCAATATATTTGTATCCCGAAGGTGTTCGAAAATAACTCACTTTAGTCTTAGAGTTTCCCCAGCAAGTCCAACAGATTTATGTTTCCAATAACATGAAACGTGACTCATGTCCCTTGAAATCCCTTTTCTTTTGAACATGGTGCTGGCGTCCTCAATCTGTGACTCAGCACGTTTTCAACAAGCAAGTCTTTCAATTTTTCTACGCTCCCTATTGTCAGAAATGTTGATCTTATATGTCGTGAAACAAGTCAATTTTTCAATCTACTCGCTTACATACTTTGTAAATGGACCATGAAGCATAACTGGAGAGGATGATTTTTTTGGCGTAGTTCACTTATTTTATTTCAACAATTTTATGTCATTTCCAGACCGTGATCATATCAGACACAAATCTAATTTAATGCCTCACTACCATTGGCACACACGACAAAAAACGATCCACCCAAACGTAACAACTGCGTTGTTTTGCAATGTTTGGTCTGTAAATAGATGAGTCAAATAATTACAAATATTTAATTTGCGTTTATTGTTTTTATTTTATGAGGTCTTTATAATAGGAAATATAATAGGCTAACATTTGATGAGTGACATGGGGTTTCTGTGTGTATCAAGCTGGCTTATGCAGCGCCGTTGAGATGAAACATCAACTGGTAATTGCACCGGCCCGTTCTTAGTGGGGGCAGACTGTGGTGGTGATTAGGCTATTAAACTCCCAGCCAGAAGGTTGTTGGGTTGATTCCACAGTCTACCTGCAGGTGTCCTTGAGTGAGAGGCCAAACGCCCGATCGGCTGCTGGATGACATCCATCTTGTTTCATGTTTTTGAAGAGATTGTGCAGATACAAACAAATGAGTTTCAATGCTCATGTAAAATACTTAATGACAAAAATATGTCTCAACAAAACAAAAACAGTAATGAGAATGTTAGCTACTGACCAAAGGTAACATTTTGCATATTAATAGTGCAAAGGACAACAAGAAATAAATATGAATATCCTAAATGATCCATCCCTAACCCTCTACTATTGAATGGAAAAAATCTGATTTGTTGTGATCAGTTGATTCATTGATTTGTATTGGCAATGTAATTCATAAGTCATTTTCTTTCACCTGAATGACATTTATCTGAATTCGTTGTGCGTCACTTTGGATTAAAAACAAGCTGCTAAATTGCTGAATTGTAAGTCATCGTGACATTGCGGTGAGGAATGCAGAGGAAAAGAGCAGACGATTATGTGAACCACCTTGGTTAAAAAACAACCTCTGGTTGTAATGTGACCGTGGTGTTTCAGCTGGGCAGCGGGCAGACCCCTGGGGAGCTGCTCACGCCGCTGGTGCTGAACTCCATCCTGAGCAAGGCCCTGCAGTACAGCCTGCACGGAGACATCAGCCAGGCCTCCAACTTCACCTTCGCCCTGCGCTTCCTCCCGGACACCTTCCACCCCCACGCCCCCGACTCCCTCAACTGCCTGGAGCTACGCTACAAGGTGTGTGTGTGTGTGTGTGTGTGTGTGTGTGTGTGTGTGTGTAGTGATTTATATTTTTTATTTCATTTGTTTGTGTTTGTGTGCGTGGGTGTGTGGTATCCAAATGAATGTGTGGTGTCTGAATGTGTGTGTGTGTGTGTGTGTGTGTGTGTCTGATCAGTGACTGGATGTGTGTATGTATGTGTGTGTGTGTGTGTGTGTGTGTGTTTCCTGGGGTGGACCGTGTGTGTGTGTTTGTGTTTGGAGGACTGCAGCACACCTGTGTTGGGAAATGGTAGGTGAGGTGGCGTGGGTGGATGAAGTACACTGTTCTCTGTGATTTGTCCATCTGAATTTATAAACCTGCATAGCTACAGTCCAAACCCCTCTCTACGCCTCATGCACCCCCAAAGAAAATACAACCCTGTCTCCCATTCCTTTCCATAGAGTGCAGAACATTCTGTCTGTCTATTTTGGGCAATCTTATCTGCCTTACCGCCAGGCAGACAGGCCGATAAGAGTGTGTGTGTGTGTCACAGCATGAGTGGCAGCATGAATGTGACAGGCTGTCATGTTTGGACAAACCTGCTATGGGTTGTGGAAAATGAGCTTGTCACACACTTAAGCCCTGGAACCTCACTCACAGATAGGAGCCGGGGCCTTGGTGTGACACGCGCACACGCAACAGCACACACACACATTGACGGAATCCTCCCACTTGTAGCTCTGCTCCTCCATCCATCCCTCGCTCATTTTCTCTTCCTATTTGTCCCCGTGCACCAGCCTTTACTTCTTTAATTACCCTCTTTCACCCTGAACACTCTCTCTTTGTGTCTGTCTGTCTGTCTGTCTGTTTGTTTGTCTGTCTGTCTCTCTCTCTCTCCCTGCCACCACCCATCTCCTTTGTCTCTTTATCGCCTTATCTCTTCTCCTGTCCTCCCTTCTCATCAATCCGTCTTCCATCTCTATTGAGGCGCATTCTGATCCTCTTTCTTGCATTCTCCCATCCCTTTCCCATCCCTTTCCCATCCCTTTCCCCTCCTTTCATCTCTCACTCTCTCTCTCAGGTGGACTGGCCGCTGAACATCATCATCACGGACGGCTGCATGAACAAGTACAACCGGCTGTTCTCCTTCCTGCTGCAGCTCAAGCACATGGTGTGGTCGCTCCGAGACGTCTGGTTCCACCTCAAGAGAACCGGTGAGAACACGCTACACAGCTGTAGCGTAGCCGTAGCGTAACACACTAATGATGGGTGCGCGCTGTATAGGTATTGAGTAGGATTATAGAATTGAAACCTTTTCAACGCTGACCTTTTATTTGGGATGATATTTATTGTTTAATTTGTGTAATGGATGATAATGAGAAGACATGTTTAAATGTCACAACATCAATTGTAAACGCCATTTCATTTTCAAAATAAAACAATAAAAGCTTTTTCTTTTGTTGTCTCAAACGCAGCAACATCTTCCAGCCTCGTTCTCTGCCATTGACCCATCATGCAACTGTGTTGTTGTGTTTCTTCCCCCCTCCTCAGCGCTGGTAAAGGGTGCGGGGCGCTCCGTGCAGTTCCGCCAGCTGCAGCTGTACCGCCACGAGATGCAGCACTTTGTCAAGGTGATCCAGGGCTACATCGCCAACCAGATCCTGCAGGTGTCCTGGAGCGAGTTCACGGCCAAGCTCGCCACCGCCGGCGACCTGGACGCCATCCACCGCATGCACGCCGACTACCTCAACAGAGCCATCTTCAGGTGAGGGGTGGGGGGTGGGGGGTGGGGGGTGTAGGTCAACCTACAACCTCGTGGGGTGGGCGGTGTAGGGAGAGGGAGAGGGAGGGAGAGAGAGAGCTCCCACTACAATACGTCATTTAATTATACACCTGTGATGGTGGATAATCAACGTCTGCAGTCGGCGGTGTCTGTTCTGTTCTTTGAAGCCAATTGGATTGGACGATCGGATCCCTCAATCCCGTACATTGAATAGCGTGTCTCTAAAGTTAGCGCCATTTGTGAACGTTACCGCTACCATTTTCATTGAAGGGAAAAACGTCTTGCGTTCAAATAAAACTTAATTCCGAGGCAGCGTAAATATTATAATATTAATAAAACCATTGTAGAAATCTCAGACACGACACTGCCCGGTTTCATCATCATCTACAACTCTCCCTGGGGTTCGCTAATTGGCTGACTCCATTTTGTTCGGAGCCTGGCTGCCCGTGTTGGGCTGGTACCAGACTAATATCTCAAAACTGGAGGTGATTTAGGCTGGCTTCGGGAGGCCATGACTTCTGCCCTCCGGAGTCTAAAGCAAGGCCGATATTTCAGCTCAAGTGTGGATCCCACTCCTAAAATCCCACGGTATTATGTGATGCGTGACGGTAGAGCATGAACAGCTTGTCAATGAAGTGTTCCGTTTAGGAGGAGAGGGGCCCTTTACCTAACATCTGCCGTGCCTCTACCCCGGTCCCCCAGGGGCCTCCTGACGGAGAAAGCGGCCCCGGTCATGAACATCATCCACAGCATCTTCAGCCTGATCCTCAAATTCCGCGCCCAGTTGATCGCGCAGCCCTGGGCCAGCCAGCAGGGGGAGGCAGTGCACCCGAGCTTCATCGCCATGCAGCAGTCCTATAACACCTTCAAGTACTACTCCCACTTCCTGTTCAAAGGTACGGGACAGCAACCCTCCCTGACCCTGCTAATCCACAACACATCTCTAGTCACCCACCTGTTTCTAGTTCGAAGAAAATCAATTAACACCATTTGTAATCGCCAGCAGCATTGATTAAACAAGTCTGGATTGTTGTTGTTTTTTCAGTTTATGTTATTGATGGATATTATGGATTTGCACAATGATTTCCTCTGTGCTGATGTACTGTGGTGACAACAGCACATCACTAAAACTGTACATATCTTGTTTCTCCTGTTCTAGTGGTCACTAAACTGGTTAACAGGGGCTACCAGCCTCATTTGGAAGACTTTCTGCTCCGCATTAACTTCAACAATTACTACAAGGAGACCTGAGTCCATCTGCAGGTCCATACTTCTCCTAGAATTGCTTCCATCAGGTAGCCACACATCTGTGTAATGCATCATTTGGTTTTATCAACTGAGCTTTGCGTTTGCCTAGATTGTATGATTTGGTCTGGTTAAGTCTAAGCAGAACAAAGACTTGGGGTTTTGATGCCTCTGCGTATGGTAGCGAAAGGGCTTGACGAGGAGCGCGTGTTTAATTTTTTAGTGTGAACCGGAGTTATATCATATGATTTTAACTAGAAGACTCCTTGGATGTGTGAGTGGCTTTGCAGTAATGGTTAGCTTGTAAATATGGGTGCTACCAATGATAAAAACGACATTAAGCTGACGCCAAAACGTGTACCCTTTACGTCAAGCGTTCTGCCTGCTAGACAGGTGTTAAGTCCTGTCCTATTGTATGCCTTTTTAAAACAAGTGTTCCATGATATGTAAATAAAACGTGTAAATGAATCATTTGGCTGACCATGTTAGTTGGTTTTAAGTTATTCCTTCTGCGATGTGAAGAAAATGTATAATTTCAACCGTTAAAAGAAAAAGTAATGGTTATTTTTGTTAAAGAATGTTGACATTTTTTATTTGAAAATTAGGTCAGACAATGAGTGCAAAGCAGTATATTTAATAAACTCAACATTTACATGAAAGTCATTACCATTCCTAGCCAACGTGTCGCTTGACCTGCATATTTCTTGCATGTACCGATTATTTACGTCTGGATGTGCATAAAAGCAAACCCGTTATATTCAGGTTGACGGGGGGCCTGTAGCCGTGCCGCTCAACGTGACATTGTTGGACGGTACAAATTATGAACGATGAGAGTGCAGGTATAGATTGTTAAAGATTTTCCAGTATTTCTCTTTAATTCAACCCTCGCCGTAGGAGGAGGAGCGGTACAATCCGCTGCACTGTGTACATGCACAGGCACTACATAAGACACATTTCGTCTAGCTTGAGTCCGTATCTTTAAAGACGCGTTCATCTTGGTGAAATGGCGGTCTGGTGAGTTTAGTTCCAGCCACCACACACCGAATCAGAAAACGTTTTGATTTACCACAGGCGGTTAATAAAAAGCCATTTCAATTCTCTGGGAGCTTTTCTAAGAACTGAAAAAGAAACTCTGTAGTCTTAATTATTATTATTTTTTTGGCTCCCTGAGGGGCGTTGTATCAAAGAAGTTCGAACTGATTGTAGACTAAAGCAGGGCGGGCGAAAAGCGCTGGACAAAGCAGTAGCAGTTCACAATCAAGGCCAAATTAAGATTGTTTGGCATCTGTACCACACGCACACGCACACAGGCGCGCGCGCACACACACACGGACACAAAATAAATGTGTCGCAATCAAACAAAATTGCATCGTATCGTTCTTTGCCTGAAATACGTTTTGGTGTAATGAAATGAAAACGTATTGGAATTCAGCGGCGACGAGGGAATTTTCCGGATGGCTTGCTCTCACTTTGTGTTTCTTTTTCTTACACTCTTGTTTGCATTAGTCTGCACACGGATAGCAAGGGGTTTTGTTTCTTCCCAACGACTACATGATCCCCCTATCATGGGCTGTTTACAAGCTTAACAGCCATAATGTCGGGCAATTGTGTTAGTGTTATTTTGTTGGGGTTCAGTGGCCTTCACTGCAATTTTAATCGAGCGCTCGGGGGGGGGGGGGGGGGGGGCGCGCAACGCCGGAATATAGCGTTTATAATGCAGCGCATCGCTTTGAGTATGTAAAGTAAAAATGTAGATGCTACTGCAGTTGTCTCTGATTGCACATTAGAGACAATGATACAGGTGGTATTTCCACAGTGTACGAGTTTCTGTAATGATTCGCTTTTTTATTAGAGTATGGGGTAGTTGGGGTGCAGAAGTCTATGGGGTGTTGGACTGAATTTGGCATAGTTTGGAATGCTTCGGAGTGTAGAAGATGATGCCATACCTTTTTGATATTACATCTTTTTTTTTTTTACTAGCCTTCTAAGGTGGATATTCCGAATTCCACATTTATTTTCTGAAACTTCAACGTCTAACGGACACCCTAATGTCCCTTGATAAGCATCTCAAGCCAAATGTGCTTGTAGCTGCTTCCCTTCCAGGTTTATTGGGCACCGTTTGCAGCCGAGTCTTTAAAACGACCGTAAAATCGTTTTTCACCGTTCAGATCTTTCCGTCACCACCACTACCGCAACATTCCCATTAGTGCATATGAAAGTAAAATAACAAAACAAAAACTAAGGTTGTTAAATAGCTAAAAACCTCTCGAGTGCAATATTGTTTTGCTACAAAACTATTCAAGAAACAAATGGTAGTTGGTAATAGTCGGGTATACATACACCAAAAGGTCAGAAGAAAAACGATGTCAACTTCAGATGAATGTACACCTACATCGAAACACAAACAATTATTGCTCCAAAATCCATAGAGATAATTAAAAACAAAAAACTCAAACATTAACTAAAGCACAACATTGTCCCTTTTTTTTGTTTTTTACTTTGATGTACCGAGTAGGTTAAGACAAAGAAACAAACCTTTGTTTTAATCAATGCAGGTCCCATGCTTACGTGGGCCACAACAAGCCTCCTATTCCAGGTGATCCTTAACTTCCCTGTACCTTCCTACCAAATGCCTCTTTCTTCACAATATAGTAGCCTAAGCACTCACTCTGGAAAGCTAATATATGTGTATTGTATGTTTCTTTTGAGGTGTGACATGCTTCCTTACAATAGCGGTAGAACAGTAAGAGCTGAGGGAGAGAGCTGGAGATAGAGATAGGGGGCATATTAGCCATGGCGGGGTGAACTATCATCCCTCCATGGGTTAACGGTCAAACTTTGCACCAGATCTCTCCTGAGTGAGTGTAATGGGTGCGGTGGTAGGCTGAGACTAGGCTTCGGACTCTAGGTCCTCCTGTCCCTCCCCATTGGTCGGATCCCCGGTCTCCGCCTCCAGCAGCAGGAACTTGCCGTCATTGGTTAGCGGCATGGACTTCATCAGCTCAGCCAGAGCCTCGGGGTCCTAGTGCACCAACAGAAAAAAAGGATTTATTGGCAGGGGAAAAAAAGGCACATGATGAATTAACTTGATTCATGGGTTAGTCGACTTTTATGAGACACTTTTTTCACTTTTCACTTTTTTTTTTTTGCTTGTATCTATAAATCGTCTTCGGTATAATATTTACAATCTACTAATTTACAAATTTGTTGAGTGTTTGTGATGTATAATAGAAGCTTAAGCTGAAATCCTTCCATACCTTCTTTGCTTCGACTATCTCCTTTGCCAAGTTTATTGTGTAACATATCTGTTGAGAACAAACAAAAACAAACAAACCCTAAAGCAGTGACTCAAAACACTGTCCAAACAAGCTACTATTTTGTGCTATTAAACCAAATGACAAAAAAGTCACATCTGTGGGCAAACCGACCTTTTCTCCTTCTGTGTTGCTCTCGAACACGAAAGCACTGTAGGAGGGGGGCGCCCCCTCCTGGTCTCCCTGGGACCAGTCAGGGTCCTCCACCACCAGACCCATCAGCCTCCCATTCTCCTGATGGGCCGCAAACTGACGCACCTCCCCTAGCTGGAACTATGACCCCACGGACAGGGGGAGACGGGGAGGGAAAGAGAATGAAAGTTGGATTAAAGTGTATTTATACATTTGACAATATAATGCCCCTTGTATAAAGAGATCCCGCAATTTTGCCGTAAAGGAGATCTGTCATTAGGCTGGCTTTGCTTTTTGACACAGAGTCAAACAAAGTCTGCATAATGCCGCACCTGTGCATACTTTTACATTGCATTAGGGTGATCCAGAATCAGGTGTGACTTTTAACACAACAGCGTCTAGCGTGGCGTATAACATACGTGTCGTGCAGCGACATTGCTTTATGTGCTTTATTAAACAATAATGGCAGGGGAACTGAGTGTTTAGGTGCTTTTGCTAGCCGTGCAAATTATACCACTCTTCAAACGCAAGCAAAGTGGTTGCGCATCGTATACAACATGTTGATGCGTAACGTTACAATGTTACCACCGCAACTGCCGGCTTAAAAGTGGAACCATGCCCCCTCATTCCGTGTTTGTATTTAAAAGTGGAACAATGCCCCCTCATTCTGTTTGTACGTTTTTATACATAGGCTTACAGGATTGAACAAGCAGGAATATAAGGGGCTATTATCTATAGGGGAAAAAAAGAGATTGATGTTTTTGTTTCACTTTGTGGTTGTTGTTGTTGTTGTTGTTGTTGTATTGCACTTACGTGTATTCTCGTAACTTGAGTCTGCGGATCGATCAGCCTGATGGAGATACAGAAGACATAAAAGAGTTATAAGGAGGAGGGCGAGAGAGCTGTGGATCTGAATCGGGCTGAGAGCCAACCGAATAACTTATCCCCACAAGGTCACACTGTGGCGTCTGCGATAAACCAACCGTTTATTCCAGAATGGGCTCTGCTTTTCATAGTGCCCTCTCCTTTATAGTACACCTTTTATCTCTTATTGTTATTCACCAACATTTCCCGTCCGGGATCAATATAGTATTATCTTATTCATTTAGTTGTACACATGAACACAGACCATTAACAGTTGCAGAGTTCACACTTACAGTTCACACTTACTCTATAAGTTCACACAGAGTTCACACAAAAAACACAGTGTTTTTACAAACGAAACACCTCATTAAGTGAGTCCCGTTGTTTCCAAGGTTGTTTTATTTTTACAAATGTGCACACGGCACACCAAATAATGAATATGGAGCTTTACCTGGACAGCCTACTCGTGTGGTTAAAACCAAGGTTTGTTTTTTGTCGTTTCGGTTATTTTCTCATAGTGCAGGGTTGTTAATCGGTGCTTCAACGCTACTGTGTTGTACTTAAAACGGCAGTCTAGAACACAGGAATCCTGTTAACTAAAAGTCCTTTTTTGAGAAAAACGTTCTTGAAATGTATTCTCTGTACCTTGAGGTAATCTCGTCTTTGTGACTCCAGTTGCTTTTCCTCATTTTGGCTAGTTGTTTTTCCATTAACATGGACGTGGCAATATTTACTCCAATATTTATGTTTTGATTGTTCACAGCCTCACTCGTCCCTTTGGAGTAAAGCGTGCCCAGCGATTTTAACTGAATGTACATAGTAAACAACATAGTTTGATGTGTAGTAAACATAGTTCTGATCCTACTTGAGAGAGCTACTGGTGACCATGAGGTGGGACTCGGTGGTCCGGAAGATGTTGTGGATGGCGCGTGCCGCCAGCACCTGCCGCATGACCTCGTAGATCACTTCCTGGTTGTCTCCGCAGCGCACCGCCATGCAGCCTAGGAAGCGCACTGCAAACACCTGCTGAAGGAGGGAGTCTGCAAGCGGGGAAGTGGGAGAGAGGGGGGAGATGGGGGAGAGAGGGGGGAGGAGGGGAATAGAGGGGGAGGAGGGGAATAGGGAGGAGGGGATGAGAGGGGGGAGGAGAGGGATGAGGGAGAGAGGGGGAGAGAGAAAGGGGGGTAGAAGGGATAAAGAGATGTAGAAGGATAGAGAGAGGTGGAGAAGTAAAGGTTTAGCACAAAGGAACTGTGGAAAATCTGCACAATGAATAAAACAGAAATGATACGAGAGCCAATTGTATTTCTACCAGAAATTAAACAGACAAATGCGCACACATGTATCTGTACAGGGAGCAAAGCAGTGGGCGAATAGCGCTGAGCAAGAATGCTAAACACAGTTTACAGAGCAGGTTGAATACCTACCGCCACTTTCGGAGGAAGAGTCATCGTCGGTCTCTCCGAAAGGATTTGTGCGCCTGTCGGGATGGAAATGAACATTGCATATTGGCCAATAGGAACTCATTAAACTTCCCGCTGGTATGGGGCCATTAAGGAACGAAGTCTCTACGAAGGGAAAATTACTTCATTGATCATTATGGCGAAGACTTCCTGAAGGTTTCCAATTATACGCAGGACCCCCCAACAACTCCCCCCACCGCCACCGCCACCACCAAACCAAACTAAATAGCAGAATACAAATAATTACCTTCGACCCAAACAAAAGATTTGCATCAATATTCCATAATATCCCTCATCACCTGACCCCCTCATTATAACACCTTGTACATACTAGTATATGTTGCGTAGCAGTACACAGGAAGTCCGTTAATTTCCAATCTACCTCAGCGTAGGGCTCGCAACCTTGTGTTGTAGAAGGGTTTGCATTTGTTGTGTCTAGAGCCCCGCATTTGTTGGAATTTTTCAACGCGTGCGGTAAACTTGGCCTTGCAGTAAACTCTGTAAAGCTGCACAGTACAAAATCAGTAATGGGTTACGTAAAGAATTCCCCAACGTCAACCTTTGGTGAAACGAGTATGTGTGACGCGTTATGACCAAAGCTAACCGAAGGAAAGGCTCCCCAATTGTACTCCACCCTCCTCCTAGCCACCACCACCACCCTTAAAAACTAAACCTAAAATGACTTTCTCGACATTAACAAAACCTTTGCGTTCCACAACATTCCTCCTCACCTGCCCCCTGTCCGGTTCTGGTCTTGGAACTCTGAGGCGGGAAGAACGATGTCAAACTGGATGGGGGTCCCTGGAGCGATCAGGTCCTCTGGTTCCAGAGAGGCCCCGGAGCCCTGAGAATCCCCCACGCTGCAGTGAACCCCCCCAGGCTTGGCCCTGCCGTGCACACACCAGATGTATTGGATAGGAGAACCCTCCAACTTCACCGCGTTATCATCTTCAGAACTTACGATAAGAACCCACTTAATCATCGTTCAGACTTAAACAATTATTATTATTTTTTTATTTTACTCTGAACAATAAGCCCGTTGATTCCAAGTGAATGATACATGTAACATAGAATAATATATTACAAAACTAAAAGTCTGCTAGTGCCCTCTATGGGCTAAATACTGCCACAATAACAGTTAACCAGGGTAATACGTCTCAATAAAATATGTCAGGAATGCTATATCTCTATTTTTGTAATGCGATATAATTGGTAGGCTGTGTGCAGTAGGTGTGTAACATTACACAAAGAACACAACTAATTTGTTCTTCTTTAACCGACGTGAGCTCAAGATGGGTGTGAAGGGATTTTATGTCTGTTATGTTTAATTAGCAATTTGCCATAATGACAACACTTTCAAAACAAACAAAGAAATAGATATAATGAGCTGAGTATAATGAGTCTGACCTGTCAGGGTTAGGTGATCCCTCCTGTCTCTTCTCGAAGCTGGTGATGGGTGTGACTGCCTGCAACGCAGTCTGGTTCAGCCTGATGGCCACAGCCTGCCCATTGGAAACAAGGCAAAGCATTTTCCTGCATGCAGTTCACTTAAGAGAGCACAAGACTGCGCCATTTCACCTCCATTTACGAATGTTATGTCAAGATTGATGTAATCAACAGTTAATTTGAAACAAAAAGGGTTTTCACATATATATATATATATATATTTATATATATAAAACGTAATATGGCATAATTTAAATCATTTAATACATTTTCAAGAACTCATTAAACTGTGCAAATTGCAATATAGCATTTCAAACAATGTGGTTTCCCTCCCTAGCCCCAGATCAACTTGTTAAAAGTGAGTGTACCGACTATATTAATTTCAAAACAAACCAGTAGGACCAGCAACAGAATAAAATGGAAAGAGAGAGAAAACAAATTATCACAATTGAGTATGGTCCTCTCACAGCTCAAAAAGCAAAAACATTTGATTATATACAAATGACTCAGGCCGAGCAAATGTAAAGACACAGCCACACCCACTAAGCCATCAAAGACACAAGGCAAAGTTCAGCCTTTCTGATAACAGCACTTATCGGGCAGCAAGGAGATATACAATTGAGGAATACAAATATTACAACTGAGTAGCACAAAGCTATAAAGGTGTGGGTGTGTGGGTGAGGTGTGGGTGTGTGGGTGTGGGTGTGTGTGTGTGATCATTTCAAGGCTTATCTCATTGCAAATAAGTAACCTCATGTCAGAGACATTGTCTCTGCAATTGAAAATGATCAACCCTGGCATCAGAAGAAGACTTTCAACTGTTGTGTCACAGCATTTTTGAGATGGACGAGATAGGATTATAAAACAAGACATAACAAACAAGACAGAGCATCGAGTTAGATCAACTAGAGTGGAAACAAGCGTCTGTGTGTGTATATGTATGTGCGCGTGCTTGTGCGCGTTACCTCTGGGTTTTCAGTCAGGTAGATCTGCCTGGAGATGTTGTTGACAGTGCAGATCCACTGTGGAGAAGGAAAACACGCTCCGTTAGAGGAGGAGGCCTTCAGGTCATCGAACACCCCCCACCCCGTAGCGACAGGTCGGGTCAGCCGTGCTCTGACCCATGGGAGTCACAACTCCGACAGAATGCCCACATGTGTGCGGCCAGGTCCTCCGTGGCTGTGTGAGTGATAGCGCTACACTTTGACTGTGTGTTTTAACTTCAACGTCTACGGTGTGGAAATGATGGAGGGCGTACGCCTACCTCCTCGTACTCTTTCTTGCTCTCGGCCTGCAGGATCATCGACCTGGAATTGTGGAATAGACATAGAAAAACATAAGTTTGGTGAACCGAATCTGGACACTCGTCTTTACCCTTGACACAGTACATCATGTTAAGCCCAGCACACATCAACACACACATATTTTAATACCCATTGGTGGATATTGAGAGAAAGTGCTCGTACGTTTTTCCAGTGGGAGAGGTTATCTGAAAACAATAGCGTCTGTCTTCACACTCCACGGCCATGACCGAACTGTTGTCCAGGTCCAGGACCATGCCCCCGGCCACCGCCCCGCGGGGCTGGCACATGAGGTTCCCTCCCTGGGTGAAGAAGTAAAGCCGGTCCCAGGCTGTGGTCACTAGGCCCGTCTTGCTGGAGCACAGAGAAAAAAAACAAAGAACAACAGAGAGAGGAAGTGGGGTTAAAGGCCACATCACGATTTCTGGAAACAAGATGTACTGCTCGTGTGTCTTGTATAAGTGATGAATGTTACTCGCAAACATGTATCATTGGTCAGAAAAGGTGAGTCATCGTTTTATTTCTCTATTTTCCTCTTCGTTCATCGTGAATCTCTGCCTTTTTTTCCCCAACTCAATGGGAACAGATTCATGATAATGAAGAGGACGCCACAGTAAGGAAATGATGACTCACATTTTCTAACCCACGATACATGTTCGCGCGTGACATTAACCACGGTTACAATTCCAGTCTTAACGATCGCGACGTCATACAATATCTCCAATTAACGGTAAAGTGCATGCTTCATTCCCTGCAGTGCGGTTGCGTCAGAACCTGGCTGGTTGAGAAAGTGACGGTGTGAAGCGCAGCATTGTTTGACAGCCTCCCGGGGTGGGGGGGGGGGGGGGGGGGGGGGGCTGCCGGTGGGGAAGTGTCATTAGACAAAATGGCAATCTGTGAACACCTTCCTTTCGGTGTCACACGTCATTTGTCAACAACTCCGGGGCGTCATCGAGCCGGCGACGAGAGCTTGACAACTTTGACACTTTTATGAATCATGCCGCGCACGCACGCCAACCAGCTGCCTCGGCGCCTCAGCGACATTAAGGAAGTGTTGCGTCTGCGCTCCTACAGCCGCGCTGAACAAGCTGACGACGCACGCTGTCAACGCGTCACCTGACCCACGCTGTCGGCGCTGATGGATCTGTTTATTCTTTTTTTTGCTTCCGTCGGTTTTCTTTTTACCGCAGTCAAACTTCTTTGGAGCAGTTTGGGCGGGGGGGGCGGGGGGGGGGGGGGGGGGGGGGGAAGAAGAAACGTTTCCCATGCCATAGCCAATGATGTCAACTGGGCATCTTGATATTGGACAATACATCATTCAAATAATGCAGTGATTTATTTCCTTCCCCCTTTAACCACAGTGGAAGAAAGAGAAACCTACGTAAGCAAAAAGATAAGCAAATAACCCCGGTTACAAACAAAATAAACGGCCATCTTGAATCCTTGAAGGCTGAACAACAGGAAGCAGTCAAATAGGCGTTGACATCGGGCCTTACTTCCTGATGTTGAGGTAGCCAGACTTCTGGATGAGGGATCGGCTCACGGGGTCCGGGTCTTTATCGGGCATGTAGACGGTGTCCTCCACGGAGAGGAGCTCTCGCTGGGACATCCGCATGCCCTCCGCGTCGCTGTCCAGCTGGGCCTGGATGCTGTGTTGGAGGAGAACGTTATGAGGTGGAACCGGACCGTCGCTCTCTCTGCACACTTTTGTCGTACAAAAGCCCGAAGCACACGGCTGTGTCGGGACAGACGCTGAAATAACCGCCGCTGCGTGTGCTTTGGGCTTCGTCGTTCTTTTATATGAATTCATTCAATTCATAATCAATCTTCAATATTTTGCTTCAGAGTAAATAAATGCATGGCACATTTGGATTCACACAGATGAAAGAACACAATCACCTCCATCATTAAGAACAGAACACTATGCTCTGAATTTGCAGGATGGAAATGTTTGTCCTTAAAGTTGCCGAAACAACGATATATATGTATCTGCATGCATGCCATTATGGTACATACACACAGTTACTTCTTACTTGTGGGTCATGTTGGAGACAGAGGAGAGGAAGGTATCCATCTTCTTAGTGACCAGCTCCATGCCCTTCTTGAAGAACTTCACCTAGAAGAGAGAGTATCCTTGGTTGAGACGGACGGAAATGCCACTTACCTATTACCAATCAATGTTCATCCTTCATTTATGACCAGGAGATGTCCTATCTACTTAACATGATTCTTATCTATCAAAACACAGAATACATGTAAGCTGTGTTTTAGCTTAATAATTTAAAAACACCCTGTAAATAAATGATATATAGGCTATATTTTACCCTCAAAGACAGCATTACATTTATTAAATGATAAACAAGATGTAGATGTAAGAATGTAGATAGACTCGTAAAACAGGAGGCACAGCACCGCCATGTTTCAGAGCAATTCGCATATAAACCCCCTTGCTTTATATTGGTGGGCCACAGGCTGCGTTTTCAATTCGCAATTTGAAGAGCGAATCCAAACGCTCCCGTGAACAGGGCCATTGCTTGCCATAGTGTGCTATACCCAATGCAGCCCAGCGTTCAGTATAAAACCTGGGAGATGGTGTGCTGTGCGGGGGTACCTGTGCTTGTGTGTAGCCCAGCATGGGCTCCAGCATGGCCACTCTCTTGCGATACTGCAGGGCGTTGAGGGCGCAGTAGTACTGCATGGACGCCTGGTGCTGCTTCCTGCGAGTGTAGGCCACCTCCTTCACCAGGTCCCCCTTCACCTTGTCAGAACACAGGTTCAGTAAGCCTGTGTGTTCACACATGTCGGACACACGCACACACAATACGCTCGTACACACCCACGTTATTTGTTGGAGGATCGTAAAAACGTAGTTCTTAATTGTAATTCTGGTTTGTGTGGGTGATTTTGCGCATGACAAACGGTGTGCTAAATACATGGGTGGCAGTCAAGGGGGTCCCCCCTACCAAGTGCTCCAGTGTTTTGTGTCCAGAATTGTTACACAAACGCAATGTGACTCACTCTAGAATTTCGGCTCCAGAGCTGGCCACCTAGTGATGCCAGGGAGTGGATTTCTGTGACACATTTTTTGTCAATGTTTCTAAAATAAGTCTGTGGTTTAGAGATCACGTGCGTAAAATCCTATGTTTTTGCCAGTCTCCGCCAACCAGTTTGTGAACGTTCTACTCTGGTCCAAACTCAAGTCGCCTTCTTTTGGTGTGTGTGGATGTGTGGCGTGGCCGCGTCCGAGAGAAGGTTAAGGTTCTCGGAAACATTTATGTATACTTATACAAGAAACAACCGTGTATTCAATGACATTATAACAGAAAACACAACAACCAAAAATGTTGGTAGCCTATTTACATTTTTTGTGACAAATAATATTCTTTTCATATTTTTCCAGAGACCCCCCAAAATGCTGCTGTTGAGACTTTCAGGGGGTATCAAGTGTCAATCAAGGGGTCTCGGACCCCCACAGACCCCCACAGACAGGTTTATCATCCTGATAAACCTGATACGCAATTTGCTCTGCCTTCTCTGTGTGCAGTGCAACTGCAACTAACTATTTGCAGAGAAAGCAACAATGTTCTACATTCCTGAACCTATAAGCATGCAAATGTTTGTACTATGACTATTCATTGAATCAAAATATACATCATAACCAATTCTGTTGATTGACTCCTGATTTCAGCAATAGTAAAGAGTATATTTACAGCGATCTATAAGGCATTTCACTTATTTTCATTATCAGTATGTTCATCTTTCTATAGGAAATATAAATAAGAGCCAAACTGCCGTGTGCCAATTGGTGACAAGTTTGGCTGGGTCATGTCAGATTTGTTGACGCAAGCTTTGCCTTTAGTTTTCCTTTATTTGCTTATCTGTCACACCCTGACAATGCACCACTGCTGTGTTACTGTATTCCTTCCACAATGATAAAGAGAGAGAGAGAGAGGGGGGGGGGGGGGGGGGTCACTCAACCTTTTCGTTTTCCTTCCTCTTGGGCAATCGGCTGTACTTGACCATGGAGGCTTCGTGCTCTGCAGGAGAGAGTGGGCGAGAGAGGGTGAGAGCGAGAGAGAGACTGTGGTCATTGGCAGATGGCTACAGATTGAGGGCTCTCTGAATGGATCTCCTGAGAGCTGATATTCATAGCATTACGTACCATCCGTGGCGATGCCAAATATCTCCCTCAGTGTGCTGATTTCTGAAACGTGGGATATCACATTTCCACAACCAATATAAACAAACATGAATCTAAAGTTTGCATTACACGTGTGTGTGTGTGTGTGTGTGTGTGTGTGTGTGTGTGTGTGTGTGTGTGTGTGTGTGTGTGTGTGTGTGTGTGTGTGTGTGTGTGTGTGTGTGTGTGTGTGTGTGTGTGTGTGTGTGTGTGTGTGTGCGTGCGTGCGCAGAGCTACCTGTGAGGTCTTTCTCCCGGAACTGGATTAAAGGGAAGACCATGCTGTCTGCCATCTGGTTAGCTAGGTCCGTGTGGAGGGCGTTGAGCTGCAGCAACACAAGGGTGGAAACTTAGAACTGAATTAGGAACTGCACAAAAAAAGTACATTTCCCACATTAAACCTTTGTTTTCGATATGAATTGTTGAAGTCATTGTTGCAGCATGGGAATAGCAAAACAAAAATAAAAAGAATAGTGAAATATATAATTCTAATTATATCATATATAATTGTTGTCATATTATGTAACAATACCACACTGTCGGTAACGAGGTGCCATTAGGGTCAAAACACAGGCGTGCTCATTTACTTCATGTCTGCCAACAATGTAACAAGTTGACAGTCAGCTCAGATTAATGAGTGGCTCACTGGATAGGGTGATGACACACCTGTCCGCCCATGTCATTTTGTGTGTGTGTGTGTGTGTGTCCTCCACATATTATATCATATTATACGGCTTTGTTGAATACTCAATTCTGATTGGTCAATTATAGCATTCTACACTCTGTTATTTCAGAATATTATTATTACTCTTGAATGACCCGATGGACTCGCATCTTCATGGTGATCAATGTTCTTTTTCCTCTTTGGGCCGTAAAGAACAGAGAGACCACTTCCTCTGGCCCAACATGTCGAGATCAACCCCACTAACAATATTCTCCTCAGGTACATAACCATGCGTACATACAACATAAATAAACGCATGTGCATGCATGCATGCAAATGCATTTACCAACCCGCATAACCCGGTGCGCCCCTCACTGGGTAGAGCGCGTACCATTAAGGCCTAGTCCTTGCCGCAGCGACCCGGGTTTGATTCCTGCCCGTGGTCCTTTGCTGCATGTCCTCCCCTCTCTCTCCCATACCTTCCTGTCTATCTCACTGTCTCTTCATGAATAAAGCAACAACAAAAATTTACAAAATAAAACTTCTTACCTCCTCCACGGTTCTGGCAAACTTCTGAAGAGTGGTGATGACCTCCTCGTCTCCTTTCCCCATGGCAAAGTTCTGGACAGACAAACCCGTGCAAGTTAGGGAAGGCGATTTATTTGGTCATATTTGTTAAAATTCTCTTTATATCCCCACATCAATCAATAAATCAAATGCTCCAATCATTTCATTCGGCCCGAATAAAATGATTGGATTGCTTACCTGTCTGTCTACCTACGTACCCGACTACCTACGGGCACTCTGCCCGTGCACTCTGCCCGTGCACTCTGCCCGTGCACTCTGCCCGTGCACTCATTGCGCATGGATGGAGTGTTCCCCAATGCTAGGCAGTCCTATTGCTAAAGCTAGCGAGTTAGTGATGTGCTTTGGGGGAGTAGCTTGGGAGGGAGGCCTGAAAGGAGGGGTGGGATTATTTTCTTTTCGGTTGGATACTTCAAAATCAAGCTTACTCTGGCTGGTTTCTCTAAATTGCCTACCCTAGCTTTAAGTTACGGACAATTGCTTATCCTAGTATGAATGTCTCCGGCCTGAACGTGAATCATCAATCAGATTCGTAAAAATATGTATTAGAATGTATTTATAATAGAATAGTCTATTCTAGTCTATTCTATTGTAATACTATATAAACCACATAAGAAGCCAGGATTTATGCCTTTCTTTTTAATAATATTTTCAATTTTCAGATATTTCCAAAAAAGGTTTAAACTTAATAGTTTAAGAGTTTAAACTGAACATTGCACTAACTCCTCAGTAACATATGGTTCCAGACAACCAGTAGTGTAGACATGCAAAGGACATACAAACACAAATCGATTAAGCATACACACAAAGGCATGCTAAGGTCTGTCCGTGTGGAGAGTTAACATGTTTGAGTGGCAAAGTGATTGACAGCGCAACCTACCTTTTTCTCATAGTCAAGAAGCTGCTGGGAGAGCTGCTGGGTAGCCAATCCCATCTCGCTCTGAAGGGGACAGAGGCAGGACAAAAACACATAGCAGTCAATAAATAACTTATTTGGAGATATTTATGTTTTCTCCCTCTGTTACTCTTAAGACCTCTCTATAACTATTAACATGTGTGGTGTGTGTGTGTGTGTGGGTGCGTGCACGTGTGCTTGTGACTGCATGCATGCGTGTGTGTCTGTGTTTACGTGTGCCTGTGTGCATGTGCGTGTGTTTGTGTGCGTCTATGTTTGTGTGCGTCTATGTTTGTGTGTGTGTGTATGTGTGTGCATGTGTGTGTCTTTGTGCATGTGTGTGTGTGTGCGTGCATGCGTGTGTGCATGCGTGGGTGTGTGTGTGTATGTGTGTGTGTAGGAGTACCTGGGCCCCGAACACCCTCTGCATAGACTGGAGCAGCTGGTTAGTGTAGTCTGTCAGCGTTCCAGCATCTTCCTCAAACACACTGAGCAGGGAGCGAGTCTGACACACACACACACACACGCACACACGTGCACACACACACACAGGGGACCAATTCGATCACAGAACAGAATCGCTAATTAAGATAGTAAGGTAGTAAGATAGTAGGTAGCCTGTAGGTTCAAAAATCTTTGTTGCCATTAGCACAGGGAATCCCACACACTTATCTAAGTAGACATCAACACAAGATACAATGTTACACAGTATACTAGGCACAATGGAAGACACAGTCAATACAACACACTTTAAAACACACTGTCAGTATAGTTGGAATAGTTGTATGACTATGCTGAATCACATACATCGGCTATTAAATTGAGATAATTTGGTTTTAACCTGTTTAGATTGTGCCAGATAAAGTATATTTGTCAAAGCAAGTGAATATTTAACTCTTTAAGTCTAACCCTATTCACCTACAGACAGACAGAAATATAGGTATATTGATATTAGGCCTACACTCCACTAATATCACAGCAAATGTAACAATCATATCATAACAAGGGTGAACAGGTTATATATCTCTATACCCTACACAATTTGTGTTAATCATTAGTCACTTTCTCCGATTTTTTCAAAGAGCAGTTTAGCAATACTCTGTTTGAGTTGTTCTAGAAGTAGACAACAATGTTATCCCAGTGTATTATTGTGAAATACCCAGTAAGCCGTACGAGCATTTCAGTGGAATTATCACCCCACAACATATGCTTGGAGCATTTCAACTTCTGCATAAGCGGTAGTTAGATTATGTTTACGGAGATACAGCTTTTCACCTCTCATTATTGCAAGAAATATCAGGGGGGGAGAAAGCCTATGCATTTCACTCATCTAGACTGGGGGAATGTGTAGGCCTATTTAAATAACACGGTACGATCGACCGAGCCTTGTTCTTTTTACCAGGTCAAAAACTCTGTACACCTCACGTTACACATTCAAATCCCAAACACCTGTGATCATGCACGGGATAGACATGGTGACTGAAAAGCTACCACCAGCTCATTCCAATCTCATACGGAGAACCCCTCCCACACAGCCCAGCAGGGCCTTCGGTGCAGTGACTTCAGTCCTGCAGAAATCCATTGCGGTGGAGTATATATGTATATATATATATATATACGTTTGGGATCTCTATGTACTGGATGTATTGACGAAAGGGAAGATACTAAGAGAAATCGATTTGGTAAAGACGGATGCGCCCCGTTTTAGAAACAGTCGCCGGGAAGAGCCATTTGGATCACGTCACCCGGAGAGAAAGAGGAAAACACTTCTCTCTTTTTTTTGATGATACGCAAATACTCAATAGATTACGTCGTAATCGCAGCTAACTATCATGGATGCATTGTTTAACTTTACATTGCGTATAACACCCAGGCGCGATGCCCAACAGCGGAATGCAATTCGATAACAATGACGCAACTGAAAGCTGTCATAGTTAATAACACATAGCCTACAACTGAACAGGGTATTCCAAGTCCATTGTATCGAAACAATATTTTCCGGTTGCGTCGGTTACCAAACACAAAAAAAGGCCTACCTGAGGACTGTCCTGCAAAGCGTCCTCTAAAAGCAATTTGTGATGAACGGCCGGCATCTTGTTAAGGCTGGAGAGGAGACTGGGGACTTTAATAATTCAGAGCTGGGACTCTGTTTCCCAGAGATCTTGGCGAGTGTGCGGGTTGACACGTCGTACTCGGAGGCGTTCCCTC